>CM021773.1:10936407-10999125 GCA_011076525.1 Nettapus auritus
TCCCTCTTTCCTTTCCCTTTTTTCTTTTCCCTTTTCCTCTCCCTTTTTCCTTCCTTTCCTTTCCCCTTCCCCGCTCTCCTTCCCCGCTCTCTCCCTCTTTCCCTTCTTTTTCCTTTCCCTTTTCCCTTCCTTTTCCCTTCCCTCTCCCTCTCCCCTTCCCCTCTCTCTCCCCCTTCCCCTCCCCTCTCCCTTCCCTTTGTTCCCCTCTCCCCCGGGCGCCGCTTCGCCCGCTCGTTGTGCCGCGGGGCTCCCTCCACGTGCGGGGCCGCGGCCGGGCCCCTGGCGGCGGCGGGCGGCGGGCGGAGGGCGGGGGCGGCCGGGCTGTGCTCGGCGCGGCTGGGCTCGGCGCGGCTCCGCCCGCTGCCCGGCGGCGGGGCGCTGTTGCAGGCGGCTGCGGGCCGGGCCGGGCGGGTGGCGCAGCGCCGTGCCCGTCTCTCTCCGGCCGCGGGGCGGGAGGAGCCGCGGGGCTCCCCATGAAGCGGCGGAGGATGAACAAGCTTTACATCGGCAACCTCAGCCCCGCCGCCACCGCCGACGACCTCAAGCGGCTCTTCGGGGACAGGAAGCTGCCCCTGGCCGGCCAGGTCCTGCTCAAGTCCGGCTACGCCTTCGTGGATTTCCCGGACCAGAACTGGGCCATCCGGGCCATCGAGACCCTCTCGGGTAAGCGGCGCCGAGGCCCCCCCCGGCTCCCTCCGCCGGGCCCCCCCCCGGCCGCCCCGCTCCCCCCCGGCCCGGCGGCTCCGGCCCCGGCTGATTTTTCGCTGATTTTTTTCTCCGATTTTATTGAGGGGCAGCCGAACGCCGGACCCCCCCGCCGGCCGCCCCCTCGGCAGCCCCCCGACCCCGGGCACCTTATTACGAGGTGCCCTGCCCCAACTCGCCGGGGGCGCCGAGCGGGGGGCGGCCGAAGGGGCGGCTGGGGGGGGGCAGCGCCGAGACGGGCGGCGGCGGGAGCGGAGGGGGGGGAGAGCCTCCGGGAGCCCGGGGGCAGGGGGAGAGGAGGACGAGGGGGATGAAGGCCGGGGGGCGACGGCGAAGGGGGGGTCCCGGGGAGAAGCCCGGGTGGGGGGGGGGAGGCGGCGGCGAGCCCCGCCGACGCTGAGCCCGCTGTCCCCGCAGGTAAAGCGGAGCTGCACGGCAAAGTGCTGGAGGTGGATTACTCCGTGCCCAAAAAGCTCAGGTGAGCCGTGGGATGGTCGCGGAGGGGGGGGGCGCACGCCCCACGCACACGCGTGGGGGGGCGGCGGGAGCAGCGCCGGGTTTTACTTTCGCTACGCTCCGCGGCGGGGGGGGGGGGCAGCGCCGCCACCGCCCCGGGGGGCTCGGGGACGGGGGGGGGGCGTGTGACCCCCACGCGTGTTTTGCCCGGCCTCGGCCCCCCCTCCTCGCAGCCACACGATGCTCGGGGGCAGCCCGGCGCTGGGGGCACCCCGGGGCCCCCCACTGCTCCCCGCCAGCCCGGCCGGGAAGCGGCTTCCTGCCGGGAAGGAACAGCCCCGGCGTCGAGAGCAGCAGCGCGGTGAGCGATAGCGGCAGCGATAGCGGCAATAAAGCGCGGCGATGGCAGCGATAAGAGCCACGGTCACAACCCCAAGCACCCTTCCGAGGATTCGCACCGGGAGAAGTTGCGCGCTGCAGGCGGCCGCGTCTCCTCCGTCAAGCGATCCAGGTCCTCACATGTATTTTTTTAATTATTTTTCTCCTCTCTATTTTTTTTCCTCTATTTTTTTCCCTATTTTTTTTTTCCTTACTCCCCCCCTCCCAAAAAATCCTCTCCCAGGGAGCTTCCCTCCTCCCTTCGGGTGGGCGACGGCGATGCCGCTTTGTAAAGAGCAGAGACCACCCCGACCTGGAGCACTGCCCCCCGGCTCCTCGCGGCAGCGGGTCCGGTGGCCCCAAATCCAGAGGCTCGGGGCACGCTTGGTGCCGGAGACGTAATTTTGCAACACGGTGCTGGGGACACACACACACACAAACACGACGCGTTGTGTAATGGGGGCTCGGTGGGGAGCAGCTTGTGCCTGGCATCACGTGTGCCGCGGTGGGATGCGGGCGCTGACAGTGGGATTCCTTCGGCGGGGAGCACGCGCGCTTTTACCTCCCAACCAAGCAGGCGAAGCCTCCCCCCGCCTCCCCGCCGCGAGGGTTTGGAGCTAAATCTCCGGCAGCCTCGTGCCGCTCCGTCGGCTGCTGCTGGAGAGCGGCGGAGGCAGAAAGCGGGGTTTTGAGGGTGTCGGACCTTCGCGACGGCTGACGGAAGCAGGGGTTCGCCCTTACCCCCGGTCCCCATAGGGCTGTTGTGCTCTTAATTTGCCTGCCAACTACAAAAAGGCATTTAAACAGCCCAGAAATAAATGCTTATTTCTTTGGCCATAGGCTGTTTTCAGCTCTTTCTGAGTTTTCCAGCCCAGCCCGGCTCCCCGGCACCTCATTTCGGGTCTCTTGCTCCCATCCACAAACCAAAGCTCCAGGCTCACTTTAACACCCGTGGCCGGCAGGGCCGTGCCGTCGCCTCGGCAGATTGAAGCTTTGATTTTTATAACGCGATTTTTGGCGTGGAGCGGAGGCTCACGTGGTCGTGTTGTAGTTCTCCCCTGCCCCAGGATTAATCTGCGGTGATTTATTTTTATTGCCTTATACAAACATATATATATATAAATATTTGTTTGTTTGCTTTCTGCGTATACGTGCTCGGCACAACACACAGACGCGCGGGGGATGCTCGGTGTGTGCTGCACGGCTCTGCGGGAAGGGGATTTCATAAGAAATCTGCCCAAAAAAAAAACACATCTGCGTGTCGGGAACCTGCTGGGAGGGATTTCCTCGAGGAGCCTCCGAAGGCACAAAAGGACTCACGGTGCGGGAGGGAAGCGCAGAATTTGCCCGAATTTGTGCCTCACGAGTTAAAAACGGGTAATTGCGCTGCAGCGCGAAGGGTTTGCCCTGCTGCAGGCATGATGGGAAATTACTGTGATTGTTTTGTGTTTGTATAAGCTGTGCTGTGCATCGGTGGATTTAATTTTAAAAGTATATATATATTTTTGGTAACATTGCTTTTGAATTCACCGGGAACAGAGAATGCTGTTGTTTAGCTGAATCCGGGCGAAAGAGCCCTGTTTCAGGGCTATTTTGTGTCCTGAGCTGCGCATACAGCCTCTGAACATCCCGCTGATGGGAAAAAAAGATAATAATAATAATAATCTTCATCAGGGTTGTTTGTGCGATGCTAACAGCAAAGCCCAAATGCCCCCCGTGCGGGCTCGTGTACAAGTGCTGGCCGAAAGCAGTGAGTTTAATCAGGAGCAGCGGTGTGCCAGAGCCCCGCTTCGCGGCTCCCACGCGGCGAAATTTCCAGGCTCCGCATGGCCGAGGTGCCTTTTATTTTCTGCTTCCGTCGTAATTTTCCAATTTAACAATTTTCAAATGATGCTTCTGGAAATTAATCGGTTTGAAATGAGTTCCTAGGGGAGCTGCTGGAGCTCTCCGGTTCCAGCAGGAATTATTCTTAAATCTGTTAAATCACAAAAAGGCTCGAGGTGGGGAGGGAAAGGCTGGCGTCGTGGCTGGGATTTAGCGGGGTCGCTGGAAAACCGTGCAGATGCCCCGGCACGCGTGGGGCGCGGAGCTTGGGGGTGAGAAGTCAGCCGTGGAGCTTGTTGTTTTCCCTGGCACTTTGGGCTAAAGGCAGAGTTTTTGCCGGCGAGGTGTGCTTTGCCACCAGCTGGGTTTGCGCCCGTTTATTCCCACACCCGGCTGCATCTCACGCTCATCTTTCCATTGTCTTCATTTATATTTTATTTTATTTTATTTTTATTTTTTTTTAATTGCATCCATGCTGTAGCACTTCAGGTGCACTTTCTGGGGAGAGAATAATTTTTTTTTCTGTGTTTTTTTTTTTTTTTTTTATGTTTTTTTTTTCCCACTTTCTTGCATGGCATACAAGCCCTTCCATCTCTCTGTGGGTGTTATCTCCCTCCCTTGTTATTGTTGTTATTGCTTAGTGTTGATTGCAGATGCTTGTTTAGGGGAGAGAAAACAGAAAACCCTTGTGCAAACTGACGCTTCTGCGCGTTGCTTTGCCGGGAAAAGCCTCGAGCACGGATGATTTGCACATACGCACGTGTCGGGAGCAGGAGGGTTTGTCCCCAGCCTTAAATTTGGGGAAAAAACCTGCAGCTTTTAGTTAGTTTGCTCGTGAATAGCATTGAGCCTGCTGGAGATGTCTGGGGCATGGTGCGGTGGTTTGCTTCGGGTTGAAAATTAAATTCAAAGCGCTGAAAGTGCGTCGCTGAGGCTGCTGCTGTGGCCAGGGGCAACTTTCCTTGTTCCCTTTCCCAGGGGCGCAGCACGTGGCCAGGGTTGGCACCGCTCGACGAGCTTTAAAAACAGCATTTCCCAGGAATAACCCATTACCCAGAGCGGCAGCGAGCTGGGAGTTTCACAAATCAGGGTTGCATCAGGATTAGGGTTGACAAAAATGCCCTGGAATAAGCTGGAGAGCCCGGGGAGCCGATGGAGAGCCACTTCCCGCCGTGCAGCCGGCACGGTGACACGCAGTCAGGCCAGGGAAGGAGGTTTGCTGGGTGTTCGGCAGCTTTATTTTTATTTCTTTATTTTGTTTTATTTTTTTTAGCTCCCCATTTTTAACCGGGATATTTGTGGATTGGATTCTTGCAATGGAAACTCGGGGGAGATTTGTATTCCAGGAATTCGGGGTGGGCTGCAGGGTGCCTCTCAGTGACAGGAGAGGAATAATTGTTGTCCACCCTTGTGTCCCGATGCAGAGCAGGAACGCAGAGGGGTGTTTGCGCTTGTTTTTTTCCCTTTTTCCCCCTCTTAATCTTGAAAAGCCGTGACAGATGGGACGCTGTTTCCCATTCAGCTCCATCGTTAATACATCCCCAGGTCACAGGGGTGCGTTCATCACGTGCCCTCCTTGCCCCCCCTTCCACGCCGGAGGACAGGGTTTAGCACGAATATATTTTAATTCCTTAAGAGCGTCAAGGCAAAGCCCCCGGAGCAGGCGCACCCGCGGTGCTCTCGGCCGCTGCTCAAAACTGGGGCAGCGCTTTAATGCTCGTCCATCCCCGAGCTGCCGCTGCCATCCCAGCAGCTGGGGCAGACGCAGAATTTGTCGAGGTGACCCCAAAATGAAACTGACGGAGGCAGGGAATTGTCAGCTGCTTTCATTCTGGGGAGCATGCTCGTGTCTGGCTGCAAACCGCTGGATGCGACCAGTTCTGGTGGGCACAAGTTTGGGTAATGCCTGTTGTTTTTTATAATTTTGGTGGCATATTTTTTTTTATATGATTTTTTATTATGATCTTTTGCCTAGGACATTGGAGACATTTTTCCAGGTGGAGCAAAGTTGCTGGCGGGAAAGAGAGTTGTGAAACCCCACACCTCCTTTAGGGACATTGTGAAGGTTTTCACGAGCAAGCACTGAAATATTTTGTGAGGTGGAGGTGTGCAGATTGCCCCCCCCCCTTTTTGTTTCCCATTTCTCTAGAAATTTGTTTTTTGTCTAGAGCCACAGGGCTTTTTTTTAGCTACCCCGAATACCGATCCAAGGTAGAAGGGGCTAAAATCCCTTTATGGCTTTATAGCAGTAAAACAATGCACGGCGTGAATGGAAAAAAAATCTTTGTTTGGATAAAAACCCCAAAATAAAAAATAGCATTGGGAAAAACAGGAGCAGCAACGAGAGGGTTCTGGGGCTGCCTGCATCTGCACATCGAGGGCTGGCGCCTGGCACCCCAAAGGCAGCAGGAGGGACCACGGCAGCATCGTGGTGTGGAAGCAGACAGTGATGCAGGTGGATATAAACCCGAATTCCCATCTCATTAACACTTGAAGCTGGTGCTTGGGTATTTTTTTTTTTTTTTTTTTTTTTTTGCCCCTTGCCTCACGCGCTTGTGGATGGGGTTGTGCTGACGTGCTCTTGTGGGGCTAATTAGGTGTTTTTCCATCAACTGTCTCCATGTCGTTAGTGATTACTGGTGGTATTAATTCCTACCAGCTTACTACAAAACACATGGGGTGCAGTGCGGCTGATTCATCACTAGTTCTGGTCTTGGGAGCTGGGGGGGCTAAAATTAGCCTGTGGCACCCCCAGGGCCCCCAGGTCTGTCATCGGGGGTGGCCACACATGGCCCAGCGCTGCTTCAACCGGGCGGGGGCCATTTTCCACCTGGGAAACAGCCGTGGGCTCTCCAAATGAGACACGTCACGTTTTCTGGAGTGAGCCCTGTGTGCGTGGTGGTGTGGGGTCAGCCGTGGGCAGGTGACAAGGATGGGCAGGAGAAGGGGATGGGTGAGGTTGTTGGTGAGCAGTGCAGGATTGTCATGGCTGTGGTCCCCCCATGGGCCAGGTCCTCCTGACCGCCTCCTCTCTGGGGTGGGGTTGGATCAACACAGCTCAGTGCTGGGGCCTGCAACAGCCGCATGCAGTGCCACAGGCTGGGGGAAGAGTGGCTGGAAAACTGTGCAGAGGGAAGGGATCTGGGGGTGCTGATTGATGCTCGCCTGAACACAAGCCAGCAGTGTGCCCAGGTGGCCAAGAAGGCCAACGGCATCCTGGTTGTGTCAGGAATAGCGCAGCCAGCAGGGCCAGGGAGGTGATCGTCCCCCTGTGCTCTGCTCTGGTGAGGCTGCACCTTGAGTGCTGTGTTCAGCTGTGGGCCCCTCAGTACCAGAAGGACATCGAGGCCCTGGAGCGCATCCAGAGCACGGCTACGAAGCTGGTGAAGGGCCTGGGACACAAGTGCTGTGAGGAGAGGCTGAGGGAGCTGGGGGTGTTTGGTCTGGAGAAGAGGAGACTCAGGGGAGACCTCATTGCTCTCTGCAACTGCCTGAAAGGAAGCTGTAGGGAGCTGGGGGTCGGCCTCTTCTCGCAGATAACCAGTGACAGGACTAGAGGGAATGGCCTCAAGCTGTGCCAGGGGAGGTTCAGGTTGGAAATGAGGAGACATTTCTTCTCAGAAAGAGTGGTCAGGTGTTGGAACGGGTTGCCCAGGGAGGTGGTGGTGTCACCATCCCTGGGGGTGTTCAGGGAGAGCTTGGACATGGTGCCTGGGGACATGGTTCAGTGGGTGACATTGGTGGTAGGGGGGTGGTTGGGCCAAATGGTCTTGGAGGGCTTTTCCAACCATGATGTTTCTATGACTCTATGAGATGGGGTGGGATGGGATAGGGTGGGGTAGCATGAGATGGATGGGATGAGGCAGGATGAGATAAGGTAGGATGGGATGGGATTGGTGGATTGTGGTAGGATGGGTGAAATGGGGTAGGATGGGTGGGATAGGATGGGACAGGTAAATTTGGATAGAATGGGATGGGTAGGGTTGGATAGGATGGGAGAGGTTGGATAGGTGGAATGTGATCAGGTGGAGCAGGATGGGATGAATGAGATGAGATGGGATGGGGTAGGCAGGATTAGATGAATCTTGCTCCTTGCCATGTGAGCTCTGTACCGAGCTCTGTACCCAGCCCTGAAATCCATGGTGGCAGCTGGGACCAGAGAGGTCCGTGGTCGCTGGAGGAGTGGGCTTTGGGAGTGCTGCAGGAGATGTTTTTGGCTCTGGCTTCCCCACTTTTTCCAGCACTTGATTGCTTTAGACTGGCAGAGCCCCCTTCCAGGGGGATGGCAGGGTCCGTGCGTTCCCCTGCTGCTTTGCAGCATCACCTCCCCTCTTCGCATCCTCCTCGAGCAAGGGCAAAGCTGGGCAGAGCGGGCACGACCTCCTGCTGCTGATGGGCTCCCAAAACCAGCGTGTGGCTCGGCAGGGAAACCAGTCCCTGCTGCTGGAGGAGGTGGTCCTGCTCTGCCCTGCCTGGCTTCCTGGCACCGGGTTCAGCGGTTGTGCAGCTGTGTGTCAGCTCCATGAGCTGCTCTTGGCTGAAAATAGCAGCAAAAAGGGAAAAAATAACAGTCTGGCGGGGGAAATTGGCTAAGGAAGGATTGCAAATGCTGCTCGGGATGGGCAGTGTGTGAGTTTTGTCCCAAAACTGCCTGAGTACATCTTGCTGCAGGTTGTCTGGGGAGGCATGGGGTGGCCATTGCCTTCTGGGGGGTGCTGGCAATGCCCCGAGGTGGCACTGCGCAGGGCTGGAAGCGCCGCTCACCTCCACGTGCCTCCTCCACGGACGTGCATTTCGGTTTCTCCACTAAAAGCCACCAGGTGATGCTGGGAACTGCTGGGGAGCGGCAGCATGCAGCTCGGAAAGCAGGGTGCCTTCTGAAGGTCTCACCATCTCGCTCCCAGAAAGCCTCCAGCAGTCGCTGCCCTTCCCTGACTGTAACCAAGGGCTTTGTCTTTGCAGGAGCAGAAAGATCCAGATCCGAAACATCCCCCCCCACCTGCAGTGGGAGGTAAGAAGCACCACGCTCCCCTCTTGCCCCTGCAGAGGCTGGGCCACCCCAAAAGCACCCCACTGCACCTCCTCCATCACTCAGCACGAGCTTGCACTGCCAGGGCACGTGGTCTCCACAGAATCCTTCCGTTGCCTTCCCAGTATCCCCAGTCAGGAGGCGGAGGGTGAACTGGGCTCCATCTCCTGCCCACCCGGGGCTCGCTGCTCTGAGCAGAGGGGCATCGCGGGGCAGCGGGGTGCAGGGTGGGTGAAGGAGGTCGTGCAGTCGGGGGGAGGTGGCTTGAGGATGGCTCCAAGCACGTGGGACCCTGCGGGTCAGAGCGGAGCAAGGAGCCGCAGAGCGGAGGAGCCCTGCTGGAAACAGCACGACCCGAGGTTCGCGCTGGGAGGCCTGGGAGCGAAGCAGGGTTTGAGCCGGGCTGGCAGAGGACTCCTGCCCGCCTCACCTGCCTGGTCCGCTGCTCTCTCCCCAGGTGCTGGATGGCCTCTTAGCCCAGTACGGGACGGTGGAGAATGTAGAGCAAGGTAAGATGGTCCTGCATGGTCCTCATCTGTCCGAGAGCCCCAGTGCTGTGCCCCAGCTCAGCCCATGCTGGAAAAGCCACTCAGCAGAACCTAATCGGGTGAAACGTGGTTGTCCCAGTGGTTTGTGCTGGGCTGAAGTGATTTTCCCTGAAGAGTCACCTGCTGGCAGCTCAGGCTTTGGGTAGCAACCTCAGCCCAGTGCAGGGCGTCTCCTTGGGTGGGGAGGAGACAAGTCCGTGGTGGTGGACAAGTGCAGACCGCAGGCGATGGCTGCTCCCCCCCCCACGAGAAAGGCGTTGTTCTCCCACCCTCTGCTCAGCCCTCCACCACAACATGGGGCACTGGGGGCCGGGAACAGCGGTGATGGCCATCTCCTCCTGCCCCCTAACACTCCCTGTCTTGCTTCTCCCCCAGTTAACACAGACACAGAAACAGCAGTTGTCAACGTAACGTATGCGACGAAAGAAGAAGCAAAAGTGTAAGTGGCTTTTTTTTTTCCATTTTGTCTGCATTTCCAGTTTCTCGTGAGAACATGGTGAAGTGCTCTGTGGGGCTGGGAGTTGTCCACATCAGCCACTTTTGCTTTTTCTTCTGCTCCAAAGACCTGGTGGGGGCTGGTGTGTCCATGTGTTGAGGACAGATTTTGTCCTTGGTGCCGTGGTACGCTCCACAGAAGCATCAAGGGAGAATAGACCTGGGGTGCTCCAAGTCCCATTGCCTTCTCCATGGACCTTCCAGGAAAGGCAGATTTCCAACCAACCACCCAAATTTCCCCAGTGAAGTTCAGCTATATTCCCCTGGCCATTTTTCTAGGCTGCACTGTTCTTTATTTTTCTTCTTGGGTCCTCTCTCCCTCTCATGAGGTTGTTTCCAAGCTCTTTCAGCTTCAAGTGTGTTAAGGCTGCCCGCCCCACAGCCCTCTGCTTGTCCCCTCTTCCTCTGTGCTGTCTCCTCCTGCCCCCAAGGGGCTCTTGGCTGTGTCATTTGCAATTCCCCTTGGACTCCATCTTTCCTGCAAGCCTGCAGGTCCTCTTTGGGGTCCCAGTGGCCTTGTCTTCGGGGAGCAAAGCACTCTAAGATAGCGGAGAGTCAGGTCAGGTAAGCAGCCCATCAGAGTCATCTTCCTGGACCGGAAGTTCAGACCTAAACTGGGAATGTGCTGTGTTGGTCACTAGTACAGCCACCTGGATCGAGCAGCTGGAGAGGTGGAATGTGGTGAGGAACGTGGGAGGGATGGTGGTCACAAAGAAATGCCACCCATCAGGAAGAACTTCAAGATGACAGAAGAACCTCTTGTAGGCAGCATGCAAAGACGTGCCTGAAGACTTGTTGCATCCAGCAGAGGAAAGACAAACAAACTAAGAGTTAGTCAGAAGTGCAAGGACAGAAAGCTGTAGCTTTACAGGATGGCAGCAGAGACAGATGCCCCAAAACCTGGTAGGTCTGACCTCAAAGCTTTGCTGCTGGACACTCCAGCGATCTCCCACCTGAGTTGGCCCAGCATGTAGTCAAAGCTGGGTGTGTGTTGCCTGGGTGTCTTTGTCTTCTCCTTCCTCTCTTCCTTGGGGGGAAGGAGGACGCTGGGCTGGGGAGGGACGGTGCCCTGTGAGAAGCCCTGGGGGTGCCACCCACCTCTCACCCTCCCCTCCTCTCCCTGCCTTGCAGAGCAATTGAGAAGCTCAGCGGCCACCAGCTTGAGAGCTATTCCTTCAAGGTTTCCTACATCCCGGATGAAGAGGTGAGCTCCCCTCCGCCCCCCCAGCGATCCCGCCGCGGGGGCCACTCTTCCAGGGAGCAGGGCTCCTCCCCGGGGGGCTCCTCACAGCCCAAACAGCTCGATTTCCCACTGCGGATGCTGGTGCCCACGCAGTTTGTTGGTGCGATCATAGGAAAGGAGGGCTTGACCATAAAGAACCTAACTAAGCAAACCCAGTCCAAGTAAGTACCTCGAATGGTTTTGTTTCCTTCCACAGGACTCTCTGGGTCCACTTGCTTTCGGCTGTCAGCGAACGTTGTATTTTTGGGGTGTAGCTTCAGGAGAGGGCGGCGAGCTTCCCTCATCATGGGGTAGCAGCCCATGGGGTCTAGACAGCTCAGCCCCGTTTCCCAAACCCATCCTTACTGGCCTGGGGGGTTAGGAGGGGGAGCACATGCTGAAAATGGCCAGAAACGGGGTTTCTAAAGCCTAATGCTTTACAAAGCAGGAGAGGCTGGATCCTGCGAGCCCCGGAGCCAGCCCCAAAACGGATGTGCTCACTGCTTGTCAGCCAGCATTGCTTGGCTCACATAGCTCTCGCCCTGCAGAAATAGCCTGGGACGAGGCTTTGGAGAAAAAGGGCAGATTTGGGGATAAAATGGGGATCCTAGAGGCAGCAGTGATGCTCTGCCCTTGGGATTTGCTCATGCTGAATCACCCTGTAAGGGCTAGAGATGTTGCACAGGGGGCAAGGGAGCACCAATGGGCCTTTTGTAGCAATTTGAAGCTTTTTTTGCTATCTAATGTTTTTTTATTTTTGAAGGAAAAAAAATATAAGGACTGTCTTGTTGAAGTTTTCCATGTTTCTCATGTCGATGTTTACATTGATTGCATGGTTTTCCTGCACGCTTTGTTCCTGCCCAGATGTGTTTGTGTTTAACCCAAAGCTGTCTTCTCCCATGTTCATCATCCTGAACCCGGTGATCCCACAGGACATGGGACTCCTGTACCAGAACATCCTCCAGGGCATCCTATTTCTCAGAGAAGCTTTGAGAGGAAATTACTTAAATCAGAATAGCGCATCCACTTGAGCCGAATTTGTTCGGGACCCAGCTGGTGCTCAGCTGTCTCTGAAACACGCTGACCACTACTGATCCTTGCCATACGGCTCCCGGCGTGCGCGGCCTCGTGGTGTGCCGAGCAGAGTAGCGTAAAGTGCAGCGTAGTTCAGGAGGATGCTCTCTTTGCTGGTGCTCGCTCCTGCCAGCAGCAGGCAAAGACCGGTGCCCGAGCCTGCCTGTTCTGGTACGAAAAGTTAACCTCCAGCCTGGGTAAGAGAAATGTTTGAAGATTTGCATGCCTGTGTCCCTTGGGCTGAACCCAGTGCTCAACCTCTGCTCCACTTGCTCGTCACCATCCCCTGCTCCTGCAGCTCGCGGGCATTGGGTTTTAGAGAGGTCCCAGTTGGCAAAAAGAGGTTTGTATGGAAAGGGGGTGGCCCCTCAGGGTGAGGAGCCCAGGTTCGCTGAGGAGCACGGCCACCTTGCAGCTGTGGAGGCACCTGCTGCCCTCCTGGCTGCAACATGTGCCGCACTCGGGTCCATCCTGGGCCTTCAGCCCTTCTTCTCCAGGTGAGTCCCTGGGTGTGTTCGGCAGCGGGTGCACCCTTGCCCTTGCCACCTGAGACTGGAAAGTTTTCCTTTGCAAGCCCTGACTCCCACCCTGTGCCTGGCGAGGAGGATGGGGGACGCGGTTCATCCCAAAACGCTGCTGCCTGGGGGCAGCTCCTGCTGCGGAGCCCTTCCACCCTTCTGGGTTGACCTCCCAGGCCCGCCCTGAAGACGCCGTGCCACAGAGGAAGGCCGTGCTCCATGCTCTCGCCTGTCCAGGCCAGCCCCAGGAGGCCGCGGGCCGTGGTGGGACACTGCTTCTGCTCCAGCCTTGGGCAAAGGGAGACCTCGTGCGTGTGGCCCATGCAGTTGCAGGAGGCTGCGGCCTTCAGTTTTGGGGTACTGACCATCCTCTTCCTCAGCTGTCCTCTCGTCTGCCCTTCCATCAGACTGGAGCCGTACTAGATGTGCTGGGAAGCCTGGAGCCCTCCTCAGCCCTCCTGCTCTTTGGGGCAGGGCATGCTTGGATGCAGCAACCCCTTCCTGGCGCCCCATCTCCTCCCTGCAGACTGAGCTGGAACTCACATGTCCAGGTTGGGATGGCTTGCAGGCCAGCAGGAATCGTGGCCATGCCTGGCCCTGTGCTTCTCCGGGATGCTTGGCATTTCAGAGCCTCCATCCAGCTCATTCGCAGCTCTCAGTCCCTTTTTGGTACCAAGGCATGGCTGTGTGCCTCATCTCCACCATCCTCAGCTGCTTCTGGGTCTGAGAAGTTGCCTGACTTGGTCCTGCTGCTGGGATGAGGCATGGACCCACTTGGCACATCGTGGTGTGCTTGCCTTCCCCTCGACTGCGGGAGGCAGTTGAGGTCCCCATGGCACTGGGCACCGGATCAGCCTCTGAAGGACCAGGTCCTCCAAGTCAACCTGATGGAGCTCTGCAGCTGGGAGCATCCTGGAGGGCATCACACACGAGTGGCAGTGCGTGGCTTGGTCCCTGTGTGCCGTGGAGTCAGCACCGGTGCCTCCAGCACCCCAGTGCCCGGTGCGAGCAGGACCGGTCTCCTGCTCTAGCTGATGCCACAGAAGATCAGCTGGAGCGATGCAGCAGTCTGACTGTCTCCCCTTTCCCTCCTTGGTGCTTAGACCACCCTGGGGTCCTTTTGGACATGGCAGGGGCAGGCTTTCCCTTTAGCTCAGGGTTACCCCCCTCTCCCTGTAGATGAAGCCTTGGTTCTACATGGTGGTTGGTGAGCTCCTGTAGGAGAAGACCCCTGCAAACCCACCAGGACCCAGCATCACCCCAGCGCTGTGCTGGGGGGCACTGCACCACCGCCTCGGCCTTGCTCGCACAGCAGCACCCACGGGCAGTGGGGTCAGGACCTGGACCCCTTAAAAGAACGGGAACTTGGCTGTTGGCAGAGGGCATGCTGGTGCAGCCGGACACGCGGCGCTGGGGCAAGTACTGCGCCTCCCCATAAGATGGGGGCTCGCACAGCCCCAGCCATGACGGTGACGGGAACCCCGGGGTGGCGGCCACAGGGCCAATGGCAGGATGGCCACATGGAGTCGTCCTCCAGCAGGATGAGGGCTTGGTGGAGAAGGAGAAAAGATTGCTTACACATCACCTGTGTCCTTCAAGGCACGTAGTTCACGTGTCAGAGCCTCCTGCCCTGCCTTGCCCTCTCCCAGGGCCCTGGCCAGGTGCGGGGGTGCAGCGAGGAGCGAGCTGGAGGCCCCTGCCTCCTCCTGCCACCCGCTGAGGGAAGGAGCAGAGCAGCTGGAGCATGGCCTTGGCCAGTGCACAAGGGAAAACTTTCTGGTCTCACAGGGACGGGCGTGAGTACGAGCGCTGTTGGTGTGTGCAGTGTGACTCCGTGCCCTGACAGCCACGGGTAAGTTGTCTCTCCCGGAGGACACGCAGCGCTGGTGGCAGCTGCTGAGCAGCCTCGGGTGCTGTGCACGGAAAGGCTGAGGTTGGAAGGGACCTCTGGGGACCTCGAACCTGGTCTCCTGCTCCAGTGGGACAGGCGTCAAAGGCAGGGCAGGTGGCTGAGGGCTTTGTCCAGTGAAGGAGTTGTTCTGCCCTGGCTTGGTGTTGGATGGTGGTTGGCATCCCTCAGTCCCCAGGCAGACCTCAGACCGTAGAGGCACGTGTAGGCCAAACCTGATCCAAGCCAACTGAAGCAAAGTGCTGCTTCCGGGTGGCCGTAGGTGTACGTCAGCAGGACCCAGGTTCAGCCCAAAGACTGAGCAGATGTTGACAGGAGCCTGTTTGTGAATGGCCAGTTGAGCTCATGAGCTCTCAAAAGCCTTCTTGCGATGACGGCTGTGTCTCAGGGGGCTTCTCTCTGCTGGTTGTGTCACTGTAGGGTCGACATCCATCGGAAGGAGAATGCTGGCGCTGCCGAGAAGCCCATCACCATCCATGCAACGCCCGAGGGGTGCTCCGAAGCATGTCGCATGATCCTTGATATCATGCAGAAGGAAGCAGACGAAACCAAATCGTAAGTGCGACATTCACTGGCTTAACAAAATTGTCAGATTTGCTTGTCAGTTGCCATGGAGTCGAGGAGCTCGGGTGGCTCGGTGGCGTACAGGCAAGCTCGAAGAGCAAAACCTCAGAAAATGCAGATGGTTCTTCTGTTCCTCCCACCGTGTCGCTGCTGCCCCTTGCTGGAGATGGGCTCCCGGACTGGATGGGCCTTGAGATTTTACTTTCTCCCCTGTTTTAGAGCAGAAGAGATCCCCTTGAAAATCCTGGCTCACAACAGTCTGGTGGGGAGGTTGATTGGCAAAGAGGGCCGCAACCTCAAGAAGATCGAGCAGGACACGGGGACAAAGATCACCATCTCGCCGTAAGTCCTGCTGAACACCGGGTGGTTGCCCCTGGAGCCACCTGCCCGTGGTGCGGGCAGCACCAAGCCCACGCCACGCGGGCCCGTCCTGCGATCCTGTCCCCATCACCCATGGGCAGTGGCAATGGGGAGGAAGTCGTGCTGCCTCGGGGTGGAGGGGCCCTTCTCTCGTTTGGCAGTTTTTCTTTATTTTGGCCTGAAAAAAGAAATGTAACAGAAATGTAACTCCCTTTTTTCTGCACGTGGGCCAGTTTACAGGATTTAACCATCTACAACCCTGAGCGGACCATCACGGTGAAGGGCAGCACGGAAGCGTGTTCCAACGCTGAAGTGGAGATCATGAAGAAGCTGCGAGAGGCCTATGAGAACGACGTTGTGGCTGTCAATGTGAGCCCCCAGCCTGCCCCTCGACATCCCCCTGCTTCAGAGCTGCTGCTGAGGCAACCAGAAAAATATGTGGGGGGTGTGGGGAGTCATTCTGTCACTGAAAGGGCCACAACGTTTGCTAAGAACCCCCAAGACCCCACTCAGCCTTCAGCCCTTCTCTCTGTGTCTTTACCTCTAGCAACAAGCCAACCTGATCCCAGGACTGAACCTCAGCGCTCTGGGCATCTTCTCTACAGGGCTTTCCATGCTGCCGTCCTCTGCCGGGGCCCGAGGTGCTGCTGCGGCCACCCCTTACCACCCATTTGCAGTAAGTGCAAGAGAATCTGGGGCGCGGGGGACTTGCTCGTGGGAGCAGGGTGGTCTCTCGACCCTCCTAGCTCTTGGGTTTGGGTGGGTGCCGTGGCTGTAGGGGCCATCTCGTGGGGAGCCTTGAACAAGCACTCCAATCCCCGGCTGTTTTGGGAAGGTGCTTGTCCCAGCAGCCAAGTGGAGAAGACAGAGACTGAACGTGGCTTTTCCCTCCTTGCACGTAGCTCCCTGGTAGATTGGCTGCATCCTGACGTTGCGCTGAGCTCGGTCTCACTTGTATCTTAGGCTTGCCACCTCTGGAGGGTGGCTCTCTGCTTTTGGCTTGAGTTCTGCATGCTGAGGCAGGAGCTGGAGGCCGCTGGTGCTGGCAGGGAGGGGCGGTGGAGGTGTTCCCCTCTCCTGGCCCGCACTTGCACCCAGATGCTGCAGGCTGGGTTGTGCCCCACGGGCACAGTCTCTGGGCCGCCCGAGAGGGGCTGAACCATGGCAGGACCCGCAGGCATCGCGGGTGGGAAGGGGGCGAGCAGTGCCTTAATGCTTGGTGCCTTAATGCCCTAGCGCTCAAGGGGTCCTGCCTGCTGAGAGCTTATCTTCAGATAGATGCACTGCTAGAAACCCGTTTTTTTTGACATGACCCATGTCCCTTTGGCCTTTCCGTGGTGCGGAAGTCTCGTAAGTTGCAAGTGCAGGGGCAGCCTTATGAAGGAGAGGTAGTGAGGTGTGTCTGCGATGTGGTTTTGCAGCCAGGGCTGGGGAGCAGCCCCACGTGCTGCCCGGGACGTGGTGCCTACGTCCACGTGTACAGGAAGGGCTGCGGGGACACACACCAGGCACGTGTGGCAGCCCACGAGGATGGTGGGCAGGAGAGGAGCAGCCACCAGTCCTGTTGGCTGATGGAGAGAGGTCGTCCTGTCCCCCAGCACCTGCCGAGCTCCCTTAGGGTGACCGAGTGACAGGGCTTAAACCTGCGAAGCCGTCCCAGTTCTGCGGTCCGGTTCTCTCTAAATATTTCTGCTTGGATGCTTGAAATGCAGGGAGCCTCAGTGCATGTTAATTTACTTTTACTGTTTTCTTTTTCTGGCACCGCCAGCAGCAGAGTGGTCGGAGGAGAACGGTGAGTGCCGAGCCCATGCCAGGCTCGCGGTGCGATGAGGCGGATGAGCGTGACCCTGGGGCTTGTGGCCATGCGTGGTGGCCCCAGAGGGGTCCCCTTCCCCCGGGCATTGCTAAATTCAGGGAAGAGGAGCGCTGGAAAGGGCTAAAAGCACAGGGAACCCCTTCCCTTTCTGCTTTCAACCTCCAGAGCAGGAGGGGAGGTGTCTCAGCACAGGTCGTGTGGGGCGGTCGGTCGGTCCGTCCGTGTGCCCCTGTGGAGAGGGGGATGCTCTGCCTGATGCTCTGCCTGTCGGAGCCGTGTCGGAGCATTGCGGTGTCGTTTGTTGCTCCGTGAGCTGGGGGGGCGGGGGTGCTGCAAGGTTCCTTCAGGCAGCCTCCTCCAGTGCGGGCTCCTTGACCCAAAACATCACCCCAAACGGAGCAAGGAAAAAATAAATCGGAGGTAGACTCCCAGCTGGCTCCTTTCCCCCAAATACTATGGTCTGCATGTCGGAGAGATGACCGTGGGGGCTGTAGCTGAAACCCAGAGCTTTGGAGAGGCGCAGAGCATGGGGGACAGGGAAGGAGGCTCAGGGTGAAAGGGGGAGGCCAGGGAGGTGCTGAGGGCTCCGTGCCCATGAGGCTGGGCAGGAGCAGATGCTTTGGTGCTGGAGATGATGCCCATGGCCAGGGTGCAAGCTCCCAAAGCCCCTGTCACACTGGGTTAAACTGCAGGGCTGGGGCCGGGGAGCTGGGTTCAGATGGCTTGCACGTCCACTGGGCTGTGCCTGCCTGAATCCAGGGCTGGGAGGAGCTGTACCTCCTGCCAGGAGCTGCGCCTGGGCCTCGGGGACTCAGGGGACAGGGTGCTGGCAAGTGCCCCTTGAGGCACGGGGAGAGACACGTGGCTTTGTCCCTGTCCCTGTCCCAGCCTGGCCGTGCCCCTGCTGGCTGTCAGGGCAGTGTCAGCACCAGCCTTCGCTTTTCCTCCTCTGACCCTGGGAAAGAGAAGTGGTCGTGGGTTCAGTCCCCGCCAAATCTTCTCCACCGGGCACCAACATTGCTCACAGCGCTGTTCCGGCTTTGGTTCATGAGCTGAGGGGTGTCCCCGTGTCCCTTTCTGGGGGGGGCAGGGTGCAAAGGGCAGCAGGGCCCTCACTGACTCTGACCCCCTCTCCCCGCAGGGCTCCTCGGCGTACCTCTCGGGGCTGTACGGAGCCTCCCCGGTCGGTGCCTTCCCACATCAGCACCCCGTAAGTCCTCCCGCATCCCCTGTGGGGTGCCCGCTCCCTGCTGCCCCCAGGGCAGGGATGCTGGTTGGGGTGGTGCGCTGGGAGGGGGGAAAGGGAAAATGAAAGAATGAAGGAAAACCCCTCGCTCTTCCCCGCCAGCTCCCGGAGCAGGAGGTTGTCAACTTGTTCATCCCGACGCAGGCGGTGGGGGCCATCATCGGCAAGAAGGGGCAGCACATCAAGCAGCTGGCGCGATTCGCCGGCGCCTCCATCAAGGTGAGCTGAGGCTTCGTGCCTGGGTGATGCTGAGCTGGTTCCCCCCTCCCTGGAGGGCACATAAGGCTTAGCGAGGGGACAAAAGTCTTGGTGAGCCCCTCTCACGCTCCTGCTCCATTTCACAGATCGCCCCGGCAGAAGGTCCCGACGCCAGCGAGCGGATGGTCATCATCACGGGGCCGCCCGAGGCTCAGTTCAAGGTGGGTTTGGGTGCTGGGGACATGACTCGAGAGCATCCCTGGGGTCGCTGCTGTGCTGCCAGCCCCGATGGCAGGGGGGACATGTGGCTTGGTGCTGGGTCATGGCAGAGCCCTGCCGGGTCCATGGGCTGGTTGCTCCTCGCTCGGCACCGCTGCTTTTACTTCATTTTACATCGCTTCTCCTTCTCACAGGCCCAGGGGCGAATATTTGGGAAGCTGAAAGAAGAAAACTTCTTTAACCCGAAAGAAGAGGTGAAGCTTGAAGCTCACATCAAGGTGCCTTCCTTTGCAGCCGGCCGTGTGATAGGCAAAGGTGGCAAAACGGTAGGTGGGGGCATAGCGGCGGGGTTGGGCCCAGCTGGGGGCAGCCACCCTGCAAACGAGGGCTCTGTCCCCTGCTGCAGGTGAACGAGCTGCAGAACTTAACGAGCGCAGAAGTCATCGTGCCACGAGACCAAACCCCAGATGAAAACGAGGAGGTCATCGTTAAAATCATCGGGCATTTCTTTGCCAGCCAGGTGAGGGTTTTCCTTTGTCCTCGTTAATATTCCCGCCTGGTTTTGGCCTCCAGGAGGCCCACCCCAAGCCTGGCTCCACCAGCACCTTTTTCCTGATGGCTGCCTTGCATCCAGCGGTGTCTCAGCAGCTCTCCCCAGTGGTGCTAGCACTGAAATTAAGGATAGGCTTAATCGAGCTAAAAATACACATCTCAGGATCGCCACGGAAGAAGCACAAGTTGAAAACCCGCAGTGTAAAGGCTCGGCCCCGGCCTCAGCACGCAGCTGTTGGAGCCGTCGCCGGCTGCACCGCTTCGCCAGCTGCCCCGAGAGGCGCAGGAGCAAATTGCTCCTTGTGTGCGCTGCCCCAACTGCAGCGGGGCCCGAGCAGGTGCCTGGCCCGCCACTAAGAGCCATGAGTGGGGAGAGGCTCAGCTGTGGGAACACCTGCTCGGACCAGGACGGAGCGCACGGTGCCCTTAAGCTGCTCGGGGCTTTGGCCGCTCATTTCAGATGCTCGTGGCTGTGCCGCAGTCCCCCTCCGGTCCCCCTCCTGACCTCCACCTCTCGCTTTCTCCCCAGACTGCACAGCGCAAGATCAGGGAAATCGTCCAGCAGGTGAAGCAGCAGGAGCAGAAACACGCTCAGGGAGCCCCGGCCTCGCAGCACAGCAAGTGAGGCTCCCGCTGTGCCGGCCAGCACCGCCCGATGAATGTACCCCTGCCACCCAGCGGGCAGGGAGCAAACCAAAGAGCACCCCGGGGACGGGCACGGGGACGGCTGCGGCTCCCCACGCACCGGCGACAACGCCGCAGCGCCCGGCCGCTCGCCCCGGGGCGCTGCGGGCTCTCTCCATCCCACAGCCTCCACCCGACTCGACTCCCGACGCTATCCCTTTAGTTGGACTAACATAGGCAGAGGGTTTTGGATTTTTTTTTTTTTTATGGTTTTTATTTTTTACCTAAAAACGACCCATTTCACAAACCGTTCTCTGGCCAGGCGTGGCTGGGTGAGTGGAGGAGCCTGTCTGGTGCGCGGCGCCCGTGAGGGTAATATATTTTAGAATTAATATATCAATAACAAAACTAACGCCAATTTTTAATTTTTGTAAGATTTTTTTTTTTTTTAAATTTCAGAGGGGTCAGGGGACGTTTGTTTTTAGCAGAAGCAGGCTTTTTTAGACTTTTAAGGAAAGGAGCTAGTCCATTGGTTCTCTAATGCACAGTAGAGCAGAGCTGTAGGATTGCCAGCAGGAACAAAAATAATTAACCAAGTGTTAAAAAGCGATTTCTTAAGGGCTTTGAGAAGAGCAGTGCCATGGGGAGTGCCTGTGTGAGCCAACAGAAGGGATACCGTCTCCTGAAGGAGGAACCTCTCCCTTTCACACGCCCTTTCCTCTTTGCTTCACAGAGTCCAAAACTGGGTTTTGCATCTGTTCTGACCCCCGCCCTGTCCATCTGTCCGTCTTTCTCTCCATCACCGCCAGACAAAGCCGTGCTCGACATGAGCACCCCCCCAAAAACCAGCCTGCCCCATGGTCCAGCCCACAGAGAACAAACTTCCCCCGTGGCTCTTTGGGGATGAAGCCTCCCCTTTTTTAGTTTTGGTGTTGGAGGGAGAGGAGGGAAAAACAAGGGGGAAAAGATTGACAAAACGTTGTTGGCCCAGGGCTTGAAGAAAGAACCGAGCAAAAGTTTTTACAAGAACGCAACATGCATACACACACACACACACAAACACACACACAAAAAAACTACCTCAGGTTTTCGTACCTCAGCACCTTGCGCTTGTGTTTCCCTTTTAGAGATTTTTGTATGCCTTGTAAAACTGATAGTTGGAGCATTTTTTTATTTTTGTAATAAAAACGAGTTGGAAAATGATCTCGACCAAGTCAGCTGCGAGGCGGGAGGAGGAAACCAGCCCACGCGTCCGAGAGCTCTTCTGTAGTCTTCTGCTAGCTGAGAGCCAGTGGCCGTTCCTTCGGAGAAAGCTTGAGAAATGTTAAAAAAAGAAAAAAAAAAAAAAACACAAAAAAGGTAAAAGGAAAAAAAATAATAATAATAAAAGAACAACAGCAATGAAGTCCAACCAGCGAGAGAAAGGACCAGGGCCGACCACCCGAGCCCGGCAAGGTGCTGAAGGCTGAGCCCGTGCCAGCGACGTACTGACAGACTGCAATGCCAGTTTTTGTCTACTGCAAAGTGTTCTGTGAAAAAAGCCAACGACAACAAACAAACAAAATATATCCAGCTAACAAGAGCCTGAGCTTGCTCTCTGTTGCTTTCTTTCCAGTGCCCTGTGGTGGTCATGGCTGTGCCAAGAGCGGGATGGGCTGGGAAAGGGGGGGTGGGGAGGTGAACAAGAGGGTTAGGGCTTTTTTGGGGGTGTTTTTCTTTTTTTTTTTTTTTTTTAATCTTTTGTTTTAAACCCAGCAGCAGGGATGCCCTGATGACCAAAGTGGGGGGGGGTTTCATGGGTCCACGTCCCATCCTCCACCATCTCCAGTACGCAGAATCTTCACTGCTGGCCTTGGGGCTTGAAGTTGACCCATGAGGCCTGGGTTGAACCCCAACCTCCCACACCCCCCTCCAAGGCTGCAGCAGCCTCACCGTGCACCAGGTTTCACACCCAGAGCAGGTCTCTGCGTTTGGTTTTTAGTTCAGGGTGGCAGAGGTAATACCAAGGGCATGGAGGCAGGTGCTAAAGAGAATTAAGTGACCTGACTCACACAGTAGTGAGGGAACGGGCTCCTTCCCTCCAGCTCAAAGCAGCTCCCTCGTCATGCCTACATGCTTTCTAAAGGTGCAGGGAACAAAAAGTCCCCCCCTCCACCCACAGTCTGGCTCTGCAGAAGCACTCACCCAAAGCTGGTCGGTTCTAACGGGTGCTCTGCCCCCACACCCCCAGCCCCAGACAGCCGGCAGCGAGGAACGACTGCTCCTGCCGTGACTGATGGGCTCTGGGGCAGACCCAGGCTCACCAGCTCGTTAAAGGACAGGTTTGATCCAGACGCACTGTCTGAGCCCCCCAGCCTCCTTCCTGTGAGTAAGGAGCACGTCAGCAGGCAGATGACGGCATGAGGAGCGCACGAAGCAGGACGCAGAGCAGCCCCCCTCTCCCTCCTCCCTGCCCAGGGAGCACACGGCATTACTCACACGGCAGCGCAGGCCTTCGGCGTGCTCTCGAGTCAGCACTGAAAGACTTAAGGGATGATTTCTCACACTAGGATGTCCTCAGAACATCTTATAAGGGCATAAGGAACCAAGCCACAGCTGAAGGTCCACATCCCGTGGGATGACCTTGCAGACAGAGGGGGCATTTAGTGGTACGCATACGGTTTTCTCCATGATCTCACAGAACGAGGCTTTCAGCAGCCACACACAGCTAAGTGCCCAGCACAGTCAGCTCCTGGTGAGGTTTACAGCACCCTTCAGGGGTGCTTTGCAGTTCCTTCTGAGGACTGGGAATGCACCAGCTGCCTGCCCCTCCAGCATCACGCTGCTGCTTCCATCTAATGTCTGAGCCTCCTCTTCCTTAAGGGGCACGTATGAGGAGGACCTGGAAGGCACCCTCGCGTCACACACGTCCACCACCAGTCCTTCTGCAGGGGCTGTGTTGTTGTTACTTTTTTTCCAAAGAAAATTTCTGCTTCCGCAAGCAGAAGACTACAGGGTCAGCCTCGAAATTACGTTTGCCACACATCAGGAGTTGAAGCTAACATAACAAGATACTTGAAGCATTCAGCCGCTGGGCCCCAACATTAATCAACAGCTGAAATCTTCCAAGTCCTCAGGGAATCCAGGGAGGATTAAATATCTCATGTAAGGACAAAACACGACAGATTGCCTTTGTAATAGTTGTCTCTTCAGAGGATCTCCTCTGATTTTGTGACGGATTAAGCTAATCAGTTTGAAAGCAAAGCTCCTGACCCACAACACAGATAAACCAACTTAGCAGCTCTCCCAGGAGAGCAGCTCCTCCGGCAAGTAGCAGCAGTGCGAAAGCTGAGCAAGGACAGAGGGGATGTCCCAGAAATCAGCATCTGCCCCGGAGCTGAGGAGAGGAAACACCTCGTCACCAGCCAGGAATCACTTTACGTTGTGGTAACTGTGCCATCTAACGTTACAGAAACAATCTGACGTGGTTATTTATACCAGCGTTCAGACAAGTGGTTCGCATGCCAACTACACGGCAGCCTGTCCTCTGCAATAGTAAATGGGGAACTGAAAGACCCCAAAACTTACTCCAGTTCTGGAGTGTAAGCTGGGGGGGAACACAAGAAAGGGCGCAATGACTTCGGCTCACCTAAACTAACCTGGTTCAGCCTGGCTGCAAGAAGCCTGAGCAGAAGTCACCCAGACACTTGACTCAGCAGGCGTGTGGAGGCAGCACCTGCAGCAGAGGGGCAGTAAGGCTGTGACACATTCTGGCACCACCACCCATCTGGCAGGACCCATCCAGAACCCGGCACATCGGCACCAGCAGCTGCTAAGCACCTTTCATTCAGCAGCAGCAATCTGCAGTACTGTGTGGGGACACTCGTGTTACCATTAAACAGATGCAGTACTGGACAGCCCACGTTGTGTACAGGCTTTGTCTCGCTGAGCTTACAGCGGTTGTGCTTGCTCATCTCCTGAATGACGTTCTCACAGCCCCTTCAGGACTTCATGACCATTGCTTAGAGGTTTTTGTGCTCTGATACTCGTCCTGGACAGAGTCTTCTTCCCCGTATAAGTAAGCAAAAACCACTCCAATACCTCAAACTTTCTTTCAGTTAGAAAAAAAAAAAATCACTATTTCATTACCAAGTAGAGTTTCTTTCCAGAAAGGCTGTTTATATAAGTTAAATATTTATTTTAATAAAGAAAACAAATAAATAACTCTCTCTTCACATAAGATAATTCCCTGGAGACAAAAAAAATCACCCCAACTACAGGGGCTTCACTATGGATTTGTTACCATTCAAAAGATTGTAAATACTTTTTTTTTTTTCTATGGTCATCACAAATCCAGTTTTAGGAATCAAGTAGATCGTAGATATTCCAGAAACAGAAGAAAGCTCTCTTTGAAGAAACAGTAGCTAAGCACATTGTCCTGGGGGAGATCAGCTGGGCTAACACAACTGTTACCAGCACCCTCGAGCGTCCCGTTTGTCCATAATGCGGCCACGTGTGCTGCAAGGTGTGAGCCTTCCAGTGACAGAGGTTCACAGCCTTTGATTTTAACCGCTCCCCTGGCAAGGTCACAGCACACTCAAGGTGCATTAGCTAATTTCAAAGAGAGTTACTGTCTCCAAAATCAAGAAAAAAAAAAATAATAACCGCTACTTCTTAGCCTGAAGAGGAAAACTTGTGTGCCTCCTGTCTTCTCCAATAAGGCATTTACAAAAGTAATTAAAATAAGAGTTAGTCACCCCAAGGTGATCACAGTGTTACTCGAATAGTGCATGTCTCACAGCAGCTGCTGATGGATTATTTCCCACACCATCTTCTTGCGGAAGTAAGGCATGTGACTCTGAAAAGAAAAAAAATCCATTAAATACAAAGTCACGGCAGGAAAAGGCAGAGGATACATATAAACACCCAGCCGATTCTTTCATGTGATTCTTTCAAGTAAAGAGCTTACAAGCTCTTTAACAAAAGACCACTACATCAGAAAATAACTACTGTTTTAACTGGCCAAGGGTTAAATCCATTTCTCCAAGAGATACAAAGGCCTGATGTTACAAGCCCATTGGCTATAGTACCTTGGCCAGGAAGAATTTCATCAGTTTGGCTATGAAGCAGATACCAGAAGTAAGGAAAGAGAACACACCTCCACCCTGCTGAGGCAGCTTTCAAGTTCCAGCCCTTGCACTACGCCCCCAAAATGGAGAAAGGTACAAAACCTCTGCCTGTGCCCCAGACACAATTAACAGATGTGCAGCTTCCCCAGCTCTTCTATTTGTGCAAGAAATCAGAAATTGTTTATAACCTTTGCTCACCTGTGTGAAGGTCATTGGTTTGTCTCTGGAGATGTAATCTGCGTATTTGCACACAAAAACCCCGCAGTCGCTGCCATTCAATTGCTGAGGGATTTCCTAATGAACATAAAGAAGGTGGAGAATTTTCTTCCGTCTTAAAAGAAAAGCAATTTGGAGGTAGCACACATTACCCAGCACTGCCAATGCGCTAAGCAGACACGTGCGAACCTAAGGGCACTTCCTCCTCCTGGACACAAGGAATACACCCAATTCACCACACATCACTCTCCTCTGCCTCCTTTTCTTGGATGTTATAATACAAATTCTTGGCAGGCTGACAAGGAATAGCAGCAGTCCACCCTGCAAGGTGTCTCGAGGTTTGCGCTGTGCCCAGCCCAATGGTGTCTTGTCTCTTAAACTGAGCCTTTAGATACTGCTTTTTACTATTAATATGTAGAGAAACATTACCTCAACCCTTTGTCACATGCCAGAATTTGCACTCCAAAGGACAATAATTATCTCAAATCTCAAGCCACTTTCAGAAGCCCGTGTTCTCTGACAACACTTAAAGAGATTCTTAAATGTGACTTCTGAAAGAGAGGCAAAGCCAGATTCACTGTAACACGGTAGACTAATTAAAATAGAATGTATTCAGCCAGCAAGGAGAGGCACTGCCTAAAATTTCATCCCAGCCTGGCTTCCTGGTCCACTTACAGCCTGAGATGATACCTGAAGAGCATGAGATGCTTATGGATGCTCTCTAAAGGCTTAGACTTATTAAGAAAGAGTTAAGACCTTCATGATGAGGAGTTACAGTTCACACTTCAAATCCAAGTAGTTTTAACATACATGCGACTCCATGTTGTGAAGAATCCACTCCGAAAATGATAGCTCCAGATTTCGTTTTTCCCGGCTTTCTTCTTGCAGGTACTGGCTGTTTGAAACAAAACAAAACCACTCTTAATCTCTGCATTTTAGGCCAACAAAAGGAGATGGTGAAGGATCACAGGAAGCTGGATGGCAGGACAATAAAACATCAAAAAGTCTTCACTGCCCTGATATAAGACATTTGGAGGAAAAACCCAGATCTTAATCACACAGTGACAGACTATGAGCTAACAGTTACTGGTCAGGAATGACACCAATGATTCCAAGAGACTTCCATGGAAGCACAAGCTCACAAGCTTACTACTTAGTAGGGGGTTAAAAAAAAAAAAAAAAAAAAAAAGAAAGCAAATCACGTTATCTCAAGCGAATAGAAAAAGCAAGCAAGGAATCCTAATTCCACAGTATGCCTAAACCCCACATGCTGGGTGCACCTCTGGAAGAACAAATACAAATCTACTCAGCTAATACCTCAGAGCTGAGGAAGCTCCCAGGCCACCAGCTTCTGGAAGGAAGGAAACCCTACCCCATATAGGCCTGTTCTTACACTTGGTTTGGCTCCCTGAGCTGCTCTCCTGCTCCCTGTTGACAAGGCTGTTGGACTAAGGGGTTGTGCTGCTTCCGCACCAGCGGTAAAGACATCTAAGGATGCTGGCTTACACAACAGTTACAACCCAAATCTACACATAGAAAGAACTGTGCCCACTACGTTTGAGACATGTCATGCCAGTACATCTGGAAGTGCTTGCTACAAGACATCTGTCTTGAATGAGCATGTCAAAATGAAAACGTCAGAAATATGAGTAACACACAGTCAGGGCACGAGGGTGGCCTGCCGGGGTAAGCTGGAGGGAAATACAGTGGCTTTGTTTAAAACACCAAGCCAGAGCAGAAGAGGTATAAAAAAATTTCAGAAGGAGCATGTCACACAGCTCACCACAGTAAAAAGGATGAACACTGCAAGTGGAAGAAAAAAAACATCCCAAGGCAAGAAAAAGAGTGAAAGAGCTAAGCAATAAAGAGTAAACGTATTTATATTGTTGAACACAAGTAGGAGTGAACATGCCGTAGGACACTAACGGCACAGAGCTGCAGGAATTTGAAAGTTTGCAATGAATAGGGCTCAAGAGGGAGTTAAAAAGCTCTTGGAAGTCTGTAATGCCTTCCATGGACATTGCATTTCCCTTCAGTTTGTTAGGTGTTTCTGCAGTTCTTCCCACTCGTCAATGTTATTAATTACTAAAGCTGGGCCAAAGTCAGTACATGTGTGCCACAGGGCTATCGCATATTTGATGGTGATACTTTGTCCACACATGTACTGGGAAGCTGGCAGAACCCAGGCACCCAACAATTGAGGGGGCGATGTGAGACTAGGTAAGTAGCCGATGTCACAATTTAGGTACAATTTGCAGCAAGTCAATTGGAAAGATTTGTATTCCTGACCTACAAAAAAGTTAAAGTTTCCAGTCATGTTACAGATACAAAAACCTAAAAACCTTCTCAGAGTTGACAACATAAAAGCATTGACTGAGCAGTTACTTACAATAATGCTTCACAAATCCTGTCTCCTTTTTGTGCCATCGAGTCAAAGTATGTGATGGTCTTCTTTCTGACATCTATGACCTGTTATTAAAAGGTGACCATGAGACACAGCACGGTCATGTGCTGCTGACAGAACAAAACCTAAATGACTTTTCTTACTTGCTTTTTTCCCTTCCCCATTTAATTCTTTAATTAAAAAGAAAAAAAAAAAAAAAAGCTAGCTTGACTCACCACTAGTGTCCAGTGCATTGTCAAGTGAATGGGGACTATGATCATGTCCTGCTTGAAAAGATCCACACCTCTGCTCCATCTCCTTACTGCTTTGTAGCCCCCAGAAACAAGTTTGGGATAGAAGAAAGTACTAAAAGCATAGACTGCTGGATAGCCTTCTTTTTTATTTCTTTCCACCAGAAGATTCATGTAGAAATTAATGATCTATATGATAAAGAATAAACACAAGATGTAAAGAAAGACAGTGCTTTACCAAATGAAAAACACAGCAACGTTTTTGTGTTAGCCACTCTTAAGCACACAGCTGTCTGAGAAAACGCAGTGTCAGCTTTCAGTTTTAATTCTGAGAATTCTGCACTTGACTTACTTCTGCAGTGTAACACCTACCACCCACTCCAACAACACAGACTAACTCCTGGAAACTGCATAATACAAGAAATAAAGGAGCTTCTGGAAACAGAAGGCCCATAAATACCTAAAATAAGAACTCTAAGGATATTTCTGAGCTCTACAGTGAGGATCCTCAAATGACCTCAAAAAGACTTCCACACACAGTGAAGGGGTATTTTTAAATACATACTGAACTAGAACATCACCATGCTGCAGTTAGTTTTACCTCATCATTTAGCCAGTGAAGGTTCTTCAGTGTGTGGATGTCCTCACGGGTGACCTTCAGTTTGAAGGCACTGCTCATGATCTCGTCTGGGTTGCCTTTGTCAAACGCAGCAGCGACCTCTCTCTCCATGGCCTGAAACAAGCAGTTAAATGGGAAAGGACTTGTGAGCACACCGACCTGTGAGCAGCTTTCAGCTGAAACGAGGTTCGGAGGCAGAGCCAACTGTTACAAACCAGGTTAGCAAACAGATGCACATTCAGCACTGCTCTAGGAGACTGTTCTTAAACCTGGACCAATTTTTGTCCGGTTACAGAAGTCCCACAAACCCTTATGTTACACAACCAAAGGAATGTGTGGACCACACTAAAGCCTTAAAATCAGCTTTACTGCTGACCCTTGCTCTGTGAGGTCACAGCTTCAGACACTCAGTAATTGGTTAAATCTACACTCTTCGGACTTCAAAACCAGCTCAAGAACCACTTGTAAAAAAATGGAGTTACTTGTCTATGTTTCACAGCTTTCTGCTTCGAACAAGACTGACAGGAAAGGTACCTCTGTGAGCGGAGAGAAGTGTTCTACTCTTTTTCCTGATCTTGGGAATTTCTTTTCTTCCACATCAAGGGCAGATGGCCTTCTGGACAAAACAGGTGCCAAACATAATCGAAATGACACCTCTTCTGAGATTTCAGCTCCACGCTGTTTCTGTTAGAAAAAAAGGAAGTGAAGCAAGCAAGGAAGCACAAATTTGTTTGCTAGGGAGTAAGGCTGAATGCCTTGCTCATGTATAAAACTGGAAGGGTATTTCATACATGCATCCAACCAGCAAACTCCAAAGTTACTTTTTATGGATGACTGCATTCAAACTGTGCACCAATGTAATGATGCACCCAAAATTAAATTGTGGCAAGAGAGCCAGAAAGTTAGTTTGGCTTGAACTAGCATTAAGAAGCTCAGCAAAACCTCTGTGTGTAGGTATCAAGTTGAGACTGAGATTAGTATTTCTTACTTTCATTGTTAAAGTTTTCTTTGCAGTCTCAATCCTAACCAGAGATTAAAGCCAAAGAGATGCAACTCCTATCTCACAAAACAGGAGAGGACTAAAGATACTGCAGTCCAGCACTGTAGGTCAACTAAGTTTGTGCAGTAATGGTTTTCAAGCTTTAATTAACTGATAAAAGGGGAAGAATAAAAACAGTATAGTGTGGTATGCTCCTAATAGTCCAGAAAAAAAATCAGTGGCGGCAGAAAACCCTTTGTTATAGCACCATTCAACAAATCATGTTCCTGCTTTCCCTGGTAAAAACAGCTTGGATGAATACATTACTCACTCAGTAATATACGTCAGGAAAGAGTGCAAAAACTTTGGGTTGCAAATAGTCATATTTTCTTTAAAAGTGAAATAACTAATAACACAAGCTTACCCCTGAACTGGCTTGTTTCACTGGTTTTCCCTGTTCATGAGAATTTTCTTCTGGTGTGTAATATCTGCAAGAAGGAGAGACAGAGAAGCAGGTTGTATCAGTATATTGCCACATAATTCTTAAGAATCCATCTTCCGGCTAAGGAATGCTTTTTCAAGGCTGATTCAGACTAGAGCCTGACTAGTATACGTGAACACGAGATGACATTGCCTCAGCTTCCAGCAACATTCTCTTGTAGCTGGAGTGGGAGCTTCTCAAACTGTCTTCCATTGACATGTGCAAGACTCCTTTTGCTTATCAGCTTTGGTACTTGGAAAACAGGGAAGCAACCAGCACCTCCTCTATGAAGGGTTTTGTGCTCTACTGATGATCGATACTGCAAGCTAGGTGTTACTCTGCAAGGTGTAACATGAACGTCTGCAACTACACTTGCAGCCAAATATAGTTAGCTTACTGAAACTAAGACCAGCACACTGAATTAAGAACGGGACAGCTAAAACTTTTTACTTGCCTTTCATGCACTAGTCATGAGAGTGACTATCCCCATTTGGAGAAGATTATCATTAAAATAATGCAGACTCTGAAGAGCAAGCAAACACACAGACTGTTGTAGGTGAACAAAATGAAATGGCAGTTCATTAATGGTTTGGCAGAAAGGAACACACAAGTGAAAACTGATTCCTTGCAAAGTAAAGGACAATTTGGTATGGCCACCACTGTCACCCTCAGATAGCTTGCTTGCCACAGAAAGGACTCGGCGTGCACAGCAAACACCACACCAGCACAGCCCCTGCTTGTCACACAGCAAGGCTGTGGCTGAGATGCAACTGGCTTGCAAGCAATTCCAGAGCCACAAGGTAGCTACTCCCGTTCTACACTGAGATGATAAATAAGATTTTTCTCCTGGACACAGATAGGCACATAGAGCAAAACCAAGCAAGAACCGCGACTCTACCTGATTATATCGCTTCTTGGAGACCCGTGTGTGCTGCAGCCATCTGCACGTTTGTTATCTGCACAGAAAAGCAGTAACAGAAAGAGTCATTAACAGTCAGCTTTTAATTACAATCAGATGAACATGGCTATCAGTTTATGAATGATAAGACAAAGCCTCTAATAATGACCACATGGTTATGAAGTTTAAACTCTGGCAAACAGGCCTGCTGAATATCACGAGCAAGCGTATGAGAATTGAAGCAAAGGATTTGCTAAGTTTTGTGTCCTGGATTGTACCCTTTACTCAATGAGTGTTGTTTTTGTTCTTTTTTTTTTTTTTCAAAAATAAGATAAAGAAAATAACTCAGAAGTGTAGCTTGTCATTTTTCACCTCAAAACAAGCTTTCCCCAAATTCTCACACCTGCTCAGAAACAATTTCACAACCCTTATGACTGCATAATGAAGTCAGATATGTAAAAAAGGAGCACTGGTGAAATACTACTTAAGTAACGAACAGGAAAAATATTTAACTGGAACAAAATTAAACATATACACATTAAAACACAGTACTATAACACACTGCTGGTATACAAGAAAACAGCCCGTCAGCAAACCAACCCATTCTGCAGGAGATAACTAAGGTCACCTCCACTAGTTATCTATCTTCAGCAAGCTGAAGGTCTGATCAGATACTACAAACTTCCCATGCATAGTGCAGTTACTTCTGCAGCCAAGAACATCCCTAGTACAGTAATGGCTTTGAAGTGCAATTTTAACCTTTTTTCCACTGACAAAGCCATTTCAACCAGTAACTACCCATGGTTTTGTTCCTGCTTTCCCTTTCCTTTCCTCTTTCTTTCCAGAGACAGCTCGTTTCATTCTAAGAACCGAGGTAAGCTGTAGGAGCGTAAACACGCTGTCTGATTTAGATTTCCTTACACACAGACACAGCTTAATACAACAGCACTGACAACTCTTCTTAATGTAGACTATGCCTTCAAGACTTAAGAAAACAGCCTATTTTGATTTGAAATCTAGCTGCAAAACAGAGTAGATACGAATCACAGGGGATACTCACTGGTTCTTAGTGTCGTATATTGACGGACATCTCCACGTTTTTCTTCTTCCAGGTGACTTGCAGCCATCGCTGGTTCCTTGGAGTAAGCCTGAACACTTTGGAGCAGCAGAAAATACCAAAGAAGAATCAGAATGTCTGTATAGGCACTATGTGTTATCAACACACACCAATTCACCAGAAAGGATAACGCTTATTCATACATAACTGTCTACACTAGTTGGAGACCATAGGTAAAGCAACAGAAATGTTTTTAGGTACAATTAGGCTGTTTAATCCATTAACAGGGTCATCCTGTCTCTTGCATTAGTTTCACAATTAAACCTAAGTGGCATTTTCACTAAGAGGCGGTTTACATTCAGAATCTTGGCTATTTTCAACTCATACATACTGGAGACATGGGAGTCACATTTTCTGCCACTTAAGAATTTCAAGAGAGACTAGTTAAGTCACAAAAACTGATTCCTTTACCTCTTCACCAGCAAACAAGGAGCTTTACTTAAAAAAAATATAATCTTTACACATTGTACAAACATCTGGGTTAACCTGAGGAGGCTATTGTATTTTACAGGACAAGACAGCATTCATCTTAAGAGTCCTTGACCAACTCTGTTCAATCTATTTAACAAAGATTATGTTCACACTGTGAATAGTGTCCACAACATGTATTTCTGGGACTTTTTACTTAGGATCTGCTCTACTTGGACCTCAGGGACTACACGCTCATTATCAGCTGGAGCACACTAGATGCACTCTGGAGGAATGCTCTCTGATCTAGCATCATCTGAAAGGAATCTGCTTCACATCCTTCAGGTCTGCTCTGACATACGAGCCAAACCACGATAATCAATGATCAGGAGATTAGATGCCAAAAGCAGAATCTTGATCCACCCTAAAATGCTACTGGTGGCGCACCTAGGATTACATGAAATATTGATTTCCATATCGTTTTCATGCACCAGAATGTTTAAACAGGCCATGCTGTTCTGATCTGAAGTCTTGCGTTCAGGTGTCTTCTAGCTGTGAACAACCAGAGACTGGGATTTTTCTAAGCCTCTGTAACAATCTATGGTTCAATGCATTTCAAAAAATAATAAACGCAAGAAAACATGGCATTTCCTACTGTCTTTCTGTGTAGAAAGGCACAATGGAATTTTAGCACCCTTTTGGCATCAACATTTTACAATTAGTCCCTCTCTGCACAGCTCTATTCCACTAAGATAATGGCTTCTATTATCTTTGTGTTTTTCCTGGTGTAGTTGATTTTATGCAACCTCTTGGTACGGTTACAGACATATCAAACATACTCATTGGCATATATGAATCAGAATTACACGCAAGTTCCCTCTTGCAGGTTGCTTTAAGAACAGGCATTCCATACACAAGACTAAGATTTCGTCATTTTAGTGTATTGCAGAGAAAACTTCCTATAATTTGTATGAGAAGCACTGGGGGAGGTGGGAAGGAGCAGAGAAAGACCTGGTATTCCCTGTGTTTAGGTTACATTTCACATTCTCAGATAAAATAGGTCTACTGACCAAGGAAGATGTCAACAGTTGTGAATGAGAAGATTCTTTTTAAAGGTGTTACAACATAACCACTCCTGTGGATTTTTATGCTGTCACACTGCCAGCACTAGAACTAGGTACTAACTTTCGTAACAGAAATACAAGAAAGGGGTATCAGAAGAGAACAAAGCCCTAACAGCTAAGGAATCTTCACCTTCAGAATATGCCTTCACAGAATATTCATGCTTCGCTGGGGGGAGGCGAAGGCAGGAAGGGAAGAGTGTGTCAAAATTACTTTACTCCAGTACCTGCTCTGGGACTATCTCCACAACCCTGAGTGATTTTCTCCTCCACTTCCCCATGTATAAAAGCTATAACATTACCACCAAAAAGTTAATATTTATTTTTCCTATAATTACTTGCAGAAGCTTGTCGGCTGTGAGATAGAGCGGCTTCTAGGATATTTTTCCTTTACTAGTTTCAAGATCTGTTTGTATTTCTCCTTTTCGCCTCTCAGAACATCCTAGCAGAATAGAGGGGAAAAAAAAAGATGAGATCAGAACCCCATATGAAGCAAATACTTGTAATCTGAATTTAGTGCAGACTGCACAGGTTGTTCTCATAATACTGGCACAGAATTCAAGTTTATTTTAGCAGGAATTCCTACACCTTCATTTTTTTCCTATCCTGCGATAAGAACTTGCATCCCACTACAATCTCAAAATTCCTTCTGCAACTGTTTCCTCAAACGTGGGCCTCTTCTCTCTAGCTGTGGTCTGCATTTCTTGCATGAGAACTCAGGCTAATAGGCATTCCTGTCAATATACATGATGACTGTGTGCTATGAGTCTCCACAGTATCTTAATCATATTCCACCACTTGTCGTGGCCTGCTTCTCCGGTAGTTCAGTTTAAGATCTTCTCCAGTGTAAGCTAGGTTTATCACATTTTCCAATAGTTGCTTCAGATATTGGAAGAACAGAACAGGGAAGGACCTCTTAGCCCTTCAAGGAAGAATTATCAGCAAGTGTGTGGGCTTTTTTGCCTACGTCATCCTTACAAAGCTGCTGTGTAAAGACAGCTGTTGAGCTGGGGTAAGGACAAATAGCATATCTTTGTTGCAGAGTTGTTTTACTAAGTGACAGGGCAGTAATTCCACTTACAAGACTTGATACGCAGAAAAGCAAATAAATCATCATTTGCTGGTTTTCAGAAGCATTCCTTAATTAACTACATCCACCGTAGTGAATGTTACAAACTGTCACTTCAGTGTTGTCATAGTTTTGATGTGACTACTGAGTTGTGTTATTTCACAAGACACCTTTCTCACCCAACGCACCTCTTCCACAGTAGAGAAAGGCCTCCCCATTTTGCCAACTTCTGAAGTCGCAGACTCTGGCGTAGCGTACTCCTTAATGGGTGGCCTGAGTGTTACGGTGTCTCCTGGAGTAGGTTTGACGTGGTGGTTGCCATTCCTGCTTGTGCTAAAAATACAAACAGCAAAAGAAATAGCATCAAGAGAATATTCAGATAAGCACCTCCGATTCAAGCTCCACCACCAACTGTTTTGTAAGCACGTGCACTGATGATGACGGAGACAGACATGAAATGTTTATTATTTTCAGATGGAGACCTGCTGTCTTCAAACACTTAATGGGAAAGTACAAAGAAGTAAAATAGAAAGTCAGAACAACTGCTTTGAATGTACGCTGCTGTTTGATCCGCACTCAGGTGTAGCACAAGTGCAGAGAAGAAAGATCATCTCTCTTTGCCTTTTTTGATTTCGAAAGGTTTAAAATTGGTTAGGAAAAAAAGCAGACGGAGACCTCCCTACAGTACAGCAGCCTGGGGTTCCAGAATAGCTTGGAAAACTATTAGTACATGGACAAAAATACAAGCGTTTGACAACACCCAGAAAGTTCAACAACGAAAGTGAAAGACAGCAAGTCTTTAAGTGATGTCAAAAAAACTGAAGGATTTTTACCTCAAACACGGAATTGTCTTATGAGAAAGGGATAGTGTTTCATTATTCAAGCAAGCGCTGGTTCCACAAGGCATTTTATCTACAAGGAGAGCACAAGTTAACAATGTAACTATAAAAAGAAACAGAAGTTTTATCAGTTTACAGTGAAGAACTTCAACAAACAAATTATTTTCATTTTTCTCTCTTGCATCATAACGTTACTTGCATTGTTACTTTATTAACAATAATCTCAGATTTCTATATTCACAGCTACAGAAATTTGTGCACACTAACTACTGTTAGCTAAACCTGAAATAAAAAAGGGTTATTGGGATCTACCACCTAAAAATCAGTGTTTTAAACAATTTATTTCTGGCAAGCTAACGGTGGCTGTGTCAGAAGTAGAGAACTGCATTCCAGGCAGCTCTTGAACTAATGCTGAGATGACAAGACAAATGTCTGGCCCCACACCAGAAGCAGAGCGAGGATACAGGGAAGAAGCAAAGCTCATACTCGAGTATTCCTCATGGCATCTAGATATTGTGCCGGTAACCTGTACATAAGCCTTGGGCTGAGTCACAGAGTACACACACAATGCAAGATGAAAAAGAAATGAGTTGGTAACACGATGGCCTTACCAATCTCTGGGATTTCTACTTCTAGCGCAGAACTTGCTGGTCTTTTAGACAAAGGGTCAGACGAAGTGGACTGAGTCTTAAATAAAAACACAAAAGTATCACAGTGAGTAGAACTTGAATACAAATCCAAGCAAACACAATGTCCCTGAAATTTAGGCGGCTGTTATGACTCAGGGATCACGATATGCTGGTTCAGATTGCAGCAGAATGCAAATATTTGCAGGATCTCTGACAAGCACGCTGATTTTTAATTCTCAAGCTTGTATACGTAGCGATTAAAACAACATTGAGTTCTCCTCAAACCCTAGTGGGGCAAAAAGAAAGGTAACGCCGCACCCTTGAACCAAACAATGGAGTGCAGCTGTTAATGAGTGACTGTTACAGAACCTGTGTCCTATGGGAATGCTTTGACGGATGATGAATTTAGCAGAATGACGTTTACCTGGACCAACTATATAGTTTTTCTTGCAGGGTGATGTATTTTGATTCCCTAACTACAAGCCTGAAAAAAGAGTAACAGCTTGCAAACACACAGACTATGGATATCTGGGAGACAGCAAAAGTGTAGCTCCCCAGTTCCAAGCGCTAGAAAAGAGCGTGCAGACTTGAATAAGGCACTAACAGCACACAGGAGCAAGAGCTGCCTTCTATAAATGGAAAAGAAGGACCTACTGCTTTACAGGCTCAGGGCAGGCCCAGCATCAAGATGCATCAGGCAGAGCAGCTCCTTCCTTTCACCTCACACACACTCACCCAGTATCACAACTGCCTACTTTCAAATTCTGTTCTAACCTTTTCTGCGGGCTCCGTGATTGGAGCTGCATTGCTGACTGAAGCTTTCCAGTGGTCATTTGTTGCCTCAGCTGGCAACTTCGCCACAGCAGAAACTTCTTCAACTTTCTCTGTAGGCTCAGAGGTGGCATAACCTGAAAAACAAAGACAGGCTGTATGAGAACACAACTGAAGAGGGAAATGAGGTTTTCATGTGAACAGAAATCCTTAATGACACCTACCGCAGCAGAACTCATTTCTAGTTGCACACTTTTCTGCCAACAGCAGCTGGGGGGGGTGTTTGAAATAGGTGGCTCATCGGGCAGTTCTGCAGAGCCGAGCTCAGCGACTAACCTGCCGATCTGCCAGCCAGGCCTACCACAACGCCCTGCTTTGGGGAGCATTCCCTTTTTCCAGAGAAGCGGGGCACGGTGCAATTTCTCTCCCTCAGCCCCTCCATACATGCATGTAGCATTGCGGTTTATTACGTGTTGCTCTTGACTACTGGAGAGAAGCTGTTTGCTGAGGTCTAGAAACCAAACTTAGCAAAGACAAGGTAACGAAACGGCTGCATGCAGCTGTGTAATTTTACCCATAAGATCTGCAGAGGGGGTGTCTGAGAAAGTCTCACTGAAGCGAGCACTTCTCTGTCCCCGCTGTGCTCTCCCATGCCAGCCCTCTGCTGTGTCTTCATCCTTCCTTACTCAGCTCTCATTTATCTTTTCAACATCCATGTGCCAAACTTTTCAGATTCAGACTGAACCGACTTCTGGTTTCAGTTCAACTTTTTTCTTTCTTTTTTTTCCCCAAACTCACATCACTCAGAAGTATGACTTTTCTCTGCCTGTGCCAGTTCAGAGCTTCCCTCCTTCACACCCCAGATATCCTGAGCGGACAGAGGTACAGCATCACGAATCCAGGCAGGAGGGGGCACACAGCTTCGATGCTAAATGCTCTCTGCTGATGTGGATGGGCTCACGGCCAGAGAGACCTGGGGTACCTCCTGCTGGCGGCAGAAGTCCTGTACCCTGCCACGATCAGCACAGGTAACATCGCATATAGGGCTAGGCCCCACGGTACAACCTCAAGCTCCTGGCTGCACAGATGGTCGCAACCAAGAGAATGGCTCGAAAAGCTACAAAAAGACTCGAAAAGCTACAGTTTCGGGACTCACTCCGAAGTACAAAAGCCAGAGTTTTCTAAGGTACATGAAACCTAAGAAAAGTCAGGTGTATCGATTACTTCTGTAATGTGCAATACCTGATTTTTGTTTTTTTGGTCGAGTCTGGTCAGGATCTTCCAGAGGTGGCTTAGCCCTGAGGAAAAAACATGCAGATCAGTGTTTTGCAAGCACAGATGAGCTTCTGAGTTCCCTTCGCAGGGCCCACGCTTCCAAAATTTCTTTTTAATATCCCAAAACTCTCCCCTCCGAGCATCTATGGGATCATCTCGGACAGGAGATGCAGCACCCCTCACCAACGCCCCCGCTGCTCCCACCCAGCAGAGCACGCACAGAAAGCAAATTCTCCCACATTAGGCTGCTTTCTCACATTCAATTCATGTTTTCTGTTGCTAGGAACACAAAATTCTTCAGTTAATATGTAAAGCCTATTACATATACTACATATCCCCTTCCCTCAAGGAAAGCAACCTGCCAACGATTACTAAGCCACCTGAGTGCGCTACGCTGAGCTGCAGAGAAAGAAAAGTTGAATTAGGACAGGAAATAAAAGGTGGAAAAGCAACTCGTGAACACCCACATAAATAACTTACTGCTAAATCAGTGCTCGTGAACGAGTTCTTTAAATCATTCTTAGCTGCACCCTTCCTTACTAAGCGTTACTTAAAGTATTATATCAGTTGATATGAAGATAAAGTCTAGCTGCCTTTTTTGTTGTTGGTTTAACTTTGGGAACAGATAGCAAAGGTTGTGTCTTTTCCTTTTTTTTCCCTTATTTGATTCAAAAACACCCTGACACACAGCAAGGGTTCTATGAAAGATGCTGTGGCCCTTCTCAGATAAAAGAAATTTCTTTTCAACTGTTATGCTCCCAAACCCTGCTGATTGCATCACTTCTGGGCTGTTTTCCTTCTGCAGCAGGAGCACAAAAATGAGTTCTTACCCTTAACTGCACTTTTCATACAATACGGAGGCTATTTGCCATTGCTATGCTGTTAAACTCAGGCAGAAAATATGGGGGGGTAGGTGTTAAATGCAAAGCATTCCTGTAAAAATACATTCTTACTCAGCACATTTGGTATTCCAGAAGGTAAAACTGAAGGAAACAGAAATATTTGTCTTCCTGTTTAGTTTTTATCAAGACCTAACTTTCATTCTGAGCTAGTCTTCAGCAAAATCTTTCCAGCATCAGTCCTCTGCAGAGACAAAGCACGACCGCACCTGCTCAGGGCTACCTTCTGGGACAACCGCAGGTTAAACACCTTACTATGCTGACCGTTACTGGTGTCAAATGGAAGGGCATCTTTCTCCAGTTTTAGAAGAGCCCCAACACCTTTTAGAAGAGCCCCAACACCTGCGAGAGTGGTTTTGTCCTTTTTCCTTTACCAAACACACAGATGCTTAGAATTGGTTTGAGCACGCGGAAAAAGGAATTCTCTGTTGGTGATTCAGAAGATTGGGAAATCGTTTATGTGCGGAATTAGGCAAGGCCTGGGAAAACGAATGGGCAAGAGACAGGAGGAACGAGGGGAAAAAAAATAAAGCTAGATCTTTGCTCAGCTACCTGCCTGCAACAGGACCGCACAACCCACGAGGAGGTTACGTTGTGTCACTGCACTTGGCTTTGCCAAGGGCCTGGGGGAAACAGGTGAGTACAGAGGGTGTTGAGCAACATCTGAAACAGGCTTAAAGAGTGGGCCAGAAAGCAGAAATCATTTGAGCCTGCCCTCCACGTAAAGATGCGCTCATGTCCTTCTCCGTGCCCTGGAGGTGACAGCACCCATCCGTGCCCACCGTTTCTCTCGCCTCCTTTGTGACTACAGGGGAAGAAATAAGTCATCAGAAACCCTCAGCAACTCTGCATCCCCTCGTGTACGCTCGGGCCCTGCTCTGTGCAAAACCTCCTCCTGCACCAGCATCCAGGACAGCTCGCTTAAAGCTGTAAAAATTCAACTTTTCACAGGCTGACTCCCAGAAATTTGCATGCTGTACTTCAGCGATGCACTATAAGAGCAGTTAATTTTTAACCACTCTCCCCATAGGTTTCACCACCCGTACCCATAATTTTTCACCTTTCTACGGCGGGATAACACCGAGTGGCAGCAATAACTGAGAAGGGAGCTTCGGTGTTAACTCCCTGCTTTCTCTGCCATTTGGGCTGTATTTCAGGGGATACTTTAGCCTTTTAGCGAGTATTTCAGGGGATACTTTAGCCTTTTAGCAAATACCTCTGCTTTTCAACGAATATCTCTGGGAACTCCTTTGGCATTTTAGGGACTATTTCAGGGAATACCTCTGCCTTTTAGGAATACCTCTGTCTTTTAGTGAGTATTTCTGGGAATACCTCTTTTAGGGAATACCTCTGTCTTTTGGGACATACCTCTGCCTTTTAGGGAATGTTTCAGGGAATACTCCTGCCTTTTAGTGAGTACTTCAGGGAATACCTGTCTTTTAGGGCATACCCCTGCCTTTCAGGGAACGTTTCAGGGTGTGAAACGTTCGGCACACACCTCAGCTGCAGCCCTACTTTCACCCGGACATCTTCCACCACCACCCGACGCCGGCTCACTGCTCGGCCCCGCTTTCCTTCCCTCACCGCCCCCAGCCCCCCCCCCCCCACACCCCCGCCCCCCTCCCCCCCACACCCCGCAGCTCGGGCCCGCGGCCCGGCCGAGGAGGGCTCCCTCCGGCCGCGCTGACCTGCGGAGCGGCCTCTTGCGAGGCGGCTGCGGCGGCGGCGGGGCCGCGGCCGGGGCCGGAGGCGGCGCAGGGCGGCGGGCGGCGGCGAGCAGGGGGCTGAGGGCCGCCCGCAGCCATTGGTACATAGGCCCCTGCCGGCGGCGGCGAAGCAGCGCGCATGCGTGGGACCGCCCTCGGCCGCCGTGAGGGCGGAAAATGGCGGGCGGCCGCCCCCGGGAAGGGTGGTCGGCCATCGGGGGGAAGGGGCAGCTCCCTGTCGGGACCGGCTGGCCGAGAGGGGCTCCTCGCGGCCGTCACGGCCCGAGGGAGGTGTTTTGGGGTGGCGTTGTACCCCCTGACTTCTCTCCGGGAAGGCGAGCGAGCTCCGGGCTTGGCGAGCCCTGACCCGCTGGAGCAGTGCGGGTCCGGTGCCCGTTCTCCCGGTGCTCCTGACGCGTCCTTAGCAACGCGTCGTGGAATCATAGAAGCATCCAGGTTGCAAGAGACCTCCGAGGTCACCGAGTCCCACCTCGGACCTAACATGAGTCCTCCACTAAACCATATCCCCGAGCTCTACATCTAAAAGTCCTTTAAAGACCTCCAGGGATGGTGACTCGACCACTTCCCTGAGCAGCCCATTTCAGTGCCTAACAACCCTTTCAATAAATAATTTTTTCCTAATATCCAACCTAAACCTCCCCTGGCGCAACTTTAGCCCATTCCCCCTTGTCCTGTCACCAGGCACGTAAAGCTGAGAGGAGCAGCGTGGGCCTGGCGGCTCTCACCTGATGCAGGACGTTTCCCTGCGTTAGCTCCGTGTGTCGGAGCTCGCCTCGAGTCCACGCTCGGGGGTTTTGCTCCGCTGGAGCTGGCAAAGGGGTGGCTGCAGTCAGGGTCTCTGGGAGGTCCGGCTGCCACAGCAGGCCCTGCACCCACTTAGGGAGTTCTTCAGTGCTGCACTTGCTCATCCCTCAGGCTGGTAGATAAATATCGTCTGTTTTCTCTGTGGTGGAAATCCCTGCTTTTGGACCTCTTCCTTGTGTGAAGAGGGCTTCTCCAGGCTGTGGTGGGAGCAGGGTGAGGTTCTCCTTTGGGACATTGCTCAGCACCTCACAGCAATCTCGTTTCAGGTTAATAGAGGGCTTGCCTAATACACCTGCCTACTCAAGAGGCTGTTGAGTTTATTTCCAGTTTCACAAAACAAGTGATGTGTGCAGAAACAGGCTCTTGCCCACCTGTAGTTCCGGGAAGGTGAGCTGCTGGTGCTCGACCTTTAGAGCCATCAATTAGTTACAGTTTTTGTTATTGTTGTTGTTTTCTTTCTTTCTTTCTTTCTTTCTTTCTTTCTTTCTTTCTTTCTTTCTTTCTTTCTTTCTTTCTTTCTTTCTTTCTTTCTTTCTTTCTTTCTTTCCTTTCTTTCTTTCCTTTCTTTCCTTTCTTTCCTTTCTTTCTTTTTTTTCTTTTTCTTTCTTTTTTTTCTTTTTTTTTCTTTTTCTTTTTCTTTTTCCTTTTCTTTTTCTTTTTCTTTTTCTTTTTCTTTTTCTTTTTCTTTTTCTTTTTCTTTTTCTTTTTCTTTTTCTTTTTCTTTTTCTTTCACACCAGCTGGGGCTGGTGTGGTGCTGCCTATTTATTACAAAACATCTTTGCCCCAAATGACCGCTGGCTGTTGAGAGGTCAGTGTTGCAAGAAGGAAGCTGCAGGGCAAGCTGGGGCCGATCAAGTGCCTGGGGCAGGGCTGGCACCTCTGTGGGATGTGCTTTCCCTGCCTGCGGGGAGTCAGAGGGATGGCAGAGCCTTGTTTTAATTAAAACGACCTTCTTCATTAGTCTAGGAACCTAACTGCTGCTCCGCTTCTGTTTCAGGACTTTGGCCAAAGGAGGTGGCAGGGACCTGGGCACCGAGCTGGGATGTGGCAGCGGGTAGCGAGGACACAGGCAGGGTGGTGAGGGCACAAGGCAGCGTGCAGCAGGCTTGGGAAGGTGGTCGGAGAGGCAGCCTGGCCCGGCAGAGGGCACGGCAGCACTGCGCAGAGCCTGAGGCTGGGAAATGCTGCTTTGGCCGCTTTTCCTTCCTCCCAGCCCTCATGTTTTAGCTGAAATCTGCAACAGAGAGCTGGAGGGGGCGCAGGGAGTTTGTTTGCATTCCTGCGGCAGGAAAGGTGCGAGGTTTTTCTCGGCTTAACTCTGCGCCTGACGTTACTGTGCACAGCCAAATGTGCAGGTAGAAGGCATGGGCACTGAAGCCGGGAGACAACACACTGCAAACTGGAGTCTTGGGAAGGGGGAAGGATGGGGAAGGGAATTCCCTGCCCAACTGGCAGGCATAAGGCTCTCACGGCTTGTCCTGCACCCCTTGCAGGTGCTGGGCTGGGATGGCACTGAGGCTTCTGTCCTGTCCTGGGACCCCCACCATGCAGGTGTGAGGTCCTGGCATAGGTGAACATCCATGGGAAGCTGGACCCGGCCTCAGCGCTGCAGGATCCCTCCAGAAGGCATGGTTACCCATGCTGCCGCTTCCACCCCCTCTGCCATTTCCCCTCTGCAGGATAATGCTTAGTGTCCAGAAAAACATGGGGAATCTCCTCAGGAATTCTGTTTGCTATTTTAATCAAGCTTCTCTGTGCCTCCTGATATCACCACTTCCTTATCCTCACCAGAATAATGCAAGGACAATGATTTTAATCCTTCACAGAATGTCAGCATTAATGGCTTTGAGTGTGCTGGAAAAGTGCCTGTCAAAAACAGCGGGGTTGATGTGACTGCAGGACTCATCCAACCCCTAATAAACCTGCACAGCCTGAAGGTTTTGTCCCAGACATATAAGGACAGTTAATGTGGCGTTTCATGATGTAATTCCTTTTTACCTGGTGTTTGGTAGAAAGATCATCACGATCTCTAAAACATGAATAAACAAATAGAATCTCATTAAATCAATGCCACCAGACACCAATCTTCCTTCTTGGAGTTGGGTGTCTAGTTGCACCTTGCATAAAATACACTTGTCTTCTTCTCTCTCACACGTGGCAAACTTTTCTTTCTTCCCTATATGTTTTGAATACTGAATTTTGCAAGCTAGCCAAACTGTGTGAAGGTGGAGAAGGAGTACACAGGGGCTACACACAGGAGTACGCACAGATGTGGCTTCCAAAGGGCTTTTATCAGCCAGGTTTGTGAGTTCAGTGTACAGCTGTGACTGTCCCGAGCCACTGAGTGCCCCTACCTTCACCAGGACCCGGCAGAATGTTTATTCTCTGCATTTGATGGAAGCAGGTGCCCTCTCTCTGGGCATTCTTGCATCTGCAGGTTTCTATTTCATCCAGCTCTCCTGCCTTCTTTTCATTGGGAAGCCTTTCCGTGTCCCCAGTCTCCCTCAGCTACTCTCTGATTCTCTTCCATGTTTTGTTTTTCCAAATAAAACAATAGCTAGATTGCAAGAGGTCATATATCATAACACATGCAGCTTCTTTACGGGTCAGTTCTACATTGGTTACATTTCTCAGTCCCTGTAATTTAAGCTGATGGTTAACTTCATGACTTAATTCTTTACAATGCCTGTGAGCTTCTTGCTCAGTACGTTGGTGTGTAATGACTCAGAATTATGGCATTTGATGCACGTACATCCAGAATCCTCTTACTGGCCATTTAAATACACAGGGGTTACTTGTGCCCCATCTCGGATCCCGGTAGCAGATGCATGTAATTCCAGTATCCGGGCTCAGCAGTTGTGCATTACCCAAACTCCCTACCTTTGGAGCAGCATCGGCGTGGAAGCAATGTAGTTCATGGATCTGGCTGCTAAAGCAGCGTGTTTCAAACTAGTTTGATAACAGAGTGATTCCACTGAGTAGTTAATTTGGGGGGTAGAGGAATGAATAGTAATTCTAGGTATATGCCTAATTTTAGCTATATAAAGCGCAGTACGCTTAATCTGTCATTAAAATCCTTGTTTCATGTGTGTTCAGGGTGATGTCCAGGTGGCATAGCGCTGTACCAAAAAGTTGTCTGCCAAAAAGATGCTTCCTCGTTCCCCCTCCCACACCCCGGTCTGAAGCCAGCAGGCCACAGGTGACCTCCGTGGCCACGATCTATGTCGTCGCCATTCTTTGGCTCTGGACCTTGTGCCCTACGAAAACAACCCTGATAAAACCCCAGCCACCCGGTCGATCTTGCTGTCAGCGCCCATGCTTTCACTTAACTTTGTGCAAATATTGGTTCCGAGTTGTGAAGAGGAGGGGCTTGGCGCGTGGGTTTGGAGCAAAGCGCTCCCAAACCAGCAGTACGAGTCTCGGCAACATGCGCTTGCCAAAGCTTTCACATTGCTTGGTTTGCTAATCTTCCAAATTCTTTGCCTTGGGTATAATCCCACTAAATATGATTCAATTTGTCAACATAGCTACCTGATGACTAATATGTGTTTAGCTGGTCAGCCCTTTTTTATACAGTCGCTATCAAGTGAGATGGTGAGTGACAGCAGATGTGGTTGGAAAAATACTTTATTTTTGACCCCAGATAGCTCTGAGGCTGAAACTTGCTGTTCTCCACTGCCCCAGCTCAGCAAGATTGCTCTTTATAATGCAGTGCCTGTAGTTAAGGTGCATTTATAATGCTCTTTCACATTGGCTGCATTTTTCATTCCCTATAATTTACATAGCTGAAGGTTAACTTCACAGCTTAATTCTGTATTATCCCTTCTAGTTTCCTGCTCGGGACAGGAATAAATCTGAGCCCGTTTCTGTCCAGCAGTGCGTGTTTGTAGCTCATCGTAGCCAGCAGGCTGTACTTCACCCCAGTGCCCACGTCCCTGGTGTGTCTGGGTGGGTAATCTCGTGTGCGTGACAGCGCGTTGTGGGGCAGAGATGACCAACGAGTGGTCTACATCTGATCTCGGCTCTCCACCATCGTCCTCCTGGGGTGAGGCAGCTCATGGAAGGGCAGCACTCATGCTGCGAGGTGCCACGCTCCCGGCCAAGGCCAGAGAGCCAGACCCCAGCCTGTGCAGTGAGCAAGGAGACCAGTGTGCGGCCCCAGTGCCAGCGGTGCGGCGGCCTTAGGACTTTCTCTGCCCATCCCGCCGTGCCTTCAGGGAAGGTGGTTAGCGTTGCCTAAGTGTAGGGGAAGGCAGGGCAAAAAGTGCCCAGAATTTCCCGGCCAGATCTCCCAACCTCCTTCTGGAAATCCCCTCGTCCATATATTCCCCCAACACCACCTGCACCCCTTGCATCCCCAGCAAGGACACTGCTCCCAGGCAATACCTGGGGGCGGTGACGGCACCGAGATAGCCCAACAGCACGGTGACCCGCAGGGAGGGGACACCATGGGGCTCCTGTCACCCCAGCACCACCTTCCGAGCAGTGTGTCGCGGCTGTCCGGCTGCAAGGTGTGATTTTATTTACCTTTTCCTAATGAGCCGGGGTTGTGGCTGGTGGGCCAGGTGTTGTTATCATGGGGTGAGCTGCGTGTGTCATGCTTTTACAGTCAGAGGCAAACAAAAACACTGCGGCGCAGAGCTGTGCTGCAAGCGTCTGTAAAAACAACACCAGCGATGATGACTCACGTCTCTGCAATGCCACGTTAAATTTGCTAAATGCAGCTGGCTTGTGCTGTGGCACGGGGACGGCGCAGCCCCGGCCCTGCTGCGGCCGCCTGGGCTCGGCTGGGAGCAAGAATTTACGGGCTCAGAAATGACAACTGGTCTGAGGAAAATCTGTGGGTGCGACTGAGTGAACACCGGGAGCCGTTTGTGGAAAATGCAGCTTTTACGGTGATTTCTCACATCTGCAGCCACAGATCCTGCTCCTGCACAGCACAGAGCCTGCAGTGAATTGAAGCACGTGCTGCGCTGTGCGGATGGGAATGGCCAAGCTTGCGCTCGGGGTTAGGAGGATCCTGCTGGGAAAACCATCAGGAAGCCCAGTTAAAGCCAGGGGCAAAGCAGAAGGGCACAGATGCAGGCACACACAACAGCAGGAGAAATGCAGAGCCACATGTTAAAGCCATCTGCAGTCACTGACAGAATCCACTTCTGAAGGATGTGTTTGCATCCAAACCGTGCGCCAGCAGCAAAAGGTCTCCGGGACTGCTGCTGCCATTGGCTGGTGATGAACAGAAGCAGGAAAGAGAGGAGGTGAAGAACAGAAGTGCTCAGAGGATTTGTTGAAATGCATTCTCGATAATTCACCCAAGATGTTTCAGAGCATCCTTGCTGGGCTGCAGGAGGGGAGCAACAGCAAGCTTTTGCGGGGCCCTGCTCACGCCCACAGGTGGGCTGCAATTTGGGGTAAACACACAGGGCAACCCATATCTGCTTTGTGAATGGGGGGTGACTTGCTGAGTGTGCAAATGTGGATTTTATTCTAGGATGTCCTTACCCATGTGCTTGTCTTTAACTCTCCCTTTCAGCTCATGACTTAATTCCTTATCATTCCTCTCCGCAGCTCTTCCAGCAGCTTCCAGGATATTTCTAGCAAACAAAGGTTCTTGACCTTTCTCACTTTCTTGCCCTGCAGTCCTTCTTCCTCTTCTTCACCCAGAGAGACACAAAGCCCTTCCGGAAGTTCAGGTTATTGCCCAACATGTCATCAGGACTAAGGGCATCACCTCGAATTTGTTGCACAGATCCTTTGACAAAGGAAGTGCAAAAGAGAAAGGGGAAGCACATAATTTGGGCTACCTTTCCTGCAGAGAAACCAAATGACTTCAGCGCTGTTTGCCTCCTGCCTTTCTTAGGTTCCGTTGCAAACTCATGCATGAAAATATATTGGTGCCGTTGAGTTTGTCAGATGGCGGCACTCGGGGCCCAGCTGGTGGTGGGGCTGGGCAAGCAGCCCAGGAGATGGATTATCCTGTAGGAGCCACCAGTGGGACCCGATTCTGCCCTCATCCGACCCCAACAACGCTTCAGGAGGTGTCATTCATCTTTGGGAGGTGTCGTGAGGCTGAGATCACCTTCACAGGGCTTTGGGGGAGGGAACGTGTGTTGGCCTGGAGCAACGACCGCTGCTATCCAGCTCGGGCTGCGGGCAGGCAGAGCAACAGCAGCGCCCACCTCTGCTCCTCCAAGCTTGGATTCGGAGTGACCCCTGCCTCAGCTGCGAAGGAGAGAACCTGTAGGAAAGCTTGGGCTCTGCCACAAGGCTCTGGTGTCCACACAGAGCAGCGGGGGCCAGCCCTGACCTTTATTGTAGCAAGGGCACCTCCGCTGCCCCCCTCCCTGTCCCTCCGCAGGGGCTTTTCCCGTGCAATTCAGGTTGTTCCACGGAGCAGGCTCAGGGGCTGCCTGCTAAATCACACAATTAAATCCTTGAGTCCGGGTTTTAGTGTTTCCATGTGCCGCGAGTATCTTAATCCGGGCTGCCTGGGGAATTTTTATCCCGCGGATCCCTCGGTATGCCTGGAATGTTTGCTTTTCCTACTGCGTGCGTGTGTTTGAGGCACTCCTGTAAAAACAAGAACTTCCTGCCCGCCTTGTAAATCTTCTCCCTGGATCGGCGGTCGCCTTGGGTGATTAATAAATGGGCGAGCCAAACCTGGCGCCCGCGGGGAGCACGACAGAGAGACCATGAGGCTGGCCTCCCTCCAGAGCCCGCCCAGGGGACGCGCACGGTGACACCGTTTTTCGGTAAGAGCCTGGGAGAGGAAGAACGAAACGGAAATTCCAGCGAGCTAAGGAAATGCACCAGCGGGCCAGGGCTTCGGAGGCGTTTTCTATTGTATCATCGAGCACGCAGCTGAAGCACGCGGCTCCACTGGAAGGTCGCTCTGCCGACATCAGAGCTTGGTGTTGGCACCGCTCTTTCCTGGAGCTGGCCCTGGGACTCCTGCATCGCTGCTGCACTGTGCTGGAGCTCAAGGCGTTCGTTGAGTGTCTTCTAGGGCCTGGTGTGCTCAGGGCCAATTGTGTGCCCGGGCCTGGCCCCAGCACCCGGCTGTGGCCTCCCCAGTGCCGAGCAGAGGGGCAGGATGCCCTCGGCCTGCTCTTGGGGCTTTGCCTAACTTCTTGGCCTTCTTTGGGACACGGGCACGCTGCTGGCTCACAGCCACCTGGGTGCCCACCGGGACACCCAGGACCCGTCCTGCAGAGCTGCTCTCCTGCTGGGTGCAATCCGCTGCCTTTCAGCAGTGGCAGCTTGGTGTCACCCTCCCTTGTCACCATGCCAGAGCTGGCAATAATGCCACCGAGCCCGGTCTCCGGGGTTTCATTTTCCCCAGGGATGCTCTGGGTGTGCATCGGTGGCACGAGCTGGGCATGGGATGGTGCTGCTGAGAAGTGGTCCCTGGAGCATCCCGCACCTCCCCTGCTGCATCTCCTCCTCGTGCCTCTCCCTGGCACGTCTTTGAATCAAGATACCTCCCCCTCTCCCCCGGTAGCCCTGCAGCCCCTGAAGAAATGGCAAACATAGATTTTAGCTATTTAATTGTCGTTCTGGTAAGACATTATCTCTGTGACATTTAAATGGGGCAAAAAGGAAGATCCATCCATCCATCCACCTGTCATTCCCACTCTGTTTTCCATATTCTGCTCCCGGTTGGTCTTTGGGATCTCTCAGGCTGTTAAAAAGCCACTGCTGGCTCAAAGAGCAGCCCAGCTGCCCCGGGAGGCAGCCTGTTGGAGGAGGAGGAGGGCGATGGGGGCTCTGGGAGAACAGCTGGTCTTTCTCCTTTCTGGTTTTGTTCTTTGGTATTTGCATGAAAATTTAGCAGCAGGCTGCTCTTCAGTGGCTGCTGTCTCCCTCGTCTCGCCCGCCTCCTCTTCTCAATCTTCTCCCGCCTCGAGCCCTCCACAGCACGGCTGTGAAGCCAAACCTTCCCATGGGTGTGAGCTGGAGCCCACGGGGCAGGCAGAGGTGACACGAGCTGGCTCTTGTGCCACCCCATGGCCCTGCTCCGTCCTGATCCCCCCGCCCTGCCGTCCCTCCCGCAGGCAGGAAATCGCGCCCAGAGCGCCGCATTTCTCAGGAAAGAGCGAAAATGCCACAAAGGTGAGAAAGTGGCCAAATTATCGCTGGTGAGAGCAGAAAAGGACAAATTAACATCCAGGAATGGAAATGACTCACTTCAAGAATGGGGTGGAGGGGGGGATTAAAATGCAGAGAAGGGGAAGAGAAGGACACCGGCCCCTTTCTGATGGCCACATGGCTTAGCCAAAAATGTGCACATCACCCCTCACATTTCCTACCTCGTCCATGATTCAGGGGCAGGAGATGCCCGTGTGAGCACCAGCATAGTAGGAGCTATGTCTTGGGGGATGGCTGTCTGTGGGGACATCCTTGTCAGCCCCTCCGCACCGTCACCAGCCCCGGTCCCCGCGTGGCTCCAGCTGCGCCCCCATCGAGGCTGCCTGGGTTCCCCACCGGCAGCGAGGGATGCTGCCCTTCTGCAAAGCCTTGGCACGAGGCTCGCAGACTGATCACTTGTTATCCCAGGAATAATTAAGGTCATGGAGGGTCTGCACCTTGGCTCACAGCTATGTGATTACTTTGGGTTTGCAACCTGCTGTCCCTGGGGACCTGCAGGTTCTTCTGGAGTAAGATGCAGTCATGGAAAGGTTTTGGGGTGAAATGTGGGGAGATGATACCTGAGAGGGAGTGATGGGAAATGCAGCAGCAGTGAGGAGTGTCACAGCCAGGGATGTGGCACCCATCCTGACCCCCCTGGTCAGAACACAGCATCCTTCTGGGACCCTTCGAGCATCTCAGGATGCAGGTGCCACCCGAGGTGACACAGGCTGGAGATGTCCCCAGGGGAAGGTAGGACATCCCTGAGGTTCCTCCACCAAGCTATTCACGAGCCATGGGTCAACAGCCCTAACAGCTCAAGCCTGCATGGATCTTGGCACCAGGAAACAGCATGGGAATGGGGAACGGGCCCTTGTGTGGCTCCTGGAGCCCCATTTTTCCTTCTCTCTTTAAAGCAGGAGCTTGGGAGAGGGGCGGGAGGGATTCTTCAGCATCCCAGGGCTTGGTGGCCAGGATGTGGCACCTGGCTGCCTGCACGCTGTCGCCGTCCCTCTGGGACCAGTTTGCTGGCTGCAAATCTCCTCCCTATCGCGCGCATCCTCCCTGGCTTGCAGGCTCAGGAGCGGTGGCTGGGAGCCGCGAAGAAAGCCGAGGTGATCTCATCCCGCGAGCATTTTCTTGGCTCGTTCACCTCGCTCCAACGCCTTGCCGATAAGGCTGGACGGTGAGGTCAGTGGCAGGGTTTGGCATCGCCGAGCTGTGTGTCATGCAGGGAGCCCGCGGCCCCGGCACCTGCACTCACCTCCTCCCCACTGCTGCCCCAGGTTTTGGGGTCGGGGCTACTGGGACCCCTGGCTGCTTCTCCCCACAGCCAGAAAACTGCTGGTCTGCCTGCTTTTCCTAAAGGTGGGAAGTGCTGGTAACACATCAGCAATATAATCTGATAGCTAAACAGATTCGAACCCCCAGGATGGAACTCAGCACTCACAAGCACCCTGGCTCTGACCGAGGATGTTGCACGCTACTGCCTACTCGGCATCCCTGCTCCCCAGCTTTGCCAATTCAGCCTCCCTGCCCAGCAAAACTGCCAAATCTGGGCTTATGGGGCTGCCTTCGACTTCTCTGCATGCTTCATCCTCTGATGGAGGGCAAAGGGTCCGCGTGGGGAGCCCGGCGGGTCTGCGGGACGGGGTCGATTCCTGATGTTCAACAGCCAGCTGCTGTTCAGCCTCCTCCGGGGGAAGATGCAAAGGTGGAGGGTTCTCATATCTGCAAGTGGCAGAAAGAAAAAGAGGAGCAGAGGGCTTTTCCTCTTCAGATCACTTTCCAGAGTGTTGTTATCAGCCCAGGAGGGGTTTCCTGCTGCCAAAAATAGAGCGGTGTTGAGATAGGAAGGGAAGCGGGATGACGCAGGCATAGATAAGGCTGGTGGATGAGCCAGGGGAGGCAGCCGGGGGGCTCTGGTCCTACCGGGGCCTCTGCCACGCTGGGTCCCACGTCCCATCGGGAAGCCCCAGCAGGGTTCGGGACCTCCCCCTCACCCACACCATGGTCTCCACCTTGACCTGGGCTGGAAGCTGCTGTTGCTCAGCCCTCTAACTGGTCAGTGAGCCGCTGAAAACAAGCCCAGCGCCTGCATCAGGGGGAAAGCTGGCTGCTTTTCGGGCTCTGAAGCACGCATCTGTCACCGTCCTGCGTGCCTCTCTGAAGGATGCCACTGGCTGGCAGCGGGACTTTGGCTGAGCGGAGCTTCCCTGGAAGCTTGTCTGCCTCCGTCCCCCTGGACAAAGCTCCGAGGATGGGAAGGGGACGAGCCCAACGGCCTGCTCCGGGCTTTGTTCAGCGTTTGGAAGGTGCCGAATTCCCTCTCTCCGGAATGAGAGAGCTTAATGTCCCGTATCTAATTAGCAATTTTCCCTGCACCTGCCCCTCCGCCGCCCCCCGGGCCATCTGCCGTCTCGGGCCCGCGGGCGGACGTGCTGGGGAGCCGCCGGCCTGCACGTGGGGGCAAAGCGGCTTCGTCCCCCGCTGGGAAGGAGCAGAGCCCCCGTCCCCTGGGGTCCCAAGGCCACAAAGCCCCGTTGTGACACTCCATCACCGCGTCCCCTCCATCCTCGTCCTTTCCGCCCGACGAGAAGCACCCAGCGCCCGTCCAGGGTGGCGGCGATGGCTGAGGGCAGAGCAGATGGGGCCGACGGGGACTTTTTGTGTGCGTGCTGTTTTGTTTAGTTTATTTTTTAATTATTTTTCTCCTTTCTGGGGGGAGGCTGGGAGACAATGGCGCGTCTCTCGCAGCTTTGATCGCGCACCAAGATTGATGCGGCCGGGCCAGCTGGCGGGCAGGCCCCGCCGCCCCCCCTCCGCGCCCGGCAGCTGCCGCCTCCATCCCCCCTAAGCCCCCTCCTCTGGCACCGGGCCCCGCCCGTGGCCGTGCCCCCCCTTCCCTCGGCGCCCCCCAGCCCCGGCGGCCGGGGGCAGCCCCGAAATGGCGGCGGCGGGGCGGGCGCTGCTCCCCCTGGCGGCGGCGAGGGGGGCGGCGGCGGGGCGGGCCCCGCATTCCGGGCATAGCACAGCCCGGCCCGGCCCGCAGTCCGCACCGGCCGCGATCCGCGGGCAGCAGCACGGCCTCGGCGCTCTCGCCATGCCCCGGTAAGTGCCGCCCGGCCCCGGGATCCCGCGGGCAGGGGGCTTCCCTTTGCCCCCCGGGGGCAGCCCGGGACGGGACGGAGCCCCGCGGGCAGCCCCCCGCTCGGGGTTGTGGGGAGAGCGGCGGGGCTCGGGCCGGTCTGCTCCCGCTGCCCGGCGGTCCCCGAGCTCCCCGACGGTTCCCGAGCTCCCTGCCGACGTCCCCAACCTCCCTGCTTGTCCCCTTGCTCCCCTCCGACCTCCCCTTGCTGCCCTCCACCAACCTCTCATTCCCTTCCAACGTCCCCATGCTCCCCTCCAACGTCCCCAAGCGCCCCCCAACATCCCCTCGCTGCCCTCCAACATGCCCTCGCTCCCCGCCAACATCCCTTCACTCCCCTCCGACATCCCCTTGCTCCCCCCCGATGTCCCCGAGCTCCCCACTGATGTCCCTTCACTCCCACACAGGTGCCCGTCTCGCTGCTAGATCCCGACACGAGCTCCTCGGAGGGAAGCGCGGCTTTGCCAGCGGAGATGAGGACAGCGGAGGACTCGAGCGGGACAGTCCTGCACCGCCTGATCCAGGAGCAGCTGCGCTATGGGAACCTGACGGAGAACCGCACGCTGCTGGCCATCCAGCAGCAAGCCCTGCGCGGCGGCAGCGGCGGCAGCCCCCGCTCCTCCTTGGAAAGCCTGACCCAGGAGGAGAGCCAAATGGTGCAGCAGTCCACCAGGCAGGAGCCCCAGGGCCAGGAGCATCATGCTGACCACCTTTACTTGGAAAACAGCGGCTACCGCCTCTGCCAGCCCCAGCACAAGGGCGAGGAGCTGCCGAGCTACGAGGAGGCCAAGGCGCACTCCCAGTACTACGCGGTGCAGCGGGGAGGGCAGCAACCCGGGGGGGCCGAGAGCGGCGCCCGGCGCCCCGACGACTCACTGAAGGACCTGAAGCATGGCCACGTGCGGTCGCTGAGTGAGCGGCTGATGCAGATGTCGCTGGAGAGGAATGGGGCCAAAGCGCACAGCCCCATGAGCTCATCCCACAGCTACCCCCAGCTCTCCCGGCACTACACCCTGCGAGGGCAGCGCCCCGAGGGGCCGGAGCCGCGGGGCCCCCCCCCCGGAGTATCCCTACATCATCCCCAGCCAGGATGCGGCTGGCGCTTACCTGCCCCGACCCTGCTCCCAGGACGGTCCCAGCTTCCAGCACCCCGAAGTCAGGTAACCCGCAGAGCCTGCGCGGGTGCCACGCTGCTTTTGGGGCGCGGGGGTGCACAGTGGCTGGGCAGCACCGTTTGCCCCAGTTTTCCCTGGCATAGCCAGACCGCGGTTCGTTTTTTTCCAACCGGCAATGAAAACCCCGCTGTTCTGGGAGGGATTTGGGGTTAATTCAGGAGCTGGAACCAGATCAGGAAATGGCTAAATTCGGAACAGGCACGGGCCAGCGTGGAAGGAAAATGTGCTCCCTGGGGTGGAAAATGCCACCCGGCAATCCCCAGCCAGAGATGCCCACGGGCCCTGGCACCGGGCTCCCCTCCGTGCCACAGGGGAGCTGCTGGGGACTCTGCCAGTGGCGTGGATAAGTGTTGGGCACTTCTCCTTCCTCCAGCAAAGCCCAGCTCCACTTTGAGATCCGTGGGCGCAGAGGTTCAGGCATCGCCTGGCGTTTGGGGAGGGCTGGAAGCATCGTCTTCGGGCGTGGAAAACGGGGCGAAGGGGGGAACTGCAACAGGCAGGGGGACGCACGCTGCTCCGTGCCTTGCTGACCTACCCGGGCTGAGAGCGATAGCATCTCTGGCAGGAAGCGCTCTCCTTCCAGGGAACAAAGAGGGGAAGGGGAGCCGCGAGGAAGATGCATTTGTTCTTCCTCACTCCTATATCACCCCGCAGGAATGCGGGCTCCGGCGGGGCGGCTCCGGTGGGGCGGTCGCACGGCTTGGGATGGCTGTGGTGGCTGTGGGATGTCGAGGAACTCGGAGCGCTGTAATGAGGAGGTATTAATAGTTTGGTGGTGAGCCTTTGAGCCAGGAGCCGTGCCAGGAGCCCTTGCTTTGCCCGGAAAGTAATGAGGAAAAAGGGTAGAGCTGCAGGCTTTCAAGGCGCATCCTTTGCTGAGGATTTTCCTAGCTGCATCATCCCCGGTCACAGGGTGGGACTGGAGCCCCTCCTGACACAGTGGCCAGGTCCTGAAGTTCTCACGTGTCCCAGGTGCTTAAATCCTGGCTGCGGAGGTGCTCGAGCTCCAGTCAGCGCTGTGAGACGGGATTTGCTTCGCATTTGAGAGTGCTTGAGTGAGAACACAAAGCAAACCCTTCCTGGCCCTGGAAGGCAGGCTGGGTGCTCTCAGAGCCTCCCTCATCCTTTTGGGAGACCTGGGGGCACCCCTCACCTGTTTCACCCCTCTGACGAGCCCAACCAGCACCCATGGGTGCTCCAGGAGCTCTGTTTTTCCACAAGGGTCACCTAGAGGAGGAAAACATGGGGGCTGTAAGAAACCCACAGGGTGCTGGAGTCGCTCGGCGTGCTTTGTCCCTGCCAAGCCCCTCAGCATCCCACTCCTTCCTCCCAGCAGGCTGATGCCATCGCCCATCCCCTCGGCGTTCCTGCCCGTGCCAAGCGCGCTGGGCTCGCTCGGCCCCGCCGGCGTGGAGGCCCTGATGAGCGCCCAGGCGGCCTCGGCCGGCAGCCGGCTGGCCCAGGCGGACGCGGTCCTGCGGGAGAACGAGAGGCTGCTGCGGGAGAACGAGAAGCTGCGGCGGGAGCTGGAGAGCTGTGCCGAGAAAGCCAGCCGCATCCAGAAGGTGAGCCGGCCTCTGCTCCGGTGTCGGAGTGGGATGCGGGATCCCAGCCCCGCCATTTCTTTGGGATTTGAGCAACGAGCGTGGATGCTCGGTGGAGCCACCTTTGCTTCGACCCAGAGCTTTGCCCACCAAAGCCCATCCCTCTGGGAGGAGGGGACGTGGCTCAGTGACCTCCCACCCCGACACGATGCGGGCAGCAGGCTTGGGCTGGGAGCGGGTCCCCCCCCCACGTGGCTTCGTCTGCACAGCGAGGCTTTGTCCCCTGTTTTGGGGCAGAGCTCTGCATTTGCTTCCTTGCCGCCTGGGGCAAACAGCTGCTGGGGAAATTCACCCCCCTTTTGTGTTTTAATCTCTGCCCCCTCCTTCTGGTGGCTTTGCCCTGCAAACAGCTGTGCTTCAGTGGCAGGGCAGCTCCTGGTCCTCACTGAGCGGGGAAGAGTGGGGGAAAAGAGCCCGTTCTGTGCCTCCGGTAGCACTTGGGCTGCCACAGAAAGCCCTTTGTGCAGCTGTGCACAAGGACAGGGCTGTTCCCCGCCGGACAGATGGACACTTGGAGGCACAGGGAGAGGCTGGGCCAGCGCAGGGGGACTGCGGCGCAGCCAAATCCGCATTAGGGCCAGTGAGAAAACTCCCTCTGTGTCCACAAAGCTAAAAGCAGGGGGAAAAAAAGAGTTTTTCCCCCCAAACACATACTGTGGTGGGGGTTCCTCGCTGCCACTCCCATGGGTTTGCTGAGTCCCGTTGGCAGCTTAGGGCAGGTCAAGAAGCCCAGGCGATGTTTCGCCAGCATCTGCCTTTCTTTTCCTCATTCCACAAATATCTCACCCCCACCCGTCACTTCCTCCTCCCCAGCTGGAAACGGAGATCCAGCGCATCTCGGAGGATTATGAAAACCTCATGAAGGCGTCCTCCAAGCGGGAAGCACTGGAGAAAGCCATGAGGACCAAGAGAGACGGGGAGATGCGGCGGCTCCAGGACTTCAACCGAGACCTGAAAGGTGAGGGTGGCTGCGACCCACAGGAGCTTCGGGGTGGTCCACTTGTGTCCCCCGGTTCCACAGCTGCTCTGGTTGGCCAGACCCCTCCACACCCCTTTCCCTGCAGGCGCCCTGAGCCCTTGGCTTTTCCCTGACGTGTTTCTTTTTAGAAGTTTCATTACTCTGGGTGTTTTCACCAAGGGCTCCCGCTTCATCCGATCAAAACAATTACTTTAAATCTAAATTTTTCTTTGCATTTTTGTGCCAGAACGGTTGGAATCAGCCAACAAGCAGCTGGCCAGCAAGACCCAGGAGAACCAGGAGAGCAACCAGGGCACGGTGGCGAAGCTTCTGGCACAGAGTAAGTCCCCGGGGGCTCATCTTCACCTGGCTCCCCTGCGGCAGGGACTCGGTGCAGAAGCCTTTAAGCTGGCGGAGGAGGCGTCGGGGGCCGGGTGGGAGCTTTTTGCCCTTCCCCGGGGAGGGCTGTGCTGCTCCAGGCGCTGGACTCGAGCCATTAATCCCGGCCGGCCGGCGGGGTGACCTGCATTCTCCGCATTCCTGCTGCCGAGCCGGCTCTTCCAGCACAAAGTCCGCACTCCCTCCCCGCGCCCGCCTGGCCCTTCCTTTGCTCCTCTTCTGAGCAAGCTGGGATTTTTTGGGGGGTTGGGAATACAGCAAAATCCATCTCTACATTTCTGCTGTGTGTTATTTTGGCAGAGAGACGGTGTTGGTGTTACGAGGGAGGAATTGCGTCCTCTTCCCTGTAGTGGCTAGCTACAAGCCAGGACTGTTTTTTTTCTGTCACAATTCAAATTTTGGGCTACAGTATGCCAAAAGGAGGTTTTCAGATGCAGCTAGTGTCCGTGCTTGTGGCCGTGTCCATCAGGACACGTCCATGCTCTGAGGTCTGTGCTGTTGGGATGTCACCCATCACCAACATACCACGTGTGCTGGGCAAGGGCTGCTCACGCCATGCAGTTGGGTCAAGAACCATAGGCACGGCCTCTTTTTTAGGGGCTTCCACATGCTCTTTCCTCCCTCACCTTTGTGTCTCCGGGGCTGAGCTCTGTGTTTTTCTGCAGGCTATGAGCACCAGCAGGAGAAGGAGAAGCTGGAGCGGGAAGCCTCCCTGCTGCGCAGCGCCAACGAGGACCAGCGCCGGCGGGCAGAGCTGCTGGAGCAGGCGCTGGGCAGCGCCCAGGCGCGGGCAGCCAAGGCGGAGGCCGAGCTGCGGAAGAAGCGGGCGTACGTGGAGAAGGTGGAGCGGCTGCAGGCAGCCCTGGGCCAGCTCCAGGCCGCCTGCGAGAAGCGGGAGCAGCTCGAGCTGCGCCTCCGCACCCGCCTGGAGCAGGAGCTGAAGATGCTGCGAGCTCAGCAGGTGGGGACATCCTGGGAACCATGCGGCTGGAGGCGCCGGCGACCTCCATCCTGGCATCTCCTCACCTTCTCTGTGGCTCTTTTTTTGTCTGCTTCAGAGGCAAGCGGGTGCTGCAGGTGGGGGGACGCCTGAGCTGAGTGCCCACAGGCTGTCCGAGCAGCTGAGGGAGAAGGAGGAGAAGATCCTGGCCCTGGAGGCTGACATGACCAAGTGGGAGCAGAAGTACCTGGAGGAGTGCACCATGCGGCAGTTCGCCATGGACGCCGCCGCCACCGCCGCCGCCCAGCGGGACACCACCCTCATCAGCCACTCGCCGCGGCACTCGCCCAACAGCAGCTTCAATGAGGACCTCCTGCTGGCCAACCACAAGCACCAGGAGATGGAGAACAGGTAGTCCCACCTCACCAGGACAGCTTTCCAATGAGCTGCTCGTTGGGCAGTGCGGTCACAGAACATCCCCAGTGGGCCAGGCGGCCCCAGTGAGGCTTCATCCAAGGCTTTGGTCCATCATGCTGGCCAATGGTCCTCCTTCTCTTCTCAACTTCTGCCTCTCCACCTCTCCAGGTTAAAAGCCCTTCATGCCCAAATCTTGGAGAAGGACGCTGTCATCAAAGTCCTGCAGCAGCGCTCGCGGAGGGATCCTAGCAAAGCCCTCCAGTGCTCCCTGCGACCGGCCAAGTCTGTGCCATCTGTCTTTGTCGCTTCTGCTGCAGAGGGCACCTCCCGGGGCAGTGCAGGTAAACAAGGGCATCCCAGCCCTCCTCACCTCTGCTTCCCAGCAAGGAGCAGCCTAAAATTTCCCCTTGCCATTTTGGAAGTGGCTCTCCATAGCTGGGAGGTTTGGGGGCGTGTTGGGTGGGATTTCTCCCATGCTGACAAATCCCTAACAACATCTCCTCTGGCAGGCAAAACCACTGCAGATGAAGCGCCAGCGGTGCCCACCGCTGTCCCCCCACCCTCTCACACCAAGTGTGGCAGCAAGGATGGCAGCACGCAGACAGACGGGGCGGCACAGAGCTGGGGCGAGGGTGCAGAGTGCCCAGCTGGCTCGCAGGGTGAGTCCCACAGTCCCCAGGAATGCTCCGAGGGATGCAGGAGGTGCAGGGAGCGGTGCTGGGCTTGGCTGTCAGCTTTGAGCTGAGATTAAATCCACTAAATCTGAAGCAGTCTGGCTCCAGGAAGAAAATCCTGCTTGCTTCTCCAGGCCTCACGTTCTCCCCTCATTTCTCTGCAGAGAGCTTGGCCACCCCCAGAGCCCCGGACCTGTCTGACATGGTGGAGATCTTGATTTAAGGCTCTTCTGGCCTCCCTGCCTCGACTTCCCCAGTGTGGCCGGGGAGAGCCGCCGTCACCGTGGTGGAGCTGTCCAAAGAGGAGAGGCGACAGTGCAGTTCTCCACGTCCAGGCTTGGCCACTGTCCCCACCATGTGCCCTGCGCGTGTCCCTGGGGACGCTGGAGCGCCTGGCCCCGGTGGCAGCTGCCTGACGGCCCAGGAGATGTGACCCCCTGTAAATAAGCCCCTGTTTTGTAGGACGGGAGCAAATGTATTTATCATTTCAGCCTCCTTCCCCACTTCCCCTGGGGTTTCTTCCCATCCCTCCCTTGTTGACTCCTTCCCATCTCCATCCCCATCTCAGGAGCTGCTGGGAGAGCCCTGGGCACATCCCATTTATTTTTTTATTTTTCACGAAGGGAGGGAATGGAGTGTTGGTTAAGCAAAAAGAAAAAAACAACAATAGAGGGAATGGAAGGTGGAGGAGAAACCTGCTGGAGATGAAATGCTCGGAGTGAAGTAAGCGTGCACCATGTCCAGGTGGGACGCGCTGCCCCGTGGCCCCCTCCTCTACTGGCAGCTGGCTTCTGCCCGTAGCCAATGTTGACTGCTCGGTCCTCAGAACTCAGACACTTCCCAGCCTTGCCCTTCGTGCATATATATATATATTTTTCTTTCTTCTTCAAACGTGTGCATTTGCTGGACAACTGCATTTTTTATTTTCTCTCCCAGACACGTAAAAAATGCGTTTGGTTCTCATGCATTGTTTACAAAGTGGAAAACAAAGCAAAATATGAAAGAGGAAAAAAAAAAACCCACAACTTAATATATTTTATATTAATATTGGTATTTCTTTTTAAGTATTTCGTGCTGTGAACTTTTTTTTCCTGCCAAAGACGACGAGTTCTTGTTTGTGCGTTTTAAGTTATCTGAAGTATTTAAACGTAAACCTGGCTGTTTCGTTATGCCGCCCTATACCGAGATTGCTGTAGCATTCCACTTGGTATATTTTAATAAAAAAATAAATAAAAACCCACCCGTGTTCTTTTCGTATGCGATGTCGTGCTCACCCAGGGAGGTGGAGATTGGGGTGGAGGACGCAGCCATGTGATGCCCCACAACCGTCCTCTTCCTCCCGGTGAGACTTCCTCGCTGCCAGGTCTTCCAGGGCTTCAGCAGCCACCTCTTGGCCCTTCCCGTGCTGCCTGGCTCCTCACTCTTCTCTTCTGGAAAGCCAGAAGTTCTGGTGTTCGAGATGGGTCTGCCTTAGGACTTGCACAGCCACAAAATGATGCTCCCTGGCTTGATGCTCTTGTTTGCCACAGTCACTTGAACTTCTTCTAACAGCTGTCACACTGATGGACCACCCTGGAAGGTGGCTTCTGAGTATGGTGGGTACCAGTGGGATGGCGATGCTGAACACGAGATCAGAGCCACCCTTCCTATCCGCAGCGTTCCTCTTGTGAGTGTGTCTCCATCCTGGTGTGACGTGCAGCCGCTGCACAGCCTCGCTCACTGCTGTGCTCAGCACGGTGGCTTTGGAGATGGCGCGCTGGGGAGCTTTGGCTCCTCAGGCCCAAGGCTGTGGGTGAGCACGGCTGAAAATTTAGGAGCCTCCATCCCTTTAGGGGCAGGTTGGAGAGGCCCAGAGGGATGGGAAGCCCTGAGCTGGGCCGTACCTGCCCTGCCTCCCCCTGCTCCTGCTCCCCAGGGGCTGCAGCGGCCGCTGGGGAAGGGCTGCAGCATTCCTGGCATACCGCAGCGCTCACGCCCGCTGCTTTATTTACCCAAATCCGGATGCAGGTCGGCCTTGCAGCAGGTCTGGCTGCTTGCAGGCGGCTTTTCAAGTGCTGCAAAAGAAAAAAGGAAGGGAAAGAAAAACCCCAAAGCCCACCTATAAAGGAGGCAGGATGGGGCAGCAGGGCCGGGGCTGCTTCGTTTTGGTAGGTTTGCTTTCCAGCTGCAGGAACAGCCTGATGCAGCTCAGGCAGCGGGGCTGTGGGTTAGGAGGAGCCGAGACCCGCCAAAATCCAGCCTGAGGGTCCATGCTGCTGCTGCAGCCTCCACCAGTGAGAAATGCCTCCCAAATTTTGCAGAGAGGGGAGGAGGTGGCAGGCAGGTTGGCTCTGAAAACCTGGGAGCTGGGCTCTGTCCCCATGGTACTGCCCCCAGCCACAGCTCCTCCTTGGCATCGCTGGCACCCACTGGCCTTCATCACACGCCGTGTCCCGCTCAGGCCAGGATATGTCCCTTCCAGCGATCCTTTTGCTGTCTCAGCCAAAATACTGCAGGGGAGCCAGACCTCCTGGTCCCATCCCCATGTCTGTGGTCCTTGTGTCCCAGCATTCCTGCACCCCTGTGTCCTTGTGCCTCTGAGTCCCAACACTCCCATGCTTCCATGTCCTTGCATCCCTGTGTCCTCAGTATCCCTGGGTCCCTGTATCCCTGGGTCCTTAGTCCCTGGGTCCTTGCAACCCTGGGTCCTTGCATCTTTGTATCCTTGTATCCTTGATCCCTGCATCCCTGTGCCTCACCCCTTGCATCCCTGGCTCCCTGTGTCCCCAAGGAGGGGTGGCTGCAGATGTCTACCACGCTGCTGGCTGTGCTGGTGCCTGGACGTGGCACTTTCTGCATGCTGCAGGTCCACGGCCCTGGAAAGATGGAAAAGGGCCAGCAGGGGCTCTGCTCCCAATGCCTCCACCATCACCCTGGTGGCTTCGAGTCAGTCACCGTGTGCCAGGGCAGCAGCTCCCTGCTGGGTGAAGGGGAAGTGGCTCAGCTCAGGCAGGGATGGTCCCACAGGAATGGTCCCATCCTTCCTGGTGAGGCCGTGGGCTCTGCGTGAGTCAGGGTACAGCTGAGGGGCTCAGTGGTGTCCCCCAGTTTTACTTGCAGCCCCGTGGCCACCAGGAGAGCCTCATCCTCCCCATGCTGCTCCCCAGCAGCACCTCTGAAGCCCTGTCTCCTGCTTTCTGTCTTGCCTCCAGGCTCCCTTGGAGGCGCAGGTTGGAGCTTGGTCCTTGGAGCATCCTTGGAGCTTGGCCTCCTTCTCCAGAAGCTCCCTGCTCCTCCTCCCCCTGCTTTCTGTTTCCACAAGCCAAATGCTACAAGCGGAGCTCACCACGACCTCCCCGTCATGGAAAACACCTCTTTACCAAGCTGAGAAATCCCCGGCTTCCCACCAGGATTAGGCAGCAAGGGAATTTCACCCGTCTTCCAGCCAGTCCCCGTTTTTCTGGGGGAAGATTTGAGAAGGCTGGGCAGGGGCGAGCTGCCAGGCGCTGCCACTTCTCAGCAAACCAGTCGGGCAAAGCGCACCATCGGCTCCATCTCAAGTCCCGGCTTGCTCCGGGGGCCGGCAGGAATGAAGCTCTCCCCGCCGCGCCGGCTCTGCCCTGCTCCCGCGCCTCCCGACCCTGGGGCTTCTTCCTCCCCAGCCCCTGGCCTTCCTCCTCCTCCTCCCGTGCTGCTGTGAGGGGATGGCAGCCGATGGCTTGGCGGGGCCGAGCAGAAGCGGCCGGAGCGAGCCGGGCGAATTCCTCATTCCTCGTCCCCGCGCCGCGCTGCCTGCCTGCCATCTTTGCATGCAAACAGTAAACAGGCTGTGATTATCCAGGATGCTTTGAATAACTGTGGCTATTTTTTCTCTTCCCAGTATTCTAAAAAGGCAAAAAATTCCATGTGGTTTCTGAGTCAACTTTTTTTTTTTTTTTTTTTTTTTTTTTTTTTTTTTTTTTTTA
>CM021773.1:10999225-11010662 GCA_011076525.1 Nettapus auritus
TTTTTTTTTTTTTTTTTTTTTTTTTTTTTTTTTTTTTTTCTCTCTCCCCTCACTCTCCCCTCTCCCTTCTCTTTCCTTCCCACCACCTCTGTGACCTTGACAAGCCCAGCCGGTGGGCGAGCTCAGCGCCCAGTTTTGGGGATGCTGTGGGGAGCCCCGGGGGGACCAGAGGGACCCAGGGGTGCCCCCAACCTCAGGCACTCCTTGAAAGCACAGCGACGTGTCCCCCCCAGGCCATCAGAACAGCTGGAGCTGAGGGACGAGGGGCAAGTGGACAGCCTGGGGAGGTGGCTTCTCCTAGGGAGGACTCCGCTGTCAGAGTTCCTTGGTCTCCTTCAGAGACCTTCCTGAGCAGGTCTGTGGGAGACCTGAGTGGGTTTCCAACAGGTTTCAAAGCCAGAAGCTCCTGCAGAATAATTTCAAGCTCCTGCCTCATTACGAGGGGCCATGAAATCAGCCTGGGTTCGGGCATCCCTCCCCTGCGCAGCGCTCACACTCAGAGCAAGGGAAGGGAAAGTTGAGATAAATTATTTTAGGGAAATGCATGTTCCTTTAGCTAAACACCATGCCCGCCGCCCCTATCAGTGCTGGAGTTGTCTCTGGCCCAAAACACCTCTTTATTTCCTCATTTATTTTGATAAATAGGCAGGGGCTGCTTTCTGAAGCTTCTCATTTTCCAAAGTGACATTGAAAATATGGAAATGGAAAATTTCCATTTCGACCAGAGCCAGAGCAGGGCTTTTTGTTCACTCACAGGATTTCGTTGGAGCAGGAGAGGCTGAGATCTTTGTGGGGCTGTGATCAGGAGGAACGTATGCCCCTGTCCGGAAAGTTGGGAGAAATGGGGACATTCCTGTTTCTCTGCCTGGATGCTACTTCCAGGCTAGAAAACAACCAAAAGCAACCCAAAGATGCGGTGGTCCCAGGCTGGCAGCCTGTGAGAGATGCAGAACGTGCTGGCATCTGTGCGGGGTGTCTGCAGATGGTTTGCAGAGCAGTGGCATTGTAAGGGCAGAGCAGCCCCGATGCCAGCGCTGCCTGGACACACGGCCTCATCGGGATGGACGGATGACGTCTGGCCATGGGTAGCACGGCTGTGACCCAGCCAGGAGGTGGGCAGGAATGGAGAAGCTCCCAGCCACCGCTTTCCTGACTTGGTATTCACATCAGCACTGAATCGCCACTCAGGAAATTTCTAGGCAAACATTTTCTCATGCAGAAGTGTTTTTATTTTATTTTATTTTATTTTATTTTATTTTATTTTATTTATTTTATTTCTTTCCCTGGCTTCCCAGCTAGGCTCAGCATATTTTGGTTGCACCCCACCTCCCGTCCCAACATACACAACCATGAAAAATGCTGCCGGGCTCCCCACAAACGTGCACAAACTCCGCCATCGCGGGGGCTTTGCTTCAGGGAGCACTTTGTCCCTGCACAGCATCACCTTGTCCCTGTGCAATGGCACTTCCCTTTCCACTTTAGAGCTAAAACTCTTCAAAACCACAAATGTGTAGGAGTTTTTGTTTGTCAATCAAAGAGAAAGTATGCATTTTTCACTGTTCTCATGCTTAGGAAAATTACAGAACTATTTTGCATGAAATGTAGGGAAAGTAATTGGCTTCGGGCAGAATGACGGGAGGGGAATTTTTAACTACTGACGCTTGAAATTGAATGTATGAGGTCTCCTGGAACTTTGTCATAGTGGGGGATCGCTTCCCTAGACTTTTCTGACTCTGAAAAAGCTGAAGCCTGTTTCACTGCAAGCCGACGCTTCGGAGCTGTGAGGATTTGGGTTGGAAGGGATTAACACACTTTGCTTTTCCGTGCCTGAAGGAGCTCTGTTGGCTCTTCTTTCACCAAAACCCAGCGAGCAGGTGGTGAACAGGCAGGTAAGGAGAGAAGGACTTGTCTTGCGAGCAGCTGCAGGGCAGGGGAGTCGTGGTTATCTGCCAGCTGTTGTGCAGTGAAGGGCAGGGAGTGGGAGCCTCGCAGGTTCCCGCGGGGCATGAGATGCTGGCGGCGTGGGGCGACAGAAAGGAGCAGCAGCACCTTTAGAGAAAAAACAACTTGCAGGGACAAAAACACCAACAGCGAGCGGCAAAACGCAGATTTTGGCCTTGGTGGAAAATGACATGCACTGGAAAATATTCCCACCCACATTTTTACAGCCTTAAAGCATGATGCTTTATTTTTTTATTTGTATTTTTTTACTTTTTTTTTTTTTTTTTTTTTTTTTTTTGCCTTTCTGCATCAGCTCCAGCATGAAGTAATACCATGCCTGGCCTCATGATCCCATGGCACACGTGAGCAAACCTGCAAGCGCCTGCAGAGGGAAGGGGGCCAGGCTGGTGGGTGCCCTGTGCTGCCACAGGGTGCTCGCCCTGTTTTTGGGAAGCTCCGGGGAACCCCCTCTGCTGTGATTGCCTGTCCTGCAAGTCCTGGCACGTCTTGAAGCCATCAAAAGTTTTGGAGCGTGTTGCCATGGCAACACATTATTTTTTCCAGCTGTTATTAAAAAAAAAAAAAAAGAAAGAAAAAGTGGAATAATGATAATAATAATAATAAAATGGAACCAAGAGAGGAAATTCTAAGAAAATTAAATAAGCCGGAAAGCTGGCAGGCGGCTCTCTTCCCTCCGCAGCAAATATTGGTGGGAGACAGGGCAGGATCCAGCCTCGTGGCACATGCCAGGGCTCTTCCTGAGCTGCTCCATCCCCATATAGCACTGCCACCGAGGCGTTATCCCGGGGCAGCTATTTCAGGTCGTGAAACATGTCTGTGTTGTCACGATGCATTACACAGCTCAACGGCAGGTTGGGAAGAGCCACCCCAAATAGAGGTGGCTTTTTTGATTCCGCATGTCACCTTGTCCATATATTTCTGACCCATCTTTTCCCAGGGATTGGGAATAACCCTCCCACATTCTTCAAATCCAGGAGAGTTATTCAAGCCGTGGCTCAGAGATGAGAATTGTGCAAATCCTTCCCAAACTCCCCAACTTTCTCAGCTTCCCTGCAATCTCGGGGCGTCACCGTCCTTGCAGAGCGGTGGAATGAGCAGCATTTCCCTGGCGTCGTCATGCTGATGCAATGGGCTGGTGAATCAGTGGGGCTCGTTCTGCCCCAGCCACGCTGTACCATTGCTGTAGCTACGTTTTGCTATTTTAAGCCGCTCAACCCAGGCAAAGTGAATGGCGAGTTACTCCGCTGGATCTGATTTCAAACCTGCTGCGCTAACCCCAAACTATTCTGGTTCACGAGACCCTGCTCCAAACACACGGGATGCCAGGCGGTAACCCAAGCGGCGTGTAACACTATAAAGGGTATAAATAGCACCCACGGCCTTTCTGGCTGTGCTGGAGGGGCAGGGGGAACCACAGCGCCCGCGTCTGCCATCGGCCGGCTACCGAGGGCCGAGGTCCCGGCATCCTCCTCGCCTGGGTGAACGAACGCTGGGGCCGAGCTGGGAGCGAACACCATGTCCACATTCTTCAGCCCGAGCCGGGAACGTCAGCTCCTGTCCCGACGCCAAGGGCTGCATTCCTCCCCAATGCTGCTCCCAAAAATGCCAGCCTGGGACGGTGCCGCTGGGTCCAGGAGGGGGCTCGGGGTGCCTGCCGGCGGCGCGTGGCAGGGCCGGGCAGGGGATGGCGGGCATGCGGTCCCGCGTGTTTACCGAGCAGCGGTGCTGGCCGCAGGGACTGGCCGCAGGGAACGGCAGGAATTCGCTCCCCGCCGGACCCCAAGGACAGGCGGGCGGACCCGGGGAATTCGCTCCTCCAGCCGGTTGCCATGGCTGCGTATTTCAGAGGAGCAAGCAAAGGAAAAAAAAAAAAAAAAAAAGAAAGAAAACCAAAACGTTTTCTTGGGAGGGAAGAAAAATAGCAGGGGGAAAAAATGCAGAAGAGTAATGAGAAGGACTAGAGAGGCCAAGAAATGCATGAGGTCATCCTTAGAAACTGGTGGCGGAGGAGTTCTCCGTAGCTCAGGCTACTCTAATATTTATTGTGTGTTGTTCAAACCCTGGCTCCTGGTACTGGCCGTGGAGCCCTTCAGAAGCTCCACTGAGCCCTTCCGAAGCCTCGTGAAAAGCTGGGGCTGGGCTCCGGGAGCAGCGGAGGGAGGCTTGCGAGGAGCCCGCTGGGGTGGCAGGAGGGCAGCAAGGCTTGCCTGGACATGTCCCGGTGGGCACCCAGGTGGCTGTGAGCCAGCAGCGTGCCCGTGTCCCAAAGAAGGCCGAGGAGTTAGGCAAAGCCCCAAGAGCAGGCCGAGGGCATCCTGCCCCTCTGTTCGGCACTGGGGAGGCCACAACCAGGTGCCGGGGCCAGGCCCGGGCGCCTCAGCACAAGACAGACCCGGGCACACCAGAGGGAGCCCAGGGAAGGTCACCGAGCTGCTGGAGGGCCTGGAGCCCCCCTGCTGCGAGGAGAGGCTGCTGGAGCTGGGGCTGGAGCAGGGCAGGGCTGGGGGAGCCCACCCGTGCCCATGGGAGCCTGCAGGGAGCTGCCGGCAGGACGGAGCCGGGCTCCTTGCCGTGGTGCCCAGGGACAGGGCAGGGGGCACCGGGCACAGATCCAAGCAGAGGGGGTTCCCTCAGGGCATTAGGGACATGGAGGGGGACCAGGCACTGGCACAGGATGCCCACGGGGGTGCTGGGGGCTCCTCCTTCGAGGGCCGGGGCTGTCCACGCGTGGCACGGCCGGGCCCGGCCCCACTCTCGCTCGCAGGCCGGGCGGGCACTGCCACCTAGTGGCCCCTGCCCGCTGGGGACCCGCCGGGCCTCGGCCTGGTTTTGGGGTTTTTTATTCATTAAGGGACATGTTTCATTCGTTAAGGAAGGTGTTTTATTCATCAAGGAACGTGTTTTTGCTGGTTGGGCTCATTTTGCACCCGACGACGGCCTCGCTGCCCGGGTGGGAAACAAAAGGTGCAAGTGAGGGGTAGGAAATCTGTTGCCCTCTCCAGGAGGGATTGTTAACACACGATGCCAATATTATCAACATAACCACAGTTTTGAAACCAAGAGGCACAGGTGTAAGCTTTCCACATAGCTTTCACCCTGTAAAACGCCTCCAAAAGATCAGCCTCCGTGTGCTGCCTCCAGCGCCGTGCCCTGCAGCTCTGCAGGGAAGCTGAAGGATGGAAAACGCCGAGGTGGGACCTGTGGAAGCGACCCAAGGTCAGGCTTCTGCTTCCTGGGGAAATGCCAAGGTATGACCTACTATGGGACAAATCCCTTCTGCAGGGAGGACGGTGGCATCCGGCAGAGAAACTCCCTGGTCTTCCACTGGCCATTAGGTGACACACAACTACCCAGAAAACACCTGGCCTGGGATTCTGGGAGAGCTCTACATCGAGGAAGAAGTTTTAGCTGGCAGAGGAATGAGCTGGTGAGAGCGTGTGAGGTCGCTGCAGATCACTTCTCCTCTTAGAGCTGCAGTCTGAGACGGGGCAGGACCAGACCTAAGCAAGTGCCTGCTTACACCATCCTTCCTCGCTCTCTCTGGGTCCTTAAAAGGTTTTTCATCACTGAGATCTGTGTGGGAATACATGCTATATTATATTGCATGAAATGTATTTTTAAGTAGTGGGTTCTTAAATTATTTTGGTGAAGGAAGGTGCTTTCGTTGAATTCCAGGGGCTCTGGCAAAAAATACGAATTCTCAGAACTGGGGTATTTTTATTTCGCATTTTGACCTCTCCAGAGGAAGGAAAAATGTATTTAAAACCCATTCATATTATATTATAATATGCGTATATATAATATATATGTAATATATAACTATAATCCTATTATATTATAATACCATCCCTCAATACCATACCTCAATACCACTATAATACCATTACAATATTGAGGGATGGTATTAAATATTATAATACAATGGTATTGAGGTGCTTGATGAAGTAATTGGGATGAAGTGGCCAAGCTGGAGCAAGGTATCTACTTTCCTTCCCTGAAGCACGCCCCAGGCTCCCAGGGAAGGCAGCCCTGGGTTCAGCACTCCCTTTTGCCTGGATATCGACACACATGTGCAGCTCTCCGTACTGCAGCCAGCAGGGAGCAGCTACGGCATGGCTGAGCTCATCGCAGAGGAGCACGTGGTGGAAAAGCTGTGCCCCCCACCCCAAGCTGCTCCGAGACATCATCCCGTGCCACACAGCAGACAGGGCTGGGAGAAACGGTCAGCCTTGAAAGCAAGAAAGAAGAGCAAATGTAAATTGCATAGCAAATCCCCAGAGCCTGCTATAATCATTTACGCTTCTCCAAAGCATTAAGCTATTAGTGAACCACTCAAAAGCTGGGTATCCGTGAATTCCCACGGTGTGAGCGGCTGGTGGATGAATGGTCCAGCAGGGACTCCAAAAACACCCGGAACAGTTGGACAAGAGGAGGCAAGGTTGTCTTTCTCCAGCCCTTTCCTGACCCTTACCTCATTTCCAAGATGAAGATCAATGAAAACACAGCAGTCAAAGAACAGAATCATCAAAAGCACAAAGCATTTTAATGAGGCGAAACATCCTGCTAAGTCTTTCGGTTTATTGTTTTGAGCATGTTCCAAGTCCTAAGAAAAGGACTCAGAAAAACTATTAAAATAGTTGGCTTACGGGACCTGCAATGTAAGCATGATTAAAATCGATGTCACTCCATTTTGGCCTATAGGAGAGCTTACCATCTACAGGAATCAGTTTTTCAGAAGTAAAGTAAATGTCTCAAATAAGATGTGTCCAGTTGAGCTTAGGGTACAACAGCATTGCCCAGCACTGGGAATAGAAGCAGATAAAAAGTGGCCACGATATAGCAGTGACTGGATCCTGTGTCCAGCTGAGGAAATTGATACCAGTGCTCTCCTCCATGCCCATGGGCAGGTCCTGGTGAGTCTGGACACCACCTGTTCCGGTCCAAAGGCCACCAGAAGCTGTGGGAAGGACCCTGTTGCTGACAATGAGTTTGTTAGTATCATCCAGCATTCATCATGCTCTGGAATGTGTGGTTACTCCAAGAACCCAAGCACAGAGAATAGCTTAAGAGTCATGCTCTCTCATGCGTCTCACTTTGATGGATCCAGGAACTACACAACCTCTTCTGAACAGGGCTGGGAGCAGTGAAAGCGGGTGAGTCAGTCGATACGTCTTGTTCTTGTGCTCAGTGACTTTTCTCCTAGTGAAAATGGGGCTTTTAATACTTTTGCAGAAAGGAAGTTAAATAAGTATTTTTCACTTCCTGGGTAAATGCTCCAGTTGTGCTTTTGTAAAAGAAGGGTGGGCTATGGTGACTCCTAGAGCTAATTGCCTCCATTCCTGTAGTGTGTGGGGGCTCTGAAAAACCCTGCTAAAGCATAAAACAGCTCAAACTGCCAGAGCAGAGGGAAAAACTTATTTAAGTGATCTGTAAGATGTGACTGCATAAGTTTATAACTGCTGTTCAGCTGACTTCCCAAGGGAGAAGGGGAATGCACAGGGAGGAATGAGCTCTCTGAGGATCACTGCACGTGAGGTACTGCATCTGGTGTCACGCGCAGAGCTACGGCACAAGGTCCATCTTTTCAGCAGAGATAGAGGACAGCCCCTAAAGACATGTTTTGAAGGTTCATTAGCACTGATAAGCAACCAAAAGACCAAACAAGAGGCAGAAACCCGAGTGTCTGCCCTGCAGATGGCTCTCTGGGTGCAGCACGGTTGAGCCGGTCCCAGGTCCCTGCCACCAAGTGATGCTCAGGACATTTGTGCCAAGGTGATTTTAACAGCAGGGGCAGGGGGAGCTACCTGGCCGGTCAGTGCATGTTATCCATGCTCCAGATCCCATCTGTCACGCTCAGTCCATAAAGGATGTGATATTGCTGAACTTTGGTTCTGGGAATAGTAGCAGGGTGATTAGAAGAGACCCAATCACATGAATTTTCCCTCAATTTTGTCATCAAAATGTTATAATTTGTCATATTCTCTCCTCTCCCGATACCAACTCTCACATTAAGCACCACATTAAGCACCACTTGGGTGCGTGCAGAACAAAATACAACAGCATGGCATTAGAGCCTTGCTGTGCGACCCACGCTTGTAAAACGGCCAGGAATCCTGGTGTCTGTTGGCAAAGCAAATGCTGTGGTTGACAAACGAGCCAGCCCCCCACGAGTCTCCCAGGGAGGGAAGAGGTGAGATGGCCAGCCACCAAACACAAGCAATTTATTTCATATTTAGCAATATCACGGCGTGCAACGCTCCCCTTAAAAGGCAAACGAGGGAAAGGCATGTCTCTTACCAACCACAAGCTGAAATCGAATTCAGATGCTCTGCTTCCCTCCAGCCTCTGCTTGTTTAGTGTCGTAGTAGCTCTTAGCTTGGTGTTCCTAGGACGTTTTTTCCATTAAATGCTACATTTCTAGGAACTTGTATACTGCATTTCAGTCAACAGCCGTGTGAGCTACATTTCCCTCTCTATACATATTCCAGCCTGAATGGTCCGACCCTGCAGTGCCTGGCCAGCTTTATGGACCTGCATGCTCACACCAAGAAATTTAAATAATAATAATAATAATAATAGAAATACATTGTGAAGAGGAGCAGGCTGAATGTCTGGGGCTTTTTAGCTTTGTGTTTAGTGCTGTGTCTCTGCTATTGCAGAAACGGGACACCAGCCTTCCCAGCTAGTGCCCCCTGTCTATAGTTGATGAGAAGGGAAAAAAAAAATAAATTGGGGAGGGGGTGGTCTTTATGTTTTTAGCTTTGAAATTTCAGCTCTTTCTTCCCTTGGATGACTGCTGACGTAGGTGAAGCCATCCATCTGTCTGCATAATTCGATATCTGGACCATTCCCTCACCCTCAGTTCTCCTCCCTGGGCTGTGGGAAAAGGGATGGCAAATTTAGAGATACGGGAGGAAAAAGTGGTAAGCCCCCAGTCTGCTCCTGCCAGACAGGAGAGGAGAACTGGAAACCCTGGGACACCTGGCTCCTTGAAAGACAGGTGCTGGGCTGAAGAAGCACACCATCTGGGCTGGGACACACATGTTTTCTGCTCCTCGGGCTGTGTGACCGACACGGTGTGGTTGGACCCCATCCACCTGGTACTCAGGAAGAAGAGAAGCTGAAGACAAAAATGGAGGAAGAGGCAGAAGCATCTGTGTCTGTTTCCATGTGGCTAGTTCTCCACAAGGAGTGTTACGCGGCCACTTACCGTCGTGAAGAGGAGGTGGGGACAGCCACCTTTGTCACAGCCGTGTGTGCCAGTGAGGCTGGACATGGGGCGATCCCAAAGCCCTGTCTCCTTTCTTCCAGCACCCCCGTAAATACACGCCTCCCACTAAGTCCTAATGTGTCAAACTCTGCTCAGTGCCACCAACTGCCAGCTATTTGCTTTCTCGATTTTGTTTTGCATCCAGAAATGAATACCAGCTCTTCCACACCTCCTGGGACGCCGTGGTGGTAAGCGCTGATACCGTCCCACTCAGAGCACGAGCCGTGATGCATCTCGATGCCTGGCCAAGCAAAACTTCTCCGTAAGAGCGCTGTGAACTCAGCTATTGCTAGCAGCTTTCCATGCAGTCTGTGTGTATCTTCTTGCAATGTATAATCTTACCCAGAATGGTTTTGAAAGACTGAGAACTTGATCCTGCCAAAAATAGTCTGTGCAGCCAAAACAAATCAACAGAGGATCTTTAGCATTTGTGCTGGCCTGCGAGTTACATTTTTCACCTTTTTCAAATGATACGTTTCTTGACATCAATGAAACCTTCATTTGACTTGTAAACCCCCTAATTATTCTTTCAAGTGTGACAAACAGTATTTTAATTATAACGTCAGGGCTCAGTAAGCAATTAGCTTCACGGGCGTAGCAGAAAAGATACACCACCAGGGACTTTAGCCCTAAAAGCGCCTGTGTGCAGGCTGGCAGATGTATCCTAAGAATTTGTTTATTTGCATTTGGTTTATGTGGTTTTGGTGACCTTTCGTTCAAATCAGCCCGTGACTTACAGGAGGCGAGCTGCATACTCACTGAAAAATGCAGTAAAATAATCTTAGCCCGGGTTCTTCTGCTGAATATCACATTTCTGCTGAATATCACATCCCCGCATCAAAGGCAGGGATGGCTGAGGCTAACTAAGGGTAAAGTGACACCGTCCATGGACGGGATGGCTGCAGGGACATTGCCTCCACGTTCCTGGTGGAGAACAGCAGCCCAGACGTGGGTTATCAGATGTAAGGCCTGGCTGGCTGGGTGCATCCTGCACGGCTACAGGGAGAAATGGGGCAGAGAAAGGCTTCAGTCCCTTATTGTAATGAGGTAATGTGATGCCTAAGCCCATGCCATGTGGTTTCCACGTCGGCTGGACCCAAGGTAGAACCTTTTGCCCTTTGAGGTCCTCAGAGGGTTATTTGGAGGCCATGCTTCCTACCTCACTTTCTGGCAGGACGGGGCCTGGTGAATGTGTAGGTCACCTATGGGCCTGGGCACCGTCACAGGCTGTTTTATGGCCAGGGAGTGCCACATAAGCTGCCTGGTCGCCTCACCGGGAAGGGCCATCAACATTTCCATTGGGAGCTGGGTGTATTTCAGGACACACATCACTGAAACCCAGGCAAGGGTGGCTCTGCCTGAGAAAATACCACAAGTACAACAGATAGCGCTGCACTGATCATCATCGAGCCATCGGGACGTAACAGTGCTTTGCTCTCAGCAACCTGAACCATGGGGATGTTATTGCTGCTGTCAACAGATTCTTTATTTTAAGGGAATAAACAAGGTTTGTTGTTGAAACAGGCTGATTTCGTATTATCTGAATTTCTCAAAAAGAGCCTGTGGAAGTTCACGGTCATTTAGTGTGCTAGTTTGGTGGATGCCTGTGCGATGATTTTTCTAACTCTGTTTGGGAATCCTTAGCCAAAAGACGACTCTCAGTTTTGTGGGTGGTCACTTCAGACCCGCAAGTTGCCTGTCTACCCGTGGGTCCCTAAGTGAGGTCCTTTAGGAAATTCCTGGAGTCTGAGATTTCAACTGTGTCTGAACTGCATACAAACACTGGGTGTGCTTTGGGTTTAGAGGCTGAGGGTTGGACTTGTAGTGTTCAGTGATGGATAGGTCTTTTCCAACCTAAATAAATCTATCGTGTGGGGATGGCATGAAGCTGCACCAGGGGAGGTTCAGACAAGGTATTAGGAAAAAGGTCTTTTTGTGAGGGTGGTCAAACACTGGACAGGCCTCCTAGCAAGGTGGCTGATGCCCCAAGCCTGTCAGCGTCCAAGAGGCATGTGGGTATCACCCTTAACAGTACGCTCTAACTCAGGGTCAGCCCTGAGCGGTCAGGTGCTGGGGCTCGGTGATCTCTGCAGGACCCTTCCAACTGAGCTGCTCTAAAATCACAGAATCATTAAGGTTGGAAAAGCCCTCCAAGATCATCTGGCCCAACCACCCCCCTACCACCAATGTCACCCACTGAACCAC
>CM021773.1:11011062-11243905 GCA_011076525.1 Nettapus auritus
GGGGCGCCGGGGCCCGGAGCACGGCGGGGGGCGGCGGGGCCGGCCCCTCTCGGCGGCGGCGGGGCCGTGCCGGCGGCGGTGGTGGGGCCCGCGCCGCCATCTCCTCCGCCTCCTGCCGCTGCTCCTGCTCCTGCTGCCCGCCGGCGCCGCCGGTCAGCTCGGCCCCGGCTTGGGCTCCGGCCCGCACGGCGCCGGGCCCCCGGCGTGGCCCCCCGCCGGCCCCGGGCCCAGCCTGAGCCTGTACCTGAGCGAGGAGGAGGTGCGGCGGCTGATCGGTGAGTGCGGCCCGGCCCGGGGCGGCGGGGGGCTGCGGGGCCTGGAGGGGAAGGGCCGGGGGGCGTCCGGGGCTGGGGGCCGGAGGGCGGCGAGGGGAGGGCTGTGGGGATAGGGGGTCCGTGGGGTGGGGATAGCGGGGTACGTGGGGCTGGGCAGGGGTCTGTGGGGTCGGGGGTGCGGCTGTGGGATGTGGGGTGGCAGATTTGGGGGGCTGGAGGGGGATGTGGGGGTCAGGAGAGGATGGTGGCGGTGGGGCTGGCTAGGCGTGGGGAGCTACGGGAGAACTGGGGGCTGCGGGCAGGACCCAGAGCGGCCAGGAATGAGCCTTTGTGGGGACTCGGGGGGGCTAAAGGGGAGGCAAGGGGCCTGGGCTCTCGTGCTGTGGTGGCGGGGGGCTGCCCAGGCTGGAGGGAGTGGGGATGATGCGCTCTGGGAGCGGGGTGACCCCGAGGAGATGAGCCGAGGCCCGTGATTTAATTAGCACGGTGAGTGACACTGGGAGGGCAGAGAGGAGACCTGGCAATAATTGGGTGCGTGTGTGAAAGGAATCTTAATTTCTAGGCAGGCTGACAATTGCTGCGCAAGGACTTGGAGGCAGTTTGTGAAGTCCCCCATCTGGCCCGCCGCAGAAGACTTTCGTAGTAGCTTTGTGCTTGGAGAGTCTCTGATTTAAACAAAGATTTGTTTTCTGTGGGCTTTGGCTTGCTTAGGGTTGATGGATGGAGTCTCAAAACAAGTATGTTGGTATCTCCAGAGGTTTGTTTTTCAGTAGGTGTCCTATGGCTCTGTAAGCTGAAAAAAAAAAGTCTTCCAGCAGCTTATGACTTCCTTTGCATCGAATGGACAAAATAAAAATATCCCCAGTGAATATGGGCTCTGTAAGCACGTAGCTGACTGCAGTCAGGGGACCCAGGGGGTGAATAACACTGTAAACATTTTTTTCCCTTATGGCTTGCTCTGGCGATTAGCATTCTGCTGTCATCATTTTTACATCGCATGTGCTTGCTGCCAGATGCTCTGTTGCAGATACAGGATAAAACAGTCAGGCTTGCTGTTTAGCTGAGTCTCTAAACAAGTAATTAATCTTGGAAATACTGAATGGTAAGGTTTGAGCTATCCAAAGTCTAGTGCCTGAAACGTGTTGTAGCTGGACTTGCTCGGGCTTCAGTTGGTCCACTACTGTAATTATTCATCATTAAGCATAACATGAGGAAGGAAGATTTTTTTTTTTTTTTTAAGTTAAATTGCACCCCATAGTTTCCCTTATGGGCGTGCTAATACGGCTGAAGTCACTTACTGCTCAAGTTGTCTGTAGCTGTTTTACATCACTTAGAATATCTGCAATGTAACGATCTGTTCTGTGACCCCAAAGGCTTGGATAAACTGGAGTTTACCATGGAAATAACAGGTTTCTAGCGCTCTGGAAGAAGTCTCAGTTTATAGATCCTGATGAACAGATTGCGTTTTAGGTGTATTCTGTCCTACGTACTAGCTGTCGCAGATAAGGAGTGGTCTAGTTGGGAATCTAGGCACAAATCTCGGGTACCTGCCTGTATCCCTCACGCAGAAGAAAGCCCAAAGGGACACAGATGCATTGGTTCCAGTTCTTCACGCTTCTGAATACAAAACAATCTGCTCCATTAAAACGTTCAGCTCTGTAGTATCCGTAGTGTGTTTACATCAAATCCAGTTTATTGTTAAAAATGCTCGCATCAGCGTGCGGGAGATGCCCAAGTGAGCAGAGGATTTCCAGTCCCTGCAGCTTCTTTGAGGAAGCCAGTGGTTCAGTGGACACTAGGACAAGTCACAGTAGATAGGAAAATGACATTGCTTGTGCAAGTAAACTGTTAGGTTCATTGAAACTGCAAGTATAAACATAAAAGTTAGTTTCTTGTATCTTTTGTTTCTAAACAAACTCAGTCTCTTGCTACTGTCTTGCTATGGTTGAAGGGAAAGCTCTGGGGCTCTCTGAAGTGCTAATAAACCCAAGTGTTACAGAGTTGCTACAGCCTGTGGCGTGTTATCATGTTTCCTAATGTCGCTCCCGTGCTTGTTTAGATCACAAACTAGATCGGAGCAACCATAAGCACGCAAACATGTTGATTTGACCATAGACTGTGATAGAGTGCATCCTCCCTGCGAAGCTGGGGTAAGGTCTGCTGGTCCCACTGCTTGCCAGGTTGTACTGGCTCAGGGGAGCACTGCTCAGAAATAACTCGGTTAATAACTCCAGGTCGGTGCTGTACTGAAACACGCTTCGTGTTTTTCATTGAGGTTGTGGCTCTTCTACGTGGAAGGTGAAGAAATACTGACGTAAGATTATTCGTGGCTGCTCTTTCTGTGAAGCAGAGGCAGCGCAAATGGGATGCTTTACAGTGAAAGCTGCCTGCTGCTTGGGCGTTCGTGCCAGATTTCCACCGTTACTCCATGTGATTCTGACCATGTGTCTGCCTCAAGATGAATCGTTTTGAAATCATCAAAACTTTACATTTACAGACGAAAACTGGTGAAAGCTGGCTCGTCTTGTTGTGTGAGATCAATTTGTATTTTGAAAAAGCTGCAGCATTCCCATGATCTGAAAGCAGGACTTGCTATATGGCAGGCAGATGCTCCCTCTGTCAGAAATATCTCTTGCCGTTCCCATGGAGTTTCTTCTCAGCCGTCCAAACTGTGAGCCGATGGGAAAGAAAAGCTGTGGTTTTCACATGTGCCGGGTGGCGATCCCGCCAGGCAGGGCTCGGCTGCGGGTGGGATGGAGGTAGGAGGAGGTGGCAGCGGGTCAGGGCACAGCCCGAGCGGTGGCAGCAGCAGCCAGAGGTGCGAGATGGGGGTGACGTGGGGTGATGCTTGCTGGGGAAAGCCGCGCAGAGCACCACAACTCCTCTTAGGGATGTCTGTGAGCGCTGCCGGCGTGGTGCCCCATGGCTTTTTGCAGTTGGTTTGTGTGGACGATGGCAGTTATCTCCTTTTCCATTTAGCATGAATCTGTGCATAAAACTAAATGTACCATTAGCCTGGTGAAGCAGCTTCTTCTACATGCACGACAGCGCCGTGGGGCTGTGGCACTTCTTTCTAGTGACCGGGCCATGGTGCTGAACATGCAGGGAGGATGGTGTTAAATCAGCGGTGAGTTATTCAGTAGGTGCTCTGTGCTTTTATGTAGTGACTTCCATTCAAATCCTCCCATGAAATCAGAATGTGGAATTTGTCTGCTGCCGTGCTTCATCACGTCTTTTCTACGGGGCCTGTGGTACAGAGGCACATGTATCCCTGCTTCACAGATAACAAGCAAGATTTAGAAAGTAACATCAAAAATACCCATTAATAGAGGTAGTCAGCTCTAATTATTATGGAGTTGATCAGATCTTTTAAAAGTACGTAGCATTATTTAGCATATAATTCATTCAGGGTGCATCTCTCTCAGAGCTGAGTTTCAGCTGTGAGTTGCTGGCCGTTCCTCCTGGCCCTGCAGTATGTATCTGTGGGCTGCAGGCCTGTAGGCTATGACATTGGTCTTGTGGATAGGCTTCCTCATAACACGGCTCTGGTTCTGTTTAGAGACAGGTCCAGCCCGAATATTAACAAAACTGAAGTCCTGTGGGGAAAAAAAACCCGCATGGTCCTGTGATTAAAGCTATTTAACGCATTTATATGAGGGGATGCACTAAAGGGAGGGGGCTAATGTGATTGCGGGAGAATCGCTAAGTCAGAAGTCCTACAGCGTTTGCATGGAGTTTGCAAAGGTACTATCTCTGTCCTAATTTCTTCTGGTTATTCATAGTGAGTGGGGTGTGCTGTAGGTTTTCTGTTTGCTCTTGCTTAATTGCAGAGTTAAATTAACATGCAACTTCTCTTATGTGTTATAGAAACTAGTTTGAAATCAGCGTGCTTACGCTGAATGGAGCTGTCTAGTTAAGTGAGGTGTAAAAGCGTTGCAAAATCTGTTACAGTGCCCCCTGCCCTGTCCCTGGGCACCACCACAAGGAGCCCAGCTCTGTCCTGCCGGCAGCTCCCTGCAGGCTCCCATGGGCACGGGTGGGCTCCCCCGGCCCTGCCCTGCTCCAGCCCCAGCTCCAGCAGCCTCTCCTCACAGCAGGGGAGCTCCAGGCCCTCCAGCAGCTCGGTGACCTTTTCCTGAGCTGTCTCAGGTGGCTCCATTTCATGACGTGGAGTGGGTTTCTTAACGTTGCTGTTTGGGCAGCTAGCAACAGGAATTCAGCAGTGCTTTGTGGTGTTTGCAGTGACCGGAGAGCCTCCTGGCTGTGCCTTGCCTGGTCAGTTCTCCCTGTTGTGAAAGGGACCTGAAAATTGGTGTGCTGCGATGTTAGAGTTATTGGGAAGTCCAAGTACCTGTTTCCTGTGATTCTTGAAATAGTTCAGAGCTTTGGTGAAAGCCTGCTCACACCTGCCTGCTGCAGCATCGCGGCCTGGAGCACCACCGGTGAGCTGGTGTAGTGCTCGCACACTAGTGGTAGCACCTGACATAGGTTTCCGCGTGAGATGGGCACGATGCAGGTGCTTGTATGCGATACCCGCTCGGGACAGAAACCACACAGCAACGTGCCTCCATCAGTGCCGCCGAATGCTTTAGCTGCTGCTGAAGAGCAGGTGTCTGAGCACCCTGAAGCACATGTCCGTGTGATAATGCGACCTGGTTCTTTTGGGCAAATGTTCTGGAATCTTAATTTTCTAGCTTTTAAGTGCTTGCCACTGAAGAATTGTAGGTTTTTGCGTGGTATGTGCAGAACGAAAAGGATTTATTTCACTTGAAATGAACTCAGATACTTACTGCAAGTGCACGCTGCTAGCAGGAAAGCCAGCTTCTGCCCCGACGGACGCCGTGCACAAAACACGGAGCTGCTGCTGCTGGCCTCAAAGTGTGCTGTGTGTGCCACAGGAATGGATGCACCGGGTTCGGGTAACTCCTTTAACACCTGTCCCTGGAAAGCCCCTTAGGCGGTAGGTGCTTACCGGTTGGTTTTTCAGTGCTGTAGGTGGACGTCTCTCGAGCCCCCTCGATCCCAGCGGGATGAGGGGTGGTGGGGCTGCCCGAGGCCGCGTGCGGCAACATCTGGTGCGTGGCGAGCTGCGGCAGGTTGGGACAAGTCGCTTGCATCACGGAGTTGAGCAATCTGTTTTCGGTTTGGAGCCCTCCAGTCTGCTTGGATGCTTGTCCATCTGATTTACCGAGTACCACAGTTCATGTCAATATTGTTCTGAGGTTTATGAGAACAAGCTGCACGTGGAGTTCCTCCGCCTTTCTCCGTGCTGTTACCTCGCTGTGAATTTACTCAGTTCAAATAGCGTGTGGACGGCTTCTTCTTCAGAGATGTGAGCAGCCGTATGAACCCATGTTTGTAATGTTTACAAACCAGCAGAGGAATATGCTTCCAGGAGTTCACAGTAGCCCATGGAGACAGCTTGTAGCCTGGGTGAGGACTGCCTGGAAATCTCTTATTCTGCTGCCATCGCGAGGGCTGATGGGCTGAGGGAACTCCAGGTCTTAATTGCGTTGATCTACCCTGGATTGCTGCTCTGGGTTTCTGAGGCTGGGTTCATCACACCGGCATGTGTGCTGGAGTTGAAGGATGCTGGAGACCCGTGCCGGGCCCTTCTGCAAACTGGCTGACGAGGAGGATGCCGCGGGCAGCTGGGGCTTGGCTTCCCCGTGCTGCTGTGTCTGTGCTCAGCTCAGGAGGAAGCAGCCATTTCGGCTGCTGCGAGGCCCAGCTCTGTCCCGTGATAGATGTGCATGGTTCCTGTAACATTCGTGTGTCGGGGCCTCGGGAGCAGTCTGACCTCGGAGCCTGCCAGGAAAACAAAATCCCCGAGCTGCATTCCTCGCTCCTGTGGTTTTACACCTGCGCTCTGTTTGGCAGCATCTTATTTCTCACCAGTAATTGTTTGGCCTCTGTGAGCACGTGCTCCCCTTCTCCCTCTGGTTTGTGGGCAGAATGGGAACGAGAGAGAGGAAATGAAGGCAAAGAGCTCCCTGTGTGCATGAGAAGAGCCAGCGAGAAGGGCTCCCGGTGCTGGGAGGAAGGCAGCGACTGACACTGCTATTAAACACCAGCTGGGCAGAGGGAAGTCCAGCAGATAAGGATCGTGCTGGAAGGCCTGAAGAATCCCCAGGTGGCGTTTCCCTGAGAGCCAGAGCTGTGCGGCCAGCACTGCTGTGCTCGCTGGTATGTGGGTACTTTAACAGGTCAGGTATTTGGGGAAGTGTTGTTTTGTTTCCTCCTTTTCTGGTATTCACAGTTGTGTTTTGATACTGGAAAAACTGAATTAACGAGTCAAATTCCACACGTATCGTAGCTCTGAGCTCTAGCAGGAGCGGATTTCATGCTGACTGGTTCCTGCCTGAAACGGCTCGCACCGAAGGATCACCAGGGCGTTGCTGCTTGGCTTGCAGTGGAAGGGCCCCGAGTTGGAGGCTGTTCCTCTAGTAAAGCACTGTGCCCTTATAGTCGTACCTTGGGACACAGCTGTGAAGGCAAGGAGGCTGAAGAGCATTTAATCAGATGTGCCTCACGAATTGAAGCTTCTTTTTCTTCTTTTCCTGAATGGCGGCAGCACCAGCAGATCCCGTGTAAGAATGAATGCTGACGCTCCCTGCGAATGCCTTGTGGCGGTACAAAGGGCGCGATGGCAGAGGCTTCAAAAGCATTATTCCTCTTCCAGCTCTGCCTTTGTCCTTCTTTCAAGCGGATAACTCACATATTTGCCCTGACCGCTCTGGAGATCTGGGAGCAGAAGCAACAGCATGAAACTAATGTGATGCTTTAGAATTCCGCTGCCACTTACCGGGTGTTGAATGGCCGTAATTAAATTAACCAGTATATTGATTTCACCATGCTGCCTGGGAAAGATAAGGGCGGTAAGGGAAGTGCTGGGGCTGCTGCTAGTTGCCTTGAGAAGCCGCAGCCGTGATGCCAGGGCTAGCACGGTGAGTTCGAGCAGGTTGGTAAACGAAAAGTGCTCATCCTCTGCGATGTGTTGGCCTTTATGAAGCTACCTGATGGCCTTGTGGAGTAATTCCTTATAAAATGAAAGCCGTGGAGCATTAATTTTTCTTCTGAGAGGTCGCCACGGAGGTGAAGGGACCTGTTTAGGTTTGGGTGGAGTTTGGTGGTGGTTCAGCCAAGTCATGGCGTTGTGTCAAAACCTTCCCAAGTGCCTGAACAGGCACAGAGGCTGGTTTATTCCTTCGGCAGTGCTGTCAGTCATGGAGTTAAAGCAGGAGTCTCGAAGCCAATGGGCCTAATGCATTGAGGGAGGGCTCTGTGTGTTTTATGTTTTTTTATAATTTATGCTCCCCTGGGTACTCGTTCCTGAGCTCATCGTGCCCGTGTGGCTGCTGGCTGGGACAGCTCTCAGAGGGTGCCAGTGCTGTTGAACTGTGGTGCTTGTCCTGCTGGGATCGCTGTCGGTAGGGGCATGGATTTACTCTACCTAAAATAAAAAAGAAGTGGCACAGCTCCTGTGGGTAGGTGACACCAAAATATTGCAAACACACACTGCTCGTGAGTCCAAATGACTCATGGCATATCTTGGTTTGGTGGTTACCTTTTGGCCAGCAAATCAGTCCCAAAGGGTTTGTGATACCCGTGAGCATTTCACTTGGAGGTGTTTGTTTCAAGGTGCGTTCTGTTGCACACCAGCAGTTCGTGAGCTGTGGTCGTGAGTCATGGGACCTTTCTTTCTGTTATCTAGTGGCAGCGGTTACTTTCCTTCTAACTCAAAAGGAACAATTTAAACACATGGAACTTCTTGATACGATGATATCTGGGATGTTTGCCATTACTAATAAGTTACTTTTTTATTTCATAAATGTACCTAGCTGCTGTGTGCTAAGAATCAAGCTGTATATAATTTAATCATAAAGCAAACTTTACTCAGCAAATCCGAGTTCCCTCTGTCACCTCCAGCCCTGTCTCTGCCCCATCCTTATCCCAGCCATCCCACTTATCCTTGCCTGCTGCTTTGGGTACTAGATACGTAGGTTCCTGGTACCAATTTGTGCCTGCTTCTCCTCAGCATCTCTATTTTGGACTCAACCCTTCAGGTAACTCACGCACACTGACCTGACAAAGCGACTCCTGGTTTTGTTAAAAGGTGTTTTTTTTTTTTTTTTTTTTTTTTTCCTTTTAAGTTTCAAATGAGCAAATTCCATTTTAAAAGTGTTCTCACAACAGTTCACTTCTATTCTACTAAATACTTTTTTTGCAGTTAAGGACAGCGTGCTCTTCTAGCCCTTTTCTCAGCTGTCTTTGTAGCCTATCTGTCAGAAAAATGAAGTTTCTTCTCTAAGGGAACGAAGGAGGAATAAGCAGACAGGCTGTTGAGGTGGAGTTGTTGCTATTGTTCAGAGACAAACAGAAGGGTAAGCAGCTGGGCGTTAGGAGCCTTCAGTGTCTTTTGGTGTGGATTAAGTTAAATATTGCCAGTCTTGTTATGGATCATAGAAAGGCTGGGGTGGGGAAGAGACCTTTTGGAGGTCTCTTGCTTTTGCCTCAGCAAGTGCCATCTCTGTGGGGAGGCTTCCTGTTGAAGGTCTGCTCCGTGACTTCTACAAATGCCTTTTGGTGAGAAAAATGTTGTTTGCCAGTGGTGTTGAACTTGCAAATTCAGCATCTGTAAGGTGAATTGCATCGATAAGCTGAAAATGGCATTAGGAAGGTGCATTGTGGGCGATCTGTCAGTGAATGTTTGTCAGGATTTAATGAGAGCTCTCAGCTAAGGGTTTGCCTTCCCGTTTGCTAGCTGCTGCAAAATTTCCTACTCAGGTCCCCTGCTATGGAGTCTTGGTTGGTTTTCAAGGATGCAGTTGTGCCTTGAAGTTAAGTTAAATAATTCCTTAGGTTGAAAGCCCTGCCTACTGTCTGCCATCTCCTGCTGGTGAAAAGTTAGCTCTGCAGAGGTGTGACAGCCCTTTGTGTAAATAACCAGCCTGTATGCTCTCTGCTCCTGCCAGGCACAGCGAGGTGAGCTTACAGAGCAAGCGTGCTGTTGGCAGTGAGGCACATGCCTCTGCTGGGAGAGGTTTTCTGGCCAGGTAAGAACGGATTTCATTCCGGAGCCTCACCAGCCACCATGGTACACAAGCAGGCTGATGTAGAGCACCTCCACAAAGAATTTGCCTGTTTCAGGATGCTTTGGTGATGTGTCAAGCAGTGGTTTTACTTCTGACCTTTTCTGTGCGCTTGGTGCCATTTTTTTTTCCCCAAGGTGTGTGGTAGTGGGTTAGAGACGCTCCTTTCTAGCAAAGCACAAACTAAGGGTTAGAAAAATGGTTTAAAGAGCTCTTGGGCGAGACAGAGATGCACATAGGCAATGAACTGCGCAGAGGTGAGAAGCTGTTTAAAGAAAAAGTGTGTGGGGGTTCTTTTGTCTTGTTCTTTTTCCGAGTCTCAGGGGAAGGGCTATTCAACAGTCAGGGGAGGAAAGCTTCTAAGCAAAATTTAGCAAACGTATTGATGAGCACTGGCGGGTTTCTGCCTGGTGGTTTGTCTTCCAAGCTTGCCACTGCGCCATGTCCCTTGAGTTTCTTTAGCACCTAGGTTATGAAAGCAAAAGCTGCTTCTTCCTCATCTTCATGTTACGGTTTTACTCTTCCTACTGGCGTGTTGGTCATCAGTCATCTTTTCCAGAGCCTTGTGACCCGCACAATGTTTAAAAGCAAGTATTTCAGCCCAAATTCCCAATGGGCAGCCATAACTGGCAGGTTGTGTCATTGTGGGGAACTAAAAATGCAGTAGGAGGTCTTCATCTGCTGCTTGTTTTATTAAAGAAAGTCTGCTTTCGTTGTCGGGTACGCTGGCTGTGTGCAAGTAGGCTGTAAGAACCATTTATATTTGCAGATGCTTAGTGTTGCGTTTCCAATAGTTCACTGTTTTCTAAATGAAACTGATGCATATGGAGTTTGTATTTGATTTCCTTGTTTTTTAACTCCCAGTTGTGTTTTCAGCCTTGTGTATGTTGATTGCCGAGCGGAACTAATTAAATACATTCAAATTAGGAAGGCTTGCTCTGGGAAAGCGCTCTCTTTTACCCTACAAAAGAAGTTTCTGTAGCCAAGCGCTGATTTTTAATTTTACAGCCTTGTTTTCATGTGCTTAGCCTGGTATATTAAAATATCAAAAGTCTTTCAGCGCGTATTTGTGGAACCTTCTGTGGAAGTCACCAGCAAGGCTTGGGGTCTGAGGCGGGCGTTTCAAGCCTCGGGTGCTTTTATAACGAGTGAAGATGGGCAGCGGGGTCAACAAAGTAAATTGCTCGGTGCTGGGAAAAAAACTTTGTTTTGAAGGCGTAGGTTGCACGGACGAGAGCAGTGGATGATGGTGAATGGATGTTGAAGCCTGAGGTTCTTCGTCTCCTGTGGATGTTCATCCTGGAGCAGAAGTCCCTGCTCTGGTCAGAGGGCTGACCTGGACGAGGTCCTCAGGAGACGAGCTATCGTTCTCTGGAGCACGTGAAGCTCTGGAGAAATGCAGTGCTTACACAAAGCTAGGAAGTTGTTTCACCACGCAGCTCTTTTCAATTAGTTTATTTCGGTGCCTGTGAGTCAGGAGCAAGCGTGGCTTGCTTTGTGACGGCTGCAGTGATTTTGCATCACGCTGCAGAGATTTCTCAGCTGTTTATGAAGAAGCTCTTACAAATTACAGACTAGCATATTAAGAAAATTGGCATTTATTTCAGTCACTTGTGTACACAGACAGGAGTCTACCAGAGGGCTGGGTAGGCAGCTGGGAGGGCCAGTTCTGTCAGCTGTTGTTACCAGATTGCTCTTCGTGGGATGCTGCTTGTTGCAGTGTATGAGCTCTAGTCTAACAGCAGTCCACCGAACTCTTGCACTGCACATTTGTTTTAAGTCTCTTGTGTTTTAGACAGGGTATTTCAGAATTGCAGAGGGATGATTTGAGGTCTGCTGCTTGGGGTTTCATCCTAAATGGGCTCCTTCTTTAAGGAAAACGTTACTACTAGTGCATGTTGTAGGACAGATTTGCTTCATAAGAATAAAGTCTAATTTTTCCCATGCTGATAGAGGCAAGCTTCTTTTGTATATTGTGCAAAAAAAAAAAAAAGGCGAAGACATGAAGCTGGACTGCTTTTGCACAAGGGCATTTGAAAAGAAATGTTTTGTTAGGCTGCTAGACTGACATGATCCAATTTTGTAGTGAACACAAGGGCTGCCCAGCATCTTTTGCATTTGGGAAGGAAAATCAGCCTCTCCCCTTCCTTTCTGAGCTTCTTCAGATGTTTTGTTATGTTAAACAGTGAGAAGAATGACACTTTCTCTGTGGTGCTGCTTAAATTCACCTTTTTGTCTGTGCTCAAGTTTAATTTATTCTTTCAAGCTTGCGCCCAAGGCTGGCAGGGTACAAAGTTGTGCAAGTCCATAATGAAATTTAGGGGTTGCCTGGGTAAAAGGGTGTCGGTTTTGCCTTGAAATGAAAGCAAAGCATTGGTCTTACGGTCCACATGAGCTGGTGTAGGTTAGTCAGGTCCCAGTAATGAGAAACTAGATCCCTTGGTACTGTGCACATGGGCTTGTTTAAGGACGCTTGCCAAAGCACTACTGCACACGATGTTTTACGTTGTTCACCGATGTCCAATGCACCGCTTAACCCAGCAGAGGCATCCATGCCAAGCTCCTTTTTTCCTCTGCAGTTTGTAACCTAACAATTTTTGGTATTTCTTTTTAAGGTTCTCCTCCCTTTTCTTTAAGTTTTACTGCTTTGGCTAGGAAATCATTATTGAAGAGCTTCCCATGTTCTCTAGCAGTTTGTAATGCATCCTGTTATTATTATTATCCTTCTACAGGCTTTTTCTCCCTTTATCACTGCATATTGCAAAAACATACCAATCTGGGCTTGTTCCAGGAGGTCCTGTGTGCTCTGGCGTATTTGCCCTACTTAGGGTGCGATGTGGAGAGGGAGTTTAACATAGGAGGAGCCTGTCATCTGGCAGAATTACATTTCTTTTTTCCAAATGGTGTCAGTCAGTGTGATTTCACGGAGCATTATTACTTTGCTGGGCATTATTGAAATCTTAGGTACTGGGAAAACTAATCTTTCTTTCTTCTCTTCCCCAGCAACCTGCTACCTAGGCTGACTACGTCTTACACTGCTACTGTATTTGAAAGAGACTTGCACATTAAAAAAGCAAACATCAAAAATTGAGATTGCAGGTGTGGGCTCTACGTGTGGTTTGGAGAGGGGTGGGAAAAAAAAAAAGCCTTTACTATCTGGATAAGGTCACAGTAACATTTCAGCATAAGCTCTAGGTTAGTGTTGCTGGAGTCTTGACCTCTGTTTGGGGTCCTCTTTCACTTCCTCACTAACTCAGGGAGCTAAATTGACTGAGAAGTGTTCCCCTGTGGTGTTTTTGTTGTTGTCTTGAACCCGCTTTAGCTTTTTGCCAGCTTTACTTCCTGAACTTGGCTTGTTGAAGGTTTAAATAATGTTGCATGTAGATGTGAGTATGCGTGTCTGAATTAAAAAAGGTGAAATGCAGAATAAAGGCAATTCCGAATTAAATAAACTGTCACGGTAATGGAGCCTCATATGTTTCCTGCAAACTCCTAAATCAGTTTTAATGGCTACTCTGGAGAGAGTTAATGATATGACTTAATCAGGCTGGAAATCTAAGTAGTGAGGCCAGCACAGTTTCATCGTGCGTAAAAAGGTAGGTAGATAACTAAGAAAAAAAATCCTAACTGGATAGGAGTGGTTCGCAGCCAGTACTCAACATCACTGAACCTCTTTGACTCCCCAGAGAGGCTGAGCATTGTCCTTTTAATCCGAATTTGTGGGAAGAGAGGCACTGGAAGCAGCTTACCCAACGGGCTTGTGGTGGTGTCCTCACATGGGTGGGAGCCGCGTTGGCACCCGGCTCCTCTAGGGCGGGCACGACTTCCTGCTGGCTGCTTGCACCAAGACTCTGCACCTTGCTGTCTCCTGGCCCGCAAGTTCAACCACTATTCTTCTGTGTGTTTTTTTGTTGTTGTTGTTTGTTTTTGTTTTCATGATCTGTTGGCACAGTCAAGGTAAATTATATAGACAAAGCGCAAGAGGATACTGTCATTCTGGAGGTTTGAGGGGTGATGAAAAATTGTGGATGGGAGCATAGTCTGGAAGGAAAACCGTACCAGGGAGGGAAGTGGGAGCTTGCTTTATGAGAAGCTGCGTCCACATCAGAAATGCTCGGCACACTGTTCTGTCTGTAGACTGCTGATGGCAAGGATGTGCTATGGGACAAAGTGTTTTAATTGGTGGTGTGTCAAAGTTTAAAATATATATATATATATATATACGCACCATAGAGTGCTGAGACACAGACATTTCCCACGTGTATTTATCTGTTTCAGCATTTGGACATGCATTTATCCATATTCATAGAAGAAGTCTAGTGATTCAGGCAGATTTCTGCTTAAGAATTAAGAGCTGTACTAGGAAACCTCTTAAATTATTTTTATGTGCCAGCTTTTTAATTGGAGCATAATTTTTTGAAGCAGTAAAATTTGACATTGACTCTCATGCTGCTCTTAAATAATGCTTTTAATTTCATGTAATCAACATCACTTGTTAGTACCTAGCTTTTTATGGAAGTACAGGCATTAAAACGCTAGTGGTCTATATAATGAAATTACTCAATATTGTAGCACGCTCCCTCTGTTAAAGCTTAAAGATGTGATTGATCTGCTGCAGGGTAACTTGGTTTTGTACACCTTTAGATCTCATTGCACATCCAGATATTTATTTGCTGGCTTCAATTAAAGTAGCCTTTTACATGACTTTTATAAAGGGCAATTTTCATAATGGCTGCTTTTATTGCTGTGCACGTGTTCATTTCCTATAATCAATTTCTCTGAAAAGATTATATTAAGTCAGGGACTGTCACCTTGAAAATTTCTTGATGTTACAAGTTCTAAACCATCGTTTTCTCGAACCTTGAATCATTGGCAAGACCCTTTATCAGCAAGAGAAGGTGGTTTTAGTCCAAAAGCAATTTCATTATTCCACTTCGTTGTTTCACCTCCTAATTCTTCTGTCCTTGTAATTTGTTGGAATAACTTGTATGTACTGGGTTTAATATAAATACTTTGTTTAATCAGTTCATGCCCATAAATTTTCCCATTGTCTTGTTCAGATCCAACAGCAAGTGTCAGGTAGTTGTGAGCTCTTTCACACACACCCATCCATGTTGTCTACATCTGATGCAGATTTCACGTATAGGGGTGTGTGCACATAGAAATTAGGTGGGTCGATTGTTTGGAAAGTTCTTTCTCTTTCAGAGTTTTAATTTTGGTTCAAAGTAGGTGTGTGCTTGCCCCCCCTCCTCTGTATTTTACTGGTGGATGTGCTCTTGTCCTTCCCATTAATTCTTGAGTGGAAAAATGGGCAAATTGGAGAGGTGAGGTTTAACCTTACCTTAATTTAACCTATAAATTAAGTTTACATATAAACTTAATACTGTCTCAGGCTGACTATAGTCAGCAAATAAAGGATCACATGTCTTTTCCTGTTCAGGATCTTGTTTGAAAGAGTGTCTCCTTCGGATTGCTACGTTCGGTGGATGCGTTTTGTACATCCAGTCTCCAGGGTTCTTCCCCCCTGCATCTGTGGTTATATACCCTTGGGTTTTGGTTGTGTTTCAGGATGTTAATGAGCCAGCAGGGAATAAAAGTGGTTAACGGTAACGAGAAGGAAGAAGAATGTGTTGGCTGTATTTCTGTGTCTTGTGAAAGCAAGGTAGATTAAATCAGGTGCTGGAATAAGCAAGCAGTTAGCACTCTGCCCTGATCTGTGCTCAGTTTTTGCATGAAACAGGAAGAATTATTTCTCTTAAGCTGATTCTCCCTTTCATCAAATGCAGCATGTCTACACAGTTTGTGTTCTATTTCTTAAGAAAGAGAAACAAACACACAAAACCACCACCACTAAAATGTACAACCTTTTGTACTTCCCTGAATTCTTGGAATAACTTCAGGGTGCCTTAAACGCTGTCTTGCTGCAGTGGTAGCCTCTCCAGTTTTCTTGACTATCTAGCCATAATAAAAACAGCTCCATTATTTATGTTCCCAATTGTACTGTGAAGATTTTAATTGAACTCTGTTCCTGCTGCATAGCTCCTGCTTGGGGCGTGCACCCGTGTCTGATGTGCTCAGTCGTTCTCTTACTGTGTCAATGTTTTGCTGAGCATGGGTAGCATTGAACTGGGACCAGTGGAAGAAGACGCCTCGAGATGAGACTAAATGGTGTTGATTACAAATGCAGTATTGTTTTGGCCTGAGAATATGGAGCTGACAATTAATTTAGCAGCTCTAAGGAATGGGGCTAATTTGTAGTGGCTGCTTTGCCAGTAATTGCTAGTGACACCCAGGGCAAGCTGTAGCGTCCTACCCTGTATTCATCGCGTCCTTGGAATACGTGCAGTGAAAGATAATGGCAGCTTCAGTATCTTTAATATCAGAATATACATCTTGTTTACAAAAAATGCACTTTAACGTTCTGTACTAAATAGCTCTGTGGGTCTTTCGTTTTTCTAGGTTTTCTGAAATGTTCAGAAAGCAAACGCTAGACATTAAACATTAGTATTACTTGGTGTACAAATGTCATTTCTCATTATGTGCTTTGCGTTACCAGTGCAATTGCCTTGAAGTTGACTCCATAGTGCGTGTGTGTCAGCCTCAGTGGTTTGGAGGGTGCTCAAGAAATGGGCTGTTCCGGGAGGAATTACCTACAATTAAAGAGCTGATAATCCAAAGCAGTTTGTTTTGAGGGTGCACGGTTGTAAATAAGAGCAAAATTGGACATGTGATTCCCAGCAGCAGACAGAGGTTCATTCATGAGGGTCTGTAATGATCCTTGTGGAGTAAGGGCTCTTTTGGAGGCAATGCATCGTGTGAAAAGTCTTGTTTCCTTCCACCGCATTCCAGCTTCTACCCATTTATTAGGCTGCGGCATCTCTGTGAAATTGTTGCTTTCCCAGGAGTTTGAAGCACTCTGACGTGTGAGCACTGATCTCAAAACCTGGAGCTGCATTTATGGACTTGAGGAAGTTTGTGCTTAAACATCCAAGCAACGAGTGGAGCTGGTGGTACCGAGAGCTGCTTTGTTGTGGTGTGGTGCTGCTGGTTCTGTCCTGCTCTCTTACTGCTGTCCTTGTTTGTTCTGCTCTTATCACAGGTCTTGATGCAGAGTTATCTTATGTGAGGAACGATGTTGTTAATCATTATGCATTGTCCTTCAATCTCTTAATACCCAGCGAGACCAACAATCTTCACTTCAGTTGGCATGCTAAATCCAAGGTAAGCAGGCATAATTTGTGTTCGAGTATTTGCTGCGTGATTCACTTAGTGAATACCTATTACTATAACTTATTTTTTTTTCTTAGCAAAAAATAGCATCTGGTAGTGCAAAATAAATGAACTAAGAAGCTAAAATAATAATTATGTGATTGCAGACAATAAATGAAAATACTCTATATCCAAACCGTCTCTCTCTTCTTTTAGAAAGAGTAAGCACTTCTTTTGAAATAAGTTATACTTCTTGCTTCAGAATAGACACACAGACAAGCTACTGGCTCTGTAATATCTTCTGGTGGTGAATTGGACACACAGAAGTGGCAGCCATGAACTAAAGCCTCTGGAAATAAGATGCGGAGCACTTGTATTTTAGAGTTTTCCAGAAACAAATGCTTGAAGATGAGGAGAATCTATAAAAGTAGCATCTAGTATGTTATTATTTGAGTCTCAATTGAATGAAAGGGGATTTTCATTTTACTTAATCACCATAGCTGGGGCGTGCAGTAACAGCTGTCATAAGATTGCGTATGCTTTTAAATTTCGAAGGATTTTCAGTTACTTAATTTATTTTTGTAGATGAAATGATTTGTTTTGTCTCTGCCAGATGTTTGTTCATTTTTAAACTCAAGCAATAGTTATTCTGCTCTTAAACAAGAAAGACTATGATAAAACCAGTAATGTTTAACAGCTCTACCAATGCAATTTCTAAAGACTGCTGCTGCCAGTGTTCTTTCCTCTGAGGTGCAATGTCTTACAAGATGTGAATTTTGGCCCACAGAGTTACTGCATACAATGCAGTCCAGCTCTTCTACTTCATACCGCATCCCACTTTCACAGACATTTCAGTCACTTGCTATTTGAATAGGAACTGACTAAAGGAGCAGGATTTCTTTGAATTCCTGCGGTGTTAACAAATTGCCTTTTGAACAAGCAAGTGTAAAAATATCAGTGAGTGAGGTTAGTGGTGTTATTTATTTATTTTTAATACAGTGCTTTAATTTCTGACCAAAAATTTTGAAATGATTTCAAGAGTGGCTTATCTTTTGGTTTTCTTAGTTCGAACCATCAAGAATCTGATATTTAGACTTCATATAAGAAACCTTGAATTTGGGCACTTAAGTCACCAGTATTCCCTAGAGATAAGAAACAGGCTTTTTTAATGTTAAGAAAACTGATCAAAAGGTATGCAGAGATTTCTTACATGTTTTCAATCTCCCAACTGTTGTTACAGGTTGAGTATAAACTGGGATTTCAGGTAGATAATCCCATGGCTATGGCTATGCCCCAGGCCAACATTTCTTTACAAGGAGAAGTTCCTCGCACCCTCTCAGGTAAACAGATCACCCCACACCCCTGTACACATACAGCTAATACTGCTAATGCTTTCTGATGGTACTTGTTTTTTTCCAAAGCGTGTGTAGCGTAGCATAAGACCTTTCTCTATTAACATTTCTCTATTAAACATTATAAGCTTACAGGTCTTCTGCAACAGTTATGACATTGCTGAAAGGGTGTTATACATTGTGACGGCAGGTGTAAGAGTAATGTTTTTCCCCTTGTGTAGTGGAAGATGAAGATCTTCCTTGAAATTAAACAATATTTTTTGTTTGTAGACACATGCACGTGTGTGTGTATGTATGTATTTCACAGAATCACAGAATTTCTAGGTTGGAAGAGACCTCAAGATCATCGAGTCCAACCTCTGACCTAACACTAACAGTCCCCACTAAACCATATCCCTAAGCTCTACATCTAAACGTCTTTTAAAGACCTCCAGGGATGGTGACTCCACCACTTCCCTGGGCAGCGCGTTCCAATGTCTAACAACCCTTTCGGTAAAGAAGTTCTTCCTAAGATCCAACCTAAAATTCCCCTGGCGCAACTTAAGCCCATTCCCCCTCGTCCTGTCACCAGGCACGTGGGAGAACAGACCAACCCCCACCTCGCTACAGCCTCCTTTGAGGTACCTGTAGAGAGCGATAAGGTCACCCCTGAGCCTCCTTTTCTCCAGGCTGAACAATCCCAGCTCCCTCAGCCGCTCCTCGTAGGACTTGTTCTCCAGGCCCCTCACCAGCTTCGTCGCTCTTCTCTGGACTCGCTCAAGCACCTCGATGTCCTTCTTGTAGCGAGGGGCCCAAAACTGAACACAGTACTCGAGGTGCGGCCTCACTAGAGCCGAGTACAGGGGGACGATCACCTCCCTAGCCCTGCTGGTCACACTGCTTCTTATACAGGCCAGGATGCTGTTGGCCTTCATGGCCACCTGAGCACACTGCTGGCTCATATTCAGCCGACTGTCAACCATCACTCCCAGGTCCTTCTCTGCCTGGCAGCTCTCCAACCACTCATCTCCCAGCCTGTAGCTCTGCTTGGGGTTATTGCGTCCCAGGTGGAGGACCCGGCACTTGGCCTTGTTGAACTTCATACCGTTGACCTCAGTCCATCGGTGCAGCCTATCCAGATCCTCCTGCAGAGTCTTCCTACCCTCGAGCAGATCGACACACGCACCTAACTTGGTGTCATCTGCAAACATTTATATGCATCCATGTGCACACAAATTTCCTTTCAACAAAAATTGCAATTGCATGGACTTCAAAAAAAACCAAAACCCACAGCTTTTAACTTTGCTAGCCTACAGAGACGTAATTTCAAGATGTGTGGAAGTTGTTAACATGTTAGTGTTTATGGTAAGTTTAAAGTCAAGAAAGCTATTTTGAATATGTATTAGCTGCTCTGTAGAATTTGTACTAGAAACAAATGTTCGTTTCAGAAAGTGCACAAATGATCGTTGTTCCTGGGTCATTCAGTTATAGTTCCTTGCTGCCTTGTTCTCTGTTAGATACACAAGTGGGAACAAAATACATGTTTTGATGTTTTGGCTTTATACCACTTCTTTGTGAAGGCAGAGACTAGGGAATTAGGCTTGTTGTGTCTGCTCTGCTGGCATCAATAATGCTGCTATGTAAGCTAGAAAGTAAATACTGTCCAATTAGTTTAAGCTTTGATTCCAGTCAGATTTGCAGAGACCAAAATATTTAAACTTAACTGTTGTAGAAAAAGCTAACCTTCATGGTGTTTGAGAAAGCAGCAAGGGAAATGGAAATTTCTGCGTTTCTGCTCTAATGCAGTTTAATATTGTGAGAGCTCCAAAGCTAATGGAAGGCTAGTGGTTTACCTCCACTTACCTCCAGATACAATTTTAGTAACGTGTAAACTTTAATGTGGCTCACATAAGTAAATTTATTTAAAATTACACTACTTAGTGCTTTCACAGTCGGAAATTACTAGGCATAAACACTAAAATAGCATTTGCATATTAATAGAAAATTTTTACAAAATGTACATTAAAAATCATTTATAAAGACCCCTATCTGTGTAATATTCTTTCACCATGATGTCTGAAATGTGCTCAAACTTCATTGTAATGCGTGTTTGTATACTTGCAGTGTTTCGTGTCGAACTCTCCTGCACTGGCAGACTTGACTCTGAGGTCACAATACTGATGCAGCTCAACTTGACAATAAATTCATCCAAAAACATCACAGTTTTAAATTTCAAACGGAGGAAAATGTGCTACAAAAGTAAGACACTGTTTCAAATACTCAAGAGTTTTTATTGTTAAAGCAGGATAGGAAAAAGATGCGGGAAGATACATGACCAAAGACAAGAGCAACAATCCACTAGAGGGAATTATGGAGAAGACAGGAAGAAAAGTGACATTTTGACTTCCAGAGAAAAATGTGTACAGTTGGTAGAAGCAGAAGCTGATGAATGAACAAATTCCCTAAGTGTTGTGTTGCAGAGTGCACATATATAGGAAAAAAATACATATGTATTTTCTCTGTTGTACTTGGAAGGAAGAAATTAGATTCTTCAAACCTGCAGCACTCTGAATATTCAAAGTTTTCTTAAAATTAACAGCCAAATCTACTTTATAAACTGAAATAAACTTAAACCTAGCTACTTAATAAATGTGACCAGATGTTAGTCTTTCAGACTTTGAGTACAAAATTATCTTACAACTTATTGTTGAATTGTTACTATCTCCTGTTGCTGTTTCCTGGAAGTATTTTCATAGGCATCAAAAGGAGATTATTTTTGAGAATCCTGAGAGCTGTAACCTCCTTAAAAATGGCTGCTGTTTCCTGCCCTCAGGCAGCGTTTGAGCATAGCCACCTCTATTTAGATGTTCCTCTCAGCACTGCTCTGTTTACGTAGAACCTTTGAGGATGTTAGTTAGGTTTCAGAGAGGAGCCTGCCACTTCCCTGGAGTCTGAATGTCCACGGATGCACTTTTGCAAAACGTGCATGAAAAAGCATGTGTGGCTTTTTACCACGTAACACCAATACCCATGCTCCTTGTAGTGATGTTATGACAAAATCATTCTTAATTCAAAGTGTATCTCTTTCTAGTAGAAATGGAGATCTTTCCAATACTGTTTAAGACAGAATTTACCTTTAGTTTACATTTTCTTAGATACTTTTTCAAATGTTGTAAGTGGGGGAAATGTAGACTGTGTATGCTTTCATACCTTACTGAGCTGCTAAGTGGGCTGAGGGGGTTTCCACAGGTACTGCAGCAGCATCAGGGTGTGGGAAGTAGAGCCACTTCTTAAATTATGTAGAAATAATTCTTACGAAGATCATGTTTCTGTGGGTTCATAATCATGTCAATGGCTTTTTTGAAAGTTGTGTGTGGAGTGGTATATAGCATCTGGGGATTTCTAATTTAATTTAGTGCTTAAGTTAACAATATGCAGGAACTTGCTAGTGGTTTTGCTCAAGGCACTCCTAATACTTCCTCCTAAGGTTTTTTTTTTTTTTTTTTTTTTTTTTTAAAAAAGAAGCAAAAGCAAAATTCTCAGATCTTTTTTCCTTTTGCTTGATGTACTTTTTGACGAGTTTATCAGGCTGAACTAGCTCACCAAGGAGTCAGAAGGGAACGGTACTGGGGAGGAGGCAGCTCTTTGCAGCTAGGAGCAGGAAGGGGGATGTGCAAGTGCATCTGGACTTTTGCAGTCACAGAAATCCATGATACTGCCTCAGATGCATGTGAAACTTCAGTGAGGTTGATCTGAAGTAGCCTCCACAGCCTGCTTTCCCTTGGTTTGCCCCTCCTATGTTAGAGAGACCAGTAAGTAGTAATCATAATGAAAACGTATCCCCTTCCTAAAGGACCACTTTCACCCTAGAACCCAAGCATTGCCCTTTTGCCTTTTATTCTTTTACCTTTCTTTTTGAGTATTTAAATTTCATCCTTCAGTTTTAAAACACTCATGATTCCAGCATCAGATGAGAAGGCAAGGTGCTCAGGGCTGCATTTCTTAACTTCTTCCTGGATGAGTTGCATTAGAGTCTGAGTAGTATTCACTGAACATTCGATTAATAAATGATTTTTTTTATCCTATAGTAACCAATTCCGTGAGGTTTTTGTTTTGTGACTGTATGTATGCACACTTACTCTGCACCTGCTTTTTCTACTATCTGCTGCTTTGGACTTTGCAGACAAGCCAAAGGGCTTTTAAGTAGGTAGATCCAGTGACTTCAGACATGGCCTCAGTGGACACACATGTTAGTGATGATGTATCTGACCTATGTGTCTTGAAGTCTGGTGTTTTTTTTTTTTTTTTTTTTTTAATTTATTTATACAGTGGTTAGATATTTAAAAGTGGAAATCTAGAAATAACCATAGCTGTTAAGTTAACTTGCCTGTTTGGAAAAAGAGATTTTGTTTTTCAAGAAATAGGATTGACTTTCTTTGAAGGACTTTAGTAATAAATGTGTGCCAAACTTAACAGTTTTTTCTCATCTGTTTAGAGCTTGAACCAGAAGTAAAATCTCCAACATCTGACAAAAATAGCAGCAAGGCTATCTGTAAGTAACTCTGAGTGTACCAGGTACTCCAAGTGTAAACAAATGAAAGACTTGTGATGTCTTTGTTTCTACAGCCTTCCCTATGAACACACTCCCCAGGTGTTTCTTCTAAACCTGGTATTTTAGTGGGGTTTATTTGGTAACTTTAGCTGGGAACATATCCTAGCGAAGAACTACTGTTCCTACTATTGTAACAACTTTTTTTAAAATCATGTCTTGGGGGCTCTGTTTTCCCATACATGACTCTGATCTATCTTTTTGACTTCAGGACTTGTCTGGTTTGCTGTTTTGACTTGTCAGAATCAAATGAATAGAATTAGGTGGTTTCCTTTACTCTCACTCCACTACTACCTGGATATACCATTGACAGGCTGTACTCAGCCTTTGTGGAACCCAAAATGGAAATGCTTTTCCTAAAATATTTTTGAAAGCAGTGGAGAGTTGCTTAGTTTCCCCTTCGCCACCCACTGCCTCTTGCAGGGCAGTTGTTCTCCACAACACCTCATTGTAACCTGCAGGTGGCTGGGGTTACTCAGGACCCCTGATGATAAAGCAGCCAAGCCAGGACCTGCCACCTCCTGCTTCCAGTCCCTTTGCACTGTGTTGCACCCCTGGTGCAGTGGCAGAATTTTGCCCTAAAGCTTTGTGCAGTTGAGAGCCTTTTGAGAAGGAGCGTTAACTAGCTAGCCCCTGCTGGCTGTGTTAAGATGTGGCTCAGGGATCCATATACCACCCACCATACCCCAAAATCGGAAGGAGAAGCTGAAGTTGTGTGCGCTGCCATGTTTGGTCAACCAGTAAGCACCACCAGCGCATCTAGGCACTAATCTCACTTTATTTGACTGTATAGGTAAAATAAACAGGGTAAAATAGGACAGTCTTGCTGTCCAGATAGGCAAATCCTGCTCTTCCAGCCCCACCTGGCAAGTTGGTGCTACTTGCTTTGTCTGGGCTTAGCTGAGCTGGAGGCTGTTTTCAACTGTGCTCCTGTGTTTGCAGCATGGGAGCCATGGAGGAGAGTCAAAGGATTGTGTGGGGCAGGGCCCGCAGCACCAACAAGGCCATTTTAGGAGGTTGCTGGCTAGCTTTTATCATTCTGTAGGAACCTTCCTTTTGTCCCAGCAAATAAATAGAGGCACTGAGTGACCGCTGGCCTGCGCCCTGCCTTGCAGCAGCAGGAACCACCCATTTGAGGGGTACTGCAGTCTGCCTCTGTGCTGGCCTCATCTCCCTACTCCTGCTTGACCTGGGTGGTGGGGACACCTGGGGCAAGTCTGGGAACAGTGCTGCCATCCTGCCATGTCAGCATGCTAGTTGCTTTTTCTGAGAAAGGTTCAGTAACTTTCCACCTTTGTGTTTCAGTTGATCCTGTAAATGCAGCTCCCACCACTTCTACCCGTGTGTTCTACATCAGCGTAGGCGTGTGCTGTGCTGTTATATTTCTGGTGGCAATAATACTAGCTGTGTTGCATCTCCACAGTATGAAAAGGATAGAGTTGGATGACAGGTATGTATTCAAGGTTTTCCAGGCCATTTTTTGGGTCAGAACTCCCAGACTTGGGGGAGTTCTGGCCTCCAAAAGAGTCTTCTGTAGTGTCTTGCAATTTCTGCTCTCAACGTCAGCCTGCAGCAGTGACTGCCTCTGCAGAGTTGTGCTGAGTGCTGTACTCCAGAAAGGCAGCAGTTGTAGATGCTCTGCTGCTTATGGTCTGGAGGCTTGTGGCTGTCAAGTTTTTGCCAGAATAGTTGTGTGGTTTATGTACACTGGGGAAACTTGGACATAATCAGACCTCTGGCAATTGTCAGGATTGAAGGAAAACTTGATTGCTATCTGGGCATGCTGAGAATATTTGTTTTTTTCACTGACTTCTTCAGGAGCTTGAACTTCAGCCTTCTCTATTTAATTGATTTACCAGTGTTCAGTTTGGCCCTACAGTAAAGTCTGGAGATTACAAGTGGTCGGTTACAAAACTGAAAATGTAAATGTCTCTCTTCCAAATGGGTTATCAATCCAGTTAAACCAAAATGGCACGTGCACAAGACTTGTCATGTCAGCCCCAAAGGCAATACAGATGGCATGTGCTTGCCTTTTTTCATGTATTGAGTGGGGTTTTGCTGAGTGGGGGTTAAACACTGAAGAGGAGAGCAGGTGAACTGAAGCTCTCTTGGAGGCTATGTGAACAATCTGCATTAGATGCAACTGTTAAGGAGCAAAGGATTTTGAAACTGAACACTTCAGAAATGCAGTTGGGAATGTAGGTGTTGCAAAGCACTGTTGAAAAGATAACCTTGAATGGTTTTTGTTCCTGCCTACGGTCTCTCAGGCTAGCTTGTCCTCTGGCTGAGACAGATGCTGGCCTGTTTTTCTTTCAGTCTTTATTCCTGTGTTCCCAGACCACTTGGTTTTGGGGGGATTCAGTGTGCTAAGTGGTAACGGTACCTGAAGAGTATTTCTTAGCATCAGCTTTCCTCAATTTATTTGTTCCTAAATTGTCTGAGGCTTTTAAATCAGTAGTAGTAGTTAAAGGATGTGCAGTTTCCTTTGCTTCATAAAGGAAAAGTATTAAATTTAGAGTGTGTGAATATACTTATCTAAGAGTTTTTGAGAGACTCAGTCTCAGTCTAGCAGCATTATGTTCCACTCCATCATACTTGATTTTTACAGTGTGCACAAGACCCTGTAAAATGATGTTTCAGTGCTTGGCTGAGAAAGTGCTTTAGTGTTTTAATTTAAACTGTCTTGCATTAGTAATAGATGTGATCAATGGCTGCTTGATGGAAAGGCTAGCCAAGGAATGTGTGAGACAATAAACAACTTTTGATTTGTTTTTAAATAACAAGCCCAAAATGGCTCTGTAAAAAGGTTCTGAATCAACGATGATAATGTCATTAGGGTTAACAATGTCCCAGGAGCAAAAGAGGCTGAAAACCACACTGCTGTTGCTCTTAATTTCAAAAGGCAGAACAAAATAAAAATGAGAACAAATGTTAAATAGAATCTACAAACAGGCAGCTGAGTTTATGGGCTGCATATGGACTATTTGAGAGCATTGTATTGAAAGCTCAGTGCAAATGCTTCCATACCTCCTATCAAAGGTGCTTGAAAAAGTGCCAAGGAAAGCTGGCATGGCTTAACAGCAGGATAATGGGCATTATGAAAAGCAAGAAGGCATCTTTCACAAAGCTGAAATTTTGTGCAAGTGAGAAGATTTAAGATCATAAAGACTAACAAGTTAAACCCAAAACCCGAGTAAAGCCAACCAAAAAAAGTTGTTTCTCAAACTTGCAACAGGCATAAAACAAATGATTCTTTTTTCAGACTTGCCTGCAGCAGGAAGCCAGCCAGAGAAATCGGTACAGCTATTAGGTGATCAAGTTACAAAAGGAGTTTTCAGGGAAGATAAAGCCATAGCAGGAAAACAAAGCTCAAGTTCTGCGTTGGTGTTTAATGTGGTGACCATGGCAGAATGCTTCCTTCTGGGGGACTTGCTGGAGCATGAATCACAATGGGGAGCTTTGAAGATAGCACAAAAAGTTAAAATGAGTGGTAATAAGTTGCCAGCATCAGAGAATATTATTTCAAAAACTAAAGGAAGTTAAATAGCTAGACCATCAGCTGGGGCTTTTAACCTTGTCCTAAAAAATATGTTGGAACCATATGCCAGGAGGACACTGAGTGAGGCAATAACCTTTAAAAAATATAATCTTGACAGTTTTATAGCTGGTCTGGATCTCAGTAAGCCTGGTATTTTGTATTGTGAGAATTTGTTTATTTTCTAACAACAACAAATTAGTAGGTGCATCTGTGATTATGGTACAATGGGGAGGAATTGGCTTCTTTAAAGGAAGTCCTGCTTCAAAAACTTAACAGTGGGCCTTGAGGGCATCAGCAAATATGCCCGAAATATCCTACAGGGACAGCTAGCACTGCTAGCTCAGTGCTCAAGAGCAGCCCCAAAAGCAAATAAATATTAACTATGTGGCCAAAGAGAGTTATACCCAAAAGCAACCTGTTCTTTGTTCTGCTAACTGTGTCAGCAGTAGTGGAGAAGTTTTAAGTCTCAGAAAGGAGTGTGTGTGGGGACATGTTTGTGTGTGCTTGGGAGATCAAGAAGCTTGTTCCAGCCTTACCAACTGAGCTAGCAATGGGTACTGCCTTTGCCTGCAGGGTTTCTCACCTGTTCTTAGTCCATTGCAGCTATAATAACTTTTTTGGTAGTATTTTGTCTTATGGGTAAGGCAAGGAACATTTACCTACATCTTAAGATTGTGTGTTTATTAAATACTGTGTGCAGCTGTGGTCCTTCTACCCCCCAAAAACCTCATTGTAGGACTGCTGTAGGAAGAGGAAAGAAGGATGATGAGGGAGGAATGACAAAGTAAGCTAGTAAGAAGCTTTAAAAGGGCAATTTGTCCAAAGTCCAGTCTGAAAAATCTTCTATCTAATTTAATATATTAATTTTGTATTTATTACAGTATCAAGCAGTTGTGTTCATGTCTATTTTTGTTTTTAAAACAGCATCAGTGACAGCAGTAGCTCCCAAGGTCTATCCCAGCCTTCCACGCAGACAACGCAGTACTTGAGAGCTGATACACCAAACAACGCAACGCCAGTAACCAGTAAGTGTTAATCTAATTACAGAGCCTTGCAACAGACTGCCTTGGACACAGCAGGAGTATTAGTGGTAGGGTCACACTGAGTCTGTACTCAGAAATACAGAAACAGAAGAGCAGGAAAAATATCCTGTCTCTATTAGTTTGTCTCTTGAGTTCATGGTGCATGGTTCGCGTGGTTTTATTTAGCCACGTCATAGTCAAGACTGAGGACTCCATAAGATCTGGGACACGGGATTGATCACATGAGTGTGATACTGCCTTTGGGTCAACGGGATATTCTCCCTGCATGTAGATCTGTTGGCAAGAAAGGCTGCCCCAGTGTCTGAAGCATCTGCTTTCTTAGTACTGGAAAGAAGCTGACTTCTGCAGTATCAAGCAGAGGGTGGGATAGATCTAGCAGAGATCCAAAGGAAGGATCCAAATAGCCTTAACCTGACCACTTGTTACTGAGTGGAGACCAAAGCAAGTGATGTCATCGACTCCTGATGGTTATTTTATTCTTTTCGCCCTGTTGCTGCAACTTGTAAATGAAAAGAATGGGGCAGAAAAACTTGACAAGTGTTATATATTCACGTCTCATTTTTAACAGCTTTGCTTGAAAGAATACGGGGGGGGAAAAAAACTATTTCCATAGAGAAATGGAGAGTGAGCAGTGAATTAAAAAGAAGGGTGAAGTGACAGTGGTTTATATGCTCTGTGATGAACTGATATTAGCTGTGTTCTATGCTAACTCTAATTCCTAACAATATTTATTTGCTGAGTCTTTACTTCTGCAGTTATTGCCTATCATTTCTAGGGGAGAGGTACCCCGTATAGCCTAGTTCTAGTGAAGGCATCTTCCTGAGATAAGGAAGGAGGAATTGATGCAGCACTGGGTGGGCAGATCAGTCTCATCTAAGGCTGGACTGACCGTGAGCATTTGCCTTGTCCCTTGTGCATGCACACTGATCTCTTCTGACCGCTTCTGCAGAGTGACTGGCTTTTCATCGATTCGGGTCTTTGAGCTGGCTCATAGCCTAGCCGTATGAGTGCTGGTATTGGTGCTTGTGGGGGTATGGGTCTGCATGACTGAACACTGAAAGAAAGCAGGACTTAGTCCAGACTAAATTGGCTCAAAGCACTGCTAGAGGGCCTGCTTTAAAAGATGTGAAGGTAGCCCAGGCTAAATTGGCTCAAACTTCTGCTAGAGCCTACTTTAAAAGATCTGAAGTGAGGTAAGGGTTTATAGTAAAAAGAGAGGGGAAAAATGAGGGGCCCAGCAGTAGGAGTGAACAGTCTGTTAATCTCAGTTGGCTGTTTTCTTTTTTTTTTAGTAGAGTAGAAATTGCCAAGCTGAAATTGTACTGTGGCCTTTGAGATCTTTTCAGGAAGTGGCTTCTGTTGTCATCTGCTGACACCAATGACTCTCTGTCCTAAAATGCTCAAGAGTTTTGTATTAATAACCCAAAGAGTCTTTTTTTTCAGCAATCTGATAAGTAGAAATGTCAATGTCTACTCTTTATACATTCTAATGTTTATCTTTTGGAGCTAGGTTAAAAACAATGATTAATGGCTTGATTTTTTTTTTTTTTTTTAAGCAACTAATAAGACCCAAAAATCTCTCCCATTTTTCTTCTGACTGCACTTAGTAGTGATACTAACCATCCGAAATCACAAGGGAGCAGTGCATGAGTACCACAATCACTGTTCAGCCCTAGTGTCTTCCTGTTTCCTGCCCAGGTGTGGAAGCAGGTGTTTACTTAGGACTGAACTCGTGCAGCTTTGGGAAAGTCTCGGCTTTCTTCTAAATTGAGACAATTACTTCCCGAAACAAAAGATTTGTCATCTGAGTTCATCTTCTATTTGTAGAAAGCTGCCTGGAAACTTTATGTGGTAGAAGCATTAAGAGAAATGCATCTATTAAAAATTTCCTTTCTGCATAGTTTGGAAGAAGCTATGCTGTTGATGTGCTATCAACCTCAGGTTTTCAGGTTGGCCCTCTAAGTGGCACTGTTTAGTTAAAGTGATTCTTGGAAACTCATCAATGAGCCTCATGCAAAACAGAAGAAGACTACAAAGCAAGGTAGCCTACAAACGAGGTCCTTATTGATGATTAAATTCTCCTCACCCAGATACGTGTGGAAACAGCTGTAATGACACCTGTTTGCTTAGTGTCTGCACTGCTTCAGAATGCCTTGTCTTTTAGGGGTGGGGAAACACCCACAGAAACATAGGGAACTGTGAAAATGAATATAAGAAAAAAGGTTGGATGCAGAAAATGAACAGGAGGATCACTGTTAGACCTTCCACAGACATTTTAACCTTGCATTCAGTGACATTTAAATTTAAAATTTATTGTCAAAGTGTCTCTCAGGCTTTTTCTCTAATAATTCATGGTCTTGATCATGAAAAAACAGTCAAGCCTCTTATGCCCAGAAGAGGGCACTGATACTTCTGGTTGTATTCCTGCTCCAGTGTTGGAGTAAGGTGTTTTTCTGCTGCCACCAAGTCTTCCAGCAGTCTCCAACCTCAATCTTTACTTCCCTTCTGGCAGGGAAGTACAATGTTATGTTAATCAGCTTCAGTATGCAAGAAGGAGCTTTATTTACGTGGTATAAATAAATAAAGAGACTTGGTTGCATGGCACTGTGTAGAATTTGTGATTTTTTCTTTTTCTTCAGAGATTTTTACATTCATGTGGCTTGTCCTGCTTTTTTTTTGTTGTTGTTGTCTAATGCTCTATGTAACCTTAAGTACACACTGCTTGCATGTCTTTGTACCTGTAGGTGGTGCTGAGGTGAAGCAATGTGCTTGTGTTCTTATAATAAGGGTATTTATATTGGTTTGTTTGGCTCTGCTGGCTCCTCAGGTTATCCTACATTGCGGATAGAGAAGAATGATCTTAAAAGTGTCACTCTAATGGAAGCAAAAGCTAAAGTGAAGGACATAGCCATTTCCAGGGAGAGGATAACTCTAAAGGATGTGCTCCAAGAAGGTATTCAAAGGACTCAGACACTTGTTGGTTACAACATGGGGTATATGTATGTATTTTTTTTATAGCTAGATTTTTCTGAAATTAATCACGGGTGATGTCTCAGGTCTTTATGACTTTGGTGGAGGTAAAGAATGATGGATGATGTTTGTATTTGGGGTGTGTGGGGTGTGGGGAAGCCGCTTCCAGAATTCGTTAGAACAGAGGAGCGATTAATTGTGCAAAGTAAATAATTCAGGTTGTCTGTGTTTAATAATCTGGTTCTTTAAGAAAGAAAAATAAATGAAAGGGTGAGATGGTTAAGGAGTGAGGTAATCAGTTGAGGCTGTAGGTAGCAAAAACTCATTTCTGTAAACTGACGGATAACTTCATTTAAGGGGAAAAATGCCACTGTCATCTAAATTCAGTCAGTCTCCACTTAGAGCTTCTACTATGGACATCTATTCTACAGATGCAAAGTTAACAGCTTTATTATGAAAAATTTGGTGATGACCCTTTTTTGATCTTGTTTAATATTTGTATCAGAAGCGCTCATATGCAGCAATAATAGGTTCTTGCTCATGTTGCATTTAGGAAATACACTTCAATATTTAGGGTTTTTGCCACTAGTTATCACTGCAACTTCCAAATCTGTGTCCCTGTAACCTGGTGAGAAACCAAATTTTCCAAAGCCAGAGATCTGAGATACTAATCCCTTATAGGTAGAACTGCTAAGTGCTTTGCATCCCCCTCTGAAAAACAATGGGAGAATGCTTTTCCATTTTTAGGAAGTAGCATTGTTCTCGATCCAATGGTTCTGCAGTGGGCTTTGTGCAGGTGAAGGATGTGTCTTGGGCTCCTGTATATTGTCTCTTGCCTGTAGCTGTAATGTTTGGAGCTATCTGATGACTGAAAGTGTAGTCACAAGCTGAGTTGGTGTCACAGCTATCTTGCAGAGTTGGTTTGCAGTCACGTGGTAGACAACAGAAATTACTGCACTGTCCCTGTAAACTATTTAGGATCGAGAAGATAGCCATACTTCATTCTAGGAGATGTACAGCCAGGCTGAGGCAATCCCTACAGAAGATCTTTCAGCCTAATCAAACAGGGCAAATAAATGGGAAAGGGATATAACGGAGGCCTGAAGGTGATGCACATGTTGGTGCCATCGTAATAGCATGATCAGAAAGCATCACTAACCCAGTCTGTATAAAGCATTAATTCTGTGTGTGTTACCACACTGAGATTGTTCTTACTCCAGCTGTTTAATGTAGCTTTTCTTCCTGCAATATCTTTGTTAAAATATGGGAATGGAAAAATGTTGGAGACTGGAAAAACCAAAATAAAACAAACAAAAAAACCTTCCAGCGGAGGTGAAACATTTGAATAATGTGATACTGTTTTTTCAATCTGTTCCATGTGTACTGGTTTGTTTGAATCCAGTACTTCTCTGTGAACATTTCAAAAAAGAAAAGGTGTCTCTGAGGAATGTTGTGACCAGAGAATTCCTAACTAGTTGTGTGAGAAAAGGATGGAGCTGGAACTTTTAGTGCAGGCAGTTGATGGGGACTATGAATTGCAACAAACAGACCCATCATCAATACTGATGCTTAAATTAAATGGATTCTGTTGCTGTCATTTTGTTCACTCCTGGCTTTTCTTTTTTTATTTTCCTCTCAAATTAGCTAAAACTTTCAGCATCTACTACATACAGTTCTGGATCCAGCTCCTGCTGGTGTAGGTGTGGTTGGGTTATTTATTGTCAGTAGTTCTGTTGATTTTTAGGGCATTCAAGTATTGCGCTTTACCTTCCATTATTCAAAAGTATCTGCTATGGCTGATATGTTTTAAGGCAGTGTTTTCTGAATAAGTATTAAAGTCTGTCAACGTTATCAAAGTGTTTAAACTGCATAGTACTTACTACTTTTTCTTTTCATAGGCACATTTGGGCGCATTTTCCATGGAATTCTAATAGAGGAGAAAGACCCTAGTAAAGAGAAACAAGTTTTTGTCAAAACTGTTAAAGGTATGTTTACATAAAGGGTGTGTGTGTCCAGTTGTTCAGACTGTGGTACATACTGAGTGTAACAAATCCATCTTTAAAAACAATTAAGAAAAAGCATTCAAAAGGAAGTTGCTTAAAAATCAAAATCAGTTTGGATGTTGTTGTCAGACGGAGAACAGAAATCTTATACGGAAGAAGAATGTCTGTGTTGACCACTGCCTTTGGTTACTGCATCTTGGATACTTTAGTTTAGTAATTCTTTTTGTAAAAATCTTTTTTTTTTTTTTTTTTTTTCCCTGGTATGGAACACTTATTTCCACCTACAGCCTTCCCCTCGCCTCCCAGTTGCTGAAAAGGCACCTCTTATGCATCCTAATATCTCCTATGAACATGGATGGCTGTACAGAAGATAAGGCGTGGTTTCTGTCAGCCTTAAACTCTGCAGCTAAAGCATGAGAATTATCATTTAGAATGGAATTTTTACAAATACAGCACTTTTGTTCAAGAAATATGTTCAGTGATTTAAATCATGATTGGTAGGCTTTGGAAATGAGGTAAGTGTAGACGGAAAGCATATTACCTACGTCCTGTGGATTGTGTCCAGTTTCTTCTCCGTCTATTAATCTGGGATGCCCAAGTCATTTACATTGGGTATATTACTGCTGTTGGCTTTTCATTTCACAAAATCTTTAATTCTTTCTTCTAAGATTTGGAGTGCCAGTTACTCTCATAATTACAAGATATTTCTGTTATTTCTTTGGGAGTGCCTCTGAGGTGGTACACTTTCATTCGGTAGCATTTTTCTTACCTGCTGAAGCCAGATAGGACTTCTACAGAAGTAGATATGTCATCATTTGGAAGATCTTGGAACTTACTGCTTAGCAGGATTGTGGTAGCTGACCACTCCTGACTACTTGTCTTTGACTACTGACTACTTGTCTAAGTTGTCTTTAGCTTTGTTTTTGGCATAAAAAAAAATGTTCCCATTGTAAAAGGCAAGTATTTTCTTAATGATGTTTTTAGCAAGAAGCAATGTAACGTCCTCAAAAGAGAATTATGCCTCTTTCCAGTATCTTGGGAACTTTTCCTGATTTCTTCTTGTGTTTTTTTTGTTTGTGTGTGTGTGTGTGTGTGTTCCCTTTTCTACCAAACAGTTCTGGCTGTCGTTTTGCTTTTATTTTATGTAGTTTCAAAAAAAAAAAAAAGTATCCCTTGTCACATGAGTCTGGTGTTCCTTTGTGAAGAACAAGACTGTCTAACTTGCAGCATCGTTCACAACTACTACCTTAACTTGTAATCCCCTTTGCTGTGTTACTTTGGTTCTTCTCTGCCCAGATACAGTCAACAAACGCTACTCCTGTGACACCAAAAATTGTTGTGATCTGGGGCAGCGTGACAACTGTACAGCACTATCAAGCATGCTTATTCTCTATGGCATAGAATTAAATGACAAGACATAATCTGCAAGAACACATCTTAACTTAGCTGCCTTCTATCACCACTTGTCCAGTTGCTTTCTGGTCTACTCTTAAAGTTTCTCTATTGCAATGGCTTGTGTTTTTGACACAGTACATAGCCTGCTTTTCCTTAACCTTTTTGCTTGCTGGCTGCAGTAAACTGTAGAATGGTCTTAAGGGAGTAATGATATTCACATAATTGTTAGAGAATTTCTCAGCTTTAAAAAGGATCTATAGGGACAAGTTTGTAATAGATTCTGCTGGTGCTTGCCTGTGAAATAATACTGGTTTGGGCAGCAGAACGTTGCTAGGAAAATAACTATAAACATCCCTTCTCCTTACTGCATTGCATTTGCAGTGCTAATGTTAAGCAGCTTCCTCTTCATACTCTGGCTGTGATAGCTGTGTGTGCAGCTGGGTCATGTACTAAGTTAGGAATTTGATCTGCTTGAGGGGAAAAAAAAACTGCAAAAAATCTCTATTAACCTGATTTTTCCTTGATCTAGTTCATTCTGTGGCCACACACACACTTCTGTTTTGGCACAAACACAGGAGTAAGGCAGGACCACAAAAGTGAGATGGGTATGAGAACTATTAAACTAACTTAAGTACTTCATTTGCTGAAGGCACAAAAGGAGCCTGAGGGTTATGGAAAAGAAACAAGGAAAAAAGGCTTTGTCTGTGGAACTAAGTTATCTGAACAAAAAGCAGGGGCTGCTATCTTGTTCTTCCCAGCAGTAAACTCTGAGGTTGATGAAGTCCAGTAAAGCCCTCAATTACCAAAAAATAGTATGGGAGGGTGTCAGACTTTGTGAAAAATGTGAACTGAAATTCTTTTAGCTGGTGCTGTGGTGAAGAAAGTACAAACAGTAAACAGTTCCATAACCTTCTTGAGGGGAAAGATCTATATTCTCATCAGGGTCAGACTTTAAGGCATCGAGGTAGTTGCTGCAGCTTTACATCCGGAATTGCCAAGGACAGGGCAAATAGAATAAGTAAATTTGCTTCCAAACTATAATTTCATATTCTTAGAAAAAATAATAATTGAGAGCTTCCAGTTAAGTGGAAAATATTTTGTTAGCATGGCTAGGCTAGCGTCTACAATATTCTTATGCTATTCTCCATAAGAAACATCTGAAACTGATGGAGCTTTTTCTCTCATTTTCATGCTGGGTTCTTTGGCATTGGCAGCAAGGAAAGGCTTAAAAGTTGCCCCACTGACTCATCTTAATGCTTATAGAGGAACAGTAGAAACAATTTAAGTCTAATTTATAAAAAAGCTTTAATGTAATCAAATTTTGTGTAGACACAACCGTGGTGTAGCTGTCTACTGTGTCACTAGATGCATCCCTTCAGACTCCAGTGAAACACCAGCATATTGGCACACAAGTAGCTTCGTGACCAGGTGACACCAATGCAAGCTGCATTAATTGCAGCAACTTTGCATTGTGCAGAGTAGGAAAGGTAGTGAATTACGTGATTTATCTTCTGGATGTGTCCAGGAATGTCCAACCAGCAGTATACAGGTGCTTGGAAGCGTCTTTGAGCCATGGTAATGTATGTTAGCTTGTAGGGGAAGACCTCTGCTGTACTAAGGGAGGTGTTGAGGGGGTATTGTGCAACTTGGGTAATGGTTTCTGAATGCTTCTCATTGGGAAAACCTGTGAAGAAAGCTCATGCCATAGATGTGACAGCAGCTGCATGTCATAATGAGTATCTTGCATTCCTTCTTCAGTTAATAATGCTTTATAAAATCCATAACTACTCAAGATGAGTTACATCCTAATAATGTGGACAGGAGAATGTGCTGTCAGTTTTCTCATTTCATATCCAGGAGAAGATGAATATTCTGACAGACGTGCTCATCGGACAACAGATCTGTGAGTGTTTTCAGTTCAGGAAAGAGTATCTTTGCAGTCTTGTAAATTTGTATAATTCCTATTTTCTTATCTCTCTTATCTCAGATCAGTGTTGATTCTGTTACCCAAAGGATCAAAAAGCAAAGAAATGCTGGTTATGGCAGTGAGAGCAGCAGCCTTTTCCCCTTTCTTTTACCTTCTAGCCTTGTGGTGTGGAAGATTGCTGTAGAACAGAACAGTGCTACCTGAAGTTAAGGAACATTGATTTTTCTAAGCGTAGCTTCAGACAAGAAAACAAGTACTATCTGTTAAGAAAATAGGTAATACAGAAAAAGAAAGTCTGGACCTGCCCACCTTTGTTCTGAGATACTCTTCAAGTGAAAGAGGCCATTCAAAGAGTGCCTGTGATTCGTTTCCAGGAATGTGTTGTTCACCATGTTCTCAAGTGGGAAATTACCTATTAGGTCAGACTCTCAAAGGCCAAGTTTGATCCTAATACTGCAACATCAGTGCAGGAGGCAAATAGGTAGGAGTTTGCTTGTTCAGCATTATTTGTCTAATTTGTTTTACGTCACAGAACTTGTCACTGGAATTGGACTCTTGTGTGTCTTGGGTCTTTCATCTGAAGCGTTTGTGAAGTGACTGAATTGCTTTTTGACTAATTCAGTGACTTCTTGTTACGTGGCTTGAAAGGTAATAGGTCTACAGATTTGGTGACACTTGTTGAAATCTCAACACCATGTCTAGGATGTTGTCTGAAGGCAGAATTGATCCCTGAGTGCCAGAAGTTCATTCCAGATCCTTTAGAAAATTTCTTTTTCGCTTAACTGTAGTACACTCCAGAGAAAAGTTGTAACATGCCCTGGATAGTGACAAAACTTTCTACCTGCATGTTCATGAAATACTCTAATTTATAACTTTTTTTTTTTTAATGCTATATCATCTAACACTTGAGAGCATGTCTGGATGCCGCAGTCTTCCCTTATGTGGAGTGCTCTGTGCCAAAAAAGAGAGCTTAAAAGAAAAAATGAGTATCGGTTGGCAAAACTAGAGGCAGCTTTCTGGAAGCTCTAATAACTTTGGGAGTACAAAGATTGCATGCCCAGGGCAAAAAGTGTCATTTGTTCATACCTTCTCTAGATCCTTCATGTTGGCCTTGCAGTTAGTTGTTCTTTTCTAGTTAGTTTATGGTTTAACTGCATTAATTTTCGGTTGTCATTGTGAAACCTTCAGCTGCTTTCACGTTCAGACTTTCTCTATGGATAACCCGCTTCCTTTTTTACTTTAAATGGTCATTCATGAAGATTATGGATGGGTTGTCAGCAGTAAGAGCAAGAACATGTGTTTGTACTATATTTGGGATCTCAGAATCCACGGATCAACAGGACCTGAATAGGTTCTTGGTGAGGAGACGAGAGACTTAACTGCCACCTAGTTTCCTCACTGTGTTTTTTTGCTCTGCAGTAGAATTATTTAATGTAGTTGTAATGTTTGTTTCCTTTCTGATAAGTGGTTTCCAACCACTCTAAACTTTGGGAATTGTCTCAGTTGGACTCAACTCAGTTTATCAGAGCTGGAATTGCATCTCTTGCCAGCGATTGTGAGGTCTCTTGCCTTTATAATGGTGCAAAATAGCCTTTCTTGTGCATCTTTAGACCCTTGTACCTCAGAATAGAAACACACAGTTTTGCATTTTGGTTTCAAGAGTACATTGTTTAATGGTGCTTTTCGTGCAAGGGAGAAAATCTTACAGGAACAAATGGAATTGTATTATTCCAGGAACGCACACAGTGAATTTAAGCTGTGCAGAGTCTTGACTCGTTTAGTACATTCTGGCCAAGGTACATTTTTATTAAAAACAACCAATCTTGCTATTCAAGATAACCTGACCGCGTCCATGTCATTTTTCTAACCACTTAAAATTTTTCTTTTGTACAAGAAAGAAAACAATCCACCCATGAAAAGCACTGGAAACAAAGTCACAGCATAAGTGAGGATTAACTCTTTAGGCTCCATCATTTTACTAACTTCAGCAAAGCTCCGAGTTTTGTTCATGTCATCGCTAAAGTACTTTTTCAGAAGCATTGGCCAATTCCAACCTTATGCTATTGTTCGTTTTTTTTTGTTTTCATGTGTTGTTAACTAGTTATGAGTGGATGCTCAAAGTGTACTCCACATCCCCAGTATGGATCTTGATTCTGCAGTGGAAACCTTGGAGGAGCCTAGTGGATTCAGCTGGTACATCTCAGAACCACTGCTGGCTTCAGAGTGTTCGTAGGACACTCAAGGCCTCTTTTCAGCAAGGCTTCTTTAGAACGAGTCCAACAGGTCAGCAGTGCATGCTTGTGCTGTGGCATGGACAAGAGGAACTCCCTAGCTATGAAACTGTATGTCGAAGCCAGTCTAACTTAACTGTCCATAGTTTACAGACCTTTTACTGTCCTCATTTACGTGATGCCTGTTGGGGCCTATTTATGTCCTGGCTTGGTGACCTTTAGGACTTCTTGTGTATAATTAAGTAGTGTCAGAAGAAAGATCCTGAGAATTTACACTATGCAAAGCAGGGGAAAGCAAGAGGCATAATTAGATGATTTGTATGTTTAATAAGCTTTGCCTTAACAAAGTTGAAGTGCTTCTTCATATTGGGCATACTGTATACCACAGCCTCAAGTGTACGCAGTGGTGTACCACAAATAGGTACCATTTTTAAATTGCATTGACTTTACATTCAGAAGCAGTACATTAAGATCTACAAGTTTAAGTTCATTCTGTAAATGTCTTAAACACACATACAAATAACTTCCGAAAATAAATAAAAAGTACTTAATGTCCCAAAATCAGAGTACATGATCCTGCTTCGCTAGAAGACAGCTTACAACAACAACAACAACAAAATTAGGGAGTTCTACTTCTTCTTGGAGTTTTAAGTTTCATCATAGTGGGAGGATATATGAATTTAAATAATTAGGGAAAAGTAATAAATTCCTGGAAGTTGACTAAAAAAATAAAATAAAAAGTACTGTATATTATTCAATCCTAGTTCATTAAGAAAGTATACTGAGAGACCTTAAATAGTAAAACCTATATTAAAAAGTGCTTCACTTAAATGTCTTAATTTAAATATCTGCTATTTTGTTCGTTTCTGAAGGAAAATATTGCCCTTTCATAATCTGAAGTACGCTTATTTACAAACAGCAAAAACTAGTATTTTACTTTTGTTAGCTGCTGCCCTTTCAGCAGACACTGAAACATTAAAGCAGTTATGTTCCTTCCCCGGTTCTACTTCAGGTTCATTTTTTACTTTCTGATTTTAATGTGAACAGACCTCTGAGCAAAGAGTCTTTGACTTGTTGCTATATGCTGCTGTGACTCCAGATTCCTCCACTGTTAAGAAGGCAATTAACACTACTCCCAAATCATGCTTCGCTCCGCTCTTTTCTACGATTTAAATCTGTGTGTACGTTTGTAATGTAAGAAAACCAGAACAGCATTCCCCACTTTAGTGGTGTTATGTTGAATCACTTCCAGAATACATTCAAATTGGGCTTGAATTTGAAAATGTAAACTGCCTTGCTTTGGAAAATAAATGTGTGGTTGTGGCGTGGAAACAAACATTAGAAATAGCTTTGGTATTAAGATCGGAGGAGAAATCCTGCTGTGTTGGAATTCTAACAACACTAAGCATGATGACCTACTCCGTGGCCTCCTTGGGTTGTTGGATGGATGTTTGTCTTAACACACAGACTATCTGAGTTCTGTACGATGAGCGGTTGCCTTGTAAAGCAGAGAGCTGATGTGTGAAAGTACAGCCCTTACCTGAATGGCTCTGTAGCTCTCTCAGACTTGCACCTGTAAGAGAACTGCGAAGAGAAGCACGGTTTTTTAACTTCTTCACTTCAGTGGTGGGCAGATCAGATGTTGCTGGTATCTACCTTAACTTGTCACTCACTGCTGGGACCTCCTGAAGTTTTAAAGCATCAGTGTTTGTGTGTATATGTCCTCTTCCCCCTATAAAAAGTAGATTGGATTGTGACTACTTGCATTCATTTTGATTTGATTTATCACTCCTAACTTCCTTTAACAGCTCATTCCCCTATTGAAGGGAAGTTCTAAAAATGTCTCCCAGCACAACAGAGGTGAACTCAGGATAGTGTTTGATTGTTCAATTTCTTCCAAAAACCAAAGACTTGCTGAGAAGGGTTAAATCAGTACTCAGATGTGTGGAATCTTTGAACTGTGATTTAATTCTGCCTTGGGAGAAATTTTATGTAATGAATTGTTCTGCAGAAGCAGCAGTAATTAAAAAGAATGTGTTGATAGTAGGAGTATTTCTCACCTCAAGCTGAATATTTACAGTCAGGCTTTTAATTTCCTAGTCTCAGTTCCTATGGACACAGTTTGGGACCGCTGTGCCTGCCCATGTGCTTTTTTCCCTTCAATAACTCGAGCTAGTGGACTTTGTCACAGTATGTTTGGCAAAGCCTGCAAATTTGAAAGATAACTGAAGTAGTACAACCCGTGTGAAAACAGATAGCCTTGTATAAAGTGGATTGTATAAATACGTTGATGTTGGGGAAAGTCTGCTGTGCAAGCTTGCTGAGACAGATGGAAGTTGGTATAGGAATAAGACACCGCCGATGAGTCCAAAAATGAGAAAAGCTTTAGGTGACATATCAGATGCTGCTGTCAGGAGCCACGTTCACTGGAAGCCTTGATTGCCTAGCTGCGGTGCTTTGTGGAGCTACTTCTGATAGGAGTGCTGAAAGAAATTTGCTGTGTGTTGCTGCCCATAATAGGCTACAGAAAGGCTCTGGAATATCTTGTTTGAATTTTGAAGCCTTTGGTTATTTTGTGCTTTTTCTTTACCTTCCTGCTCTCTGAAGTAATTTATTTTAATGACTAAGGTGCGATCTGAAGTCTGAAGTAGTAATACAGCCTTTGCTAATTTGTGATTCTGGAAGATCTGACCTAAAATGTTGTTCTTGAAAGCCATCCAGCTAATCAGATAACCCAATGCAATATTCAAGTAATTGCTGCTTTTCATCTCTGGTGGGTAATTTGAGGTGTGGAGCGACTCCTCCTGACGTACAACCACCCCGTGAAGGCATGGCATGATGCTCTGCCATCGCTGGAGCGCCCAGTCTCGTAACAAGCAAATTGGTGCAATTTTAGTGTCATCGCAAAACTCCCTGTAAACATGTCAGCTGTGTCACGATGATTCATGGACTGGTAGTGCTGGTAAATGAGGATTTAAAGTACAGTTTTGCAGATGAGATCCTGGAAGTGGGTAAAAATCAAGTAGGTGCTCTGTCCCCAGGAACCAGGGGGGGCCTCAGCACGTAAAACGCTTGCCAGAATTGCGTGGGGAGATTAGCCTCCTACATGAGAGTGGCGGTGCCAAGAGCCCCATTGTGCCTGGCTGTATACAATGTAATGTAATAGTGGGAGGTAAATTTGTAGCCATATCAAAGCTTCCAGAAATCCTAGCCTGTTCTTGCTTCCTGCCCTAAGGTAGACTTCCCCAGTTGTTGCTTTGTAACAGCAAGGGTAAGATCATCTTCACAGTTCTGGGGTGCACCTGGGATACATCTGTCTTAAATTGCTTCTGTTCTTGCTTTTGAGCACCTTACAAAAATTGGGCCCTTCTTGTCCTAACTGAACATCTAGAATCACTGCTGTCTCCCAAATATTTGTCCTAACTCATGTCATCTCCATTTTTTTTTTTTTTTTTTTTTTTTTTTTTTTTTTTTTTTTTTTTTGCTATTCAAGTACTCAGCTGTTGGCGTGTGACAGCTTTGTGAAAATAGATAATGCTTTCTCAGGGCTGAGCAGTGTTGACCTGACTGTACCTCAGCTCACAATCATCAGGCTGCAGCTCCATGGATTGCTGAGTACAGAGGTATTCCCAATCACAAATAGCATTAATATCTCAAAGGGAAGATTAGCTTTTTTAGGGCTTTGAAGATGTTGCGCAACAAGCCTTGCCCAGGATTGTTCAGCTTCAACTCAACACTGTTTCCTGATGACGAATCTAACGCATGTGAGACTGCAGCCTCCTCTGTCTTGGCTATTCTAATCTGAGAGGTTTGTGGCCCTGGGGGAGGTTTTCCCCCTTCTTTTCCCCCCATTCTCTCCTGTTTACCTATATGTGTGGCCATGTTCAGATCAAATAACCTCACAGATCCCATACAGAAAGAAAACAAGCTGCAAAAAAGCCTGTGGGCATTCTTGTGTGTTTGACAAGATCATTCCACAAGTCTTGTTTTGTGTAGCTACAGAAACAAGAAAATAAGAAAATAAAAGCACTGAAAAAAAAAAAAAAAAAACTAATGTGTGTGCTTACAGGTAATGCTTAGAGATTTGAGGTATGGTTTCAGTAGAACGTTTGGCTCGGACTGGAAGATGAAACCTATGGAATTTGCCTTAGTGTGTCCTCACTTGTCTCGCTGAGCTGGAGCTGACAGGTCAGGGCTGCCCCTGCACTGCCCAGGAGTTGTGAATTTCTCATATCAAAGCCAGAAAGGCTGTGGGGTTTCTTGACTGCTTACGTGGGTTTGCAATGCAGGATGGTCAGGTTGCCCAGATGATCATGTCATCTACATCAAGATGTTTTACTGCCAAAATCACCTCTGTAATCTGTGAAGACTTACCTGACTATAATCTAATAAATGTGACTTTATGAAAATAAATGAGTTTAATTGTACTCTTTACCATGTAGCTAAAGAAAATGGTCATAAGATTAGGTTTAATTGCAATGGGAGCTGTTGGAACAGCAGTACCCTGATTTTTATATTTTTGACCCCTTTTGGCTGGAATCGCTCAATTTTCAAAGTGATAATTTATGTTCTGTTTTGAATTATATCTAGTAAAACCACAATAATCAAATTGTATTCTTCTAAATTGGCACAGGTCTAAGTTGGAGGAGGATTAGCCTTGCATTGCTATTGTTTGTTCTGCGTGTGTTGATTTGGTTGATTTTGTGTAAGTTTTTTCCATGCAGAAAACAAGGAAATAATATTGATAAGAAAACACAATGCAGATGCTGGGACTGTTTCACCAGATAAGATTTAGATTTCCGTATATACATGAATGGGAGTCAATCATCCTTTGGGTGCTTGGGAGTTCTAGCATAGTCTATCTGAGCTGAAAGAAAACACTGAAGCGTAACAATGACCTTGTGACAAACACCCTGTGTGATGGAAAGGGAAAGGCACTGACACAACAACGTCGTCTGATGATGGGTGTGTTGTCCGGACCAGATTAACTTGTTCTGTAGATTTTAAATCCAGTTCTAAATAAACTCTGATTTAGCGCTTCAGATCATTGCATGGTGAATCTTGTAATTAAAAGCAAACCAGTTAAGCAAGCACAGGGCCAAAGAGCGTGTGAGCAAGTTCATCAACCCAAACTCGGACCTGGTAATCTTCCGGCACCTCAATGTAACTTCATTGTATGTTGGGATGAAGGAGCTGTGGTCTGTTTGAACGTGAGTGGTTAATGCGTTTAAAATTGAAGCTTTACACTAATAACCTGCTGGCAGTTCCTCTGGCTTCTTGTAACGTGCTTTTGTGCCTTGTTTTCAGTGTTTCTTGCCCTGTGGAACAGCTGGATGGTTCAGCCATTCATGTCTATACAAACTGATTTTAATGAAGCATCTTGTTTTTCCTTATTCATTTACAAACCTGAGGTCTGTCTCCTTCAGATAAAGTTTGTCACATATAAAATGCTAAAATAGCTGGGTGCTATCGCTGCCTAGTAGGTAGGGCCTTCTCTTTCTCATGGCATCGATGGAGTTCAAACTGGAGACATTTGATGCTCGTGTGAGGCCTCTGTTATTGCAAGAACCTGTTCGTACCCTACCCCCCGTGCATATTTATTACCAAACAAAAGGAGATGCACCGTTTTGATGCATCCTGTAAGACATCAGAGCCATTAATGCCATGGCACTTGGAGTGCTGTTTCAGGGTTTGGAGGTCTTGGTCCTTCAGCCTGCGCAGGGGCTGGGCAGTGATGCTCCCTGGGGCTTTCCAAGCATACTCAGAGTTCAGTGCCTCTGCCCAGGACTTACATCTGAATTTGTAACCTTGATTCCCTAGTCTCTTTGGTTTTTAGCATCTGGATGCTTTTAGGAAGGCATGCCTCCTTTTTGTTTTCTCCCCAGCTGAGGTGGTGAAAGAGCCTCTGCAGCACTTTGCCTTGGGATATCCTTTCTTCCCCTGGTGAAGTTTCTCAATCAGCTGATGTTTAGCAGCTCCCACGTTCTTGAGTTACACGATTTCTCTTTTGATGAACCCCTCCTAGGTTCATCAGAAGGGTTGTGGTGTGCCTGGAACTGCCTGCGCTTCCAGCAGGTCTAGAAAGCTGGAGGCGAGTGTGTTGTAGGTAGAGCCCATCTAGTAGCTTGCCATTGCCATGAGGGGGAGGCCGCGCTCTCTCTCTGGGCCTTGTGCTTTCCTTCCCTACCTTGTGCTCTTCTGCACTGACCACGTGCACCTCTCTTTCAGCCAAAAGTCGCTTTTTCTTTTGCAAGATTACATTTCAGTTAGGAAAGGGTCCAGCGAGGTGCCAGAGCTGGTATGAGGATAAGGGCAAGACCATGAAGAAAGGAGAAGAGTGCATGTGTTCTATTTCCTATCCTCTTCACCTCCATTTCCCCTCCTAGGGCAGTAAAACGTTTATTTGACTCAGATGAGATATGTACATTCATTCCAATGCAGCAAGGAGAACTCATTGGCCTCAGCTGGGTTCTCTCCTGTGCTAGCTTGCTGCAGGAGTGCTGGTTGTAACATGAAGGAGGGTCAGAAGAGTGCACCCAGGTATGAAGAGGGAGGGTTTGTGTGAGCCCTGATTTACGTTGCCTTAAGCTTGCATATTGCTTCTTGCCACCAGGAAAAAAACAAAAAACAAAAAACAAACAAAAAAAACAAAAACAAAAAATCAACACAAAAATGTTTGTGGGGAAGAGGGGTGCAGCCAGTGTTTCTGTCCAGAAGACATTCTGCTTGCCATGGGTTGCTGGAGTTATCAGAGAAGCTCAAGTTCCAGCTGGCAGCAGGGATTTCTTTGGTTTTTTAAAGGCTGGGAGGAGAACTGCAAACATTTCTAAGGTTACCAAGAGTCAAGTGTTTCAAGTAGGGAGCACTAAATATGTGAATCTAGGAATAAATGGTCTCTGTCAACATGAAAGTAGACTGCACAAGCCTGCGTTGTGATTCAGCAGCAAACTGGTGCCTTCTGTGCACCTCTGTGCTTTTGGGAAACACCTGGCAAGCTCCCTTGCTTCCAGCAGTGCTGGCCCTGGGAGCAGGATTTGACCCATGCTGCCTGGTGCAAGAGGTTCATGTGTGCCCAAAAGCTGTCAGGAAGTGACAAGAGTACATTCTGTCAGCACCTGCAGTTTTTTTCCCTTTTTCGGCTTCTCCCCATTTGTTTAAGCAGAAATGTGCCCTAGAACTTGGCTTACTTGTGTTTTTTTTTTTTTTTTTTTTTTACTCCATTTAAAAAATGTAGGTAAACAAATTTTGTTTGTGCTCAAGTGACCTTAGCTGACTTGCAAATCTGGACGAAATTTCAATTAATACATTGCTTTGTTGCCAAAGTTATATCTGTAGCTTTTTTTTTTTATTATTATTATTAGATCAAGCCTCAGAGGTGCAGGTGACAATGATGCTGACTGAAAGCTGTAAACTCAGAGGACTTCATCACAGGTGAGCTACTCAGCGTTTATAAGCCAAACTGTATCTGTGCAAGATGAAAATACTTGTGCTTAAAGCTCTTTGGGAGGAGGCAAAATGATTGGTTACAAATTGAGCAATGTTTTATATATCTGAAATTTTTCAAGCCATAAAGAGCTGAAAAAATTTCTGCATGACTTTAAAATGCAGAGTTCCAGGAGTGCTTCCTATTGCAAAGAGTGCCTGACATGCTTTTAGAGCTGCACAGTCAGTGAAATCAGAGGGTAGCAGTATATGGGGGAAATGGAGAAAGTCTTTGGCTTGGTGTTCCAGGCCAAGCAGTGAGATATGGTTAGCTATTCCTTTAATATATGGCCAGATATTCCTTTCATTCTCAGTTATTATAGAAAAAGGTGCTGCTGGCTTACACTGCTTCTTGCACAGGCTATTGTTAAATGTGGCGAGATCTTAGACTTCCTCTCCTCATCATTACTATATACAGGTTGATTATTGTTTTTAGGTAATCTACTGGTCTGCCTTGTACTGTTCATAATTTTCTATATGGCACAGAGGAGTCCTGTGACTAGATATTTCTGTGTATCCATGTAGGACAGTGCTCTTTAGGACTCTTGCACACGTGTCGCCCTGATATGGCATCATAATGTCACTGATGGGATTTATTCCTTAGAACTACTGGCATGATTTTGGGGGTGATGGCTTACCGTTTTAAATTAATACCCAAACAGCTTGCATTTCTTGCAGTTTTGCAGCTTAGATTGAAGGCTAAAATTGCCTTTAAAGACCTTCATTACTAGCAAAGATGCAAGTAAGAAGAAACCCACACTCACCGTCGAGTTCCATGGCTGGTAGTTCATCACTGGTAATATAAGGGAAGGGAAGTTCAAGCAGAACTGCTGGTTCTACAGTGGATTTAAAAGTTGCTTTTCTAAGAATTGTTATAGTTAAGACCTTGTCTAAAAGACAGGATTGTATAAACAGCAATAGCAGCTTCTTGGGGAAACCCAATTAAAACGGAAACTAAATGAAACAACCTTTCTCCCATCATTCAAAATCAGCTGTTATCCTTGCTTTTACAAGTCAAACTTCTTAAAAAAAATCCCCAAAGCTTTTCTTCTCTGTGACGCCTATCAAGCTGGGGTGTTTATTTTTGTTGTAGGTAGAGCTTCGACAGGTAGGGCACACAGAGTTCATGGGTGTAACACCTCACTACCAGACCACTTCTTACAAGGACATGGGATTTCAAAGTTCCACTCTAAAAATAATCAGAACTCATTGAAACATTCCTAGAATGTTTCTGATAGAAAATACAGACCCCTGAAAATGTTTCAGGGAAAACCGAAACTCTATAGAGGTTGTTTCAAGTTTCTATGAATTTTTATGTTGATACTACAGGAAGATGTTTGTAAACAGTGCAGCATGAGGGTTATCTGAGCTGTCAGGAAGAGTGAAACGCCCCTGGTAGAAGCCCTGAATTACTTCTGCATTTATGGTGCAATTTAATGTTAAGCTAATTCGAAACTAAAAGTTGCTCTTCTGTCATTTTGAAATGGATCAGGCACAATGGTTTTTGTCTTCATGCGAATGTTAACCTGTATTCACCAGATCTTAATTCAACCCTCTTGGACAAGTGAAAAATCTGGGGGTTCCTTCCTAATGGGAAGATACTCAAATATTTCTCTACCGTCTGCCTCCCCCAAATGTCTGCTGCCTCAGTTATTTGGAGGCCTTTTGCTCTGCAATCTGTATCAAAGGTTAACACTTTTCTTTAGCGCTGAATTACTTTCATTTAGGGATTGAGAAGATCTTTGTCAAATTTAAACTTCATAAAACTAGGAATTTCGCTCTCTTCCAGGAATCTGCTACCTATCACTCACGTCTGTATAGAAGAAGGAGAGAAACCAATGGTGCTGCTGCCGTACATGAACTGGGGGAACCTTAAACTGTTCTTGCGACAGTGCAAGCTGGTAGAGGCCAACAATCCTCAGGTAAACTCAGAAAATCTGTCACTTCCTGCCTGTTCAGCTTTTACTCAGAAGCCTTGATTCGTCATCTGTGTTTGTGCCTTAAAAAAAATAGTTGTGTTATTTACCTGTCCTACTATGACAATGAAAGAATTGACAAACATGTTCCTTAGCGTGTATTTGTTTTGATTCATACAAGGAAAACATTCTTGGCTGCATTTATCACAGCTATTCAGAGACTAATGAAGCTGAGTTAAACTCTTGGTCAGGGTAGTAGCTGGTATATCAACATATGTGGAAAAAAAAAAAGGCGGAAATGGTATATGGTTGTGGATTTAAGTTACGCAGGGGAAACTGGCAAGGGCTGCCTGCCTCTGTTACTTTACAAGACCAATAAATTGTGATAAGCTGCTAGGATCTTTCAACTTTGATTCAGTTGTTTTGCTGCTTAATCTGGGTTATAAATCTCTGTAGCACACTAATGCCCCTTTCCAAGAATTTAGACAAACTGTATTTATATTATTTCAAACAGGAGTTGCCTCTTAGTTGGTATGACCATACTTTCCACCAAGCAAAAAATGGGATGTTTGGTGTCAGAGATGCTTAATTGAAGATGGAACTTTTATACAAATACCTAAAGCGACCTCTTGAATCTTCTGAAATAATACGTGGTTCTTGTTCTTATTAACAAGCAGTTAACAAAGAAGTCAGCGTCTTATTTTTTTTTAATTTAGTATTTAGTTTCTTTTAACCGTGGTCTTGCAGCTTTGGTGTCTACCTACATACTGGAGCTTCAGGAACACTATAGAAATGAAAGAGAAAGTGAGGTATAGATATATGCAAGGGTTTGATTTATATGGAACTGTGAAATTGTAAAAGTAGGAGCAACAGCCTTTAGTAGCTTTCAGCTATGGGGCAGCAATGAGAATTTTGTCTGCTGCTTGAAAACGAGTTGGTTTCTAGAGTTTCTAGAGAAACAAAGTGAAAATAGTGTGATAAGAAGGTAAAATCTGCCTATGTTCACCGCTATCCAGGGAAGGACTGTGTAACAATGAGAAAGTTGCAAGTTGGAAATGTTTGCTCCTGCCATGGAAGGAAAAAATAGGAAGAATTTTTTTTTATTATTTATTTATTTTTTATTTTTTAATTTTTTTTTTTTAAGAATAAAGAACAGATAGTAGTGTCTGTAAACAGCTAGAAAATGAGAAATTACCAGCTACTAAAGGTTGGGGGAGAGGGAAAGGGCACTAGAATGCAAATAAAACGCTAACCTAGTAGGCACTGGGCTTGCAGCTCTGCATTGATTGCTCTTCTTTGCTCTTGCAGGCAATTTCCCAGCAGGATCTTGTACATATGGCTATTCAGATTGCCTGTGGAATGAGTTATTTGGCCAGACGGGAGGTCATTCACAAAGACCTGGCTGCTAGAAACTGCGTGTAAGTACTGAACGGGGTAGAGTCATTGTTGCAAATAGTGTTACCTCATTAACCAGGGCTAAGATAGGCTTTCCTTCTCTAAAGCCAATCTCTACTTCAAAACATACCACTTTTTTTTTCCCTAAGTTTTGTGCAAGTGCTCTTGTCAGTAAAAAAATTTTAAATATAGGGTGAACCAGAATGCTTATTTTTTAAAAGAGCAGAGCATCCAATTCTGAAAGACTGGTTGTAGCTTTTTGTCTTTCCTTGTTTTTTCAAATGTCGCTTAAAGGAAGCCATTAATGTTAATAGGAACTTGGAATATCTTGGCAGTTTACTAGTGGACAGGTTTTCCGTCAGGTACTGTTGGACAGAGGAAGCAGGGAAATCTACCCTCTAGCCACCCCTCATGCTTTTGAACCAATGCTACAATGCCACTTTAGCAAAATCTTTCACGCAGTGTAAGGATTCTGAGTTTGATACAGTTCCTTAGGCACTCTTAATTTTTACTGTTTTTCTCTGGTGGATGTATTGAATAAGTGATACCACAGAAAGCAAAAATCATAAGCAGTGCTCCAGGGAAGCTACCTGGTGACAACCTCTCATTTCAATGCAGAGAATTAATTGCCTCATGCCATTCCTGTGCAAAGGGTCAGCAGTCTAGCCAACTTTACTCCCTGCCCTCCTGGGGCAAATTCCAGCTTCATTTTAGTTGCCATACTTGTGATCCTGAATTTTGGCAATAGTACTAAATTTGTGGTGCATCTGATGCTTCTTCTCCATGGCAAATGCAGGCAGGAGCTGAACATCTACTGATCTCTGCTGCAGTAGAAGAACTACTGGACTAGCCTTGGGTTTTTACATAGAAAAAGAGGTGGTCAATAGCCAGAATTTCTTGAAGGTTCATCTGCCACTCCTTTCTTTCCAAGGTGTATTCCTGGGCGTACCTCTGTGTGGGAAAGACAAGGAGGAGTTGGTATGAAGTGTATCAGGTCTATGTGTCTGTGTTAATTTGAGGAAGGGAGCCAGGACTGCAGTGATCTTAGCAGGTTTGTGAAGGGGGTAATACTTGAGTGTCTTGGGCCCAGTTGGAATGGACATAGTCCATAGTCCATGGCACAAGTCAAGGTTCTGTAGTCACTGGAAAGTACCCTTTGTACTTGTTCATAGGCAGATCTTCTAGGAATTCCTCTGAACTTCATTTGTGCCTATTAAGAGTGACAAGATATGGAAATATCTTGGTCTACTAATATTTAGGCCAATGAACAGACCTGAAAGCACTTAGGAATGGGGTAAATATGAAGGTACCTGGAATAATAAAGCAGAAAGCACACAAATTAAGCGCTTATATTTAATTTTTCTCATCAAAATAAAGAAGTACTTGAAAAAATGAAGGTGACTGACACCATTAAAAAAAGACAACCAAAACCAAGTTATTTTCTTATTCCTGTCACAAAAATATTTAAGCTAACATTTTCCGCATATTCTGAAGTCAAATGTTTGAGAACACTGAATTTTGACTTTTTTCTTAAAATTTAAAAGAGCATGAATTAATATCACGGGGGGAGGGGGGGGAATCATTAGGCAAGTTTATTCCGTAAACACCCACTAAAGGTTCCTCTGTGCTACTTTGAGGTGTTTTTTTTTTTTTTTTTTTGATTACAAGGAAGTTTTCCTTAGCCAGCTTCCAATTTCTGATTGTCCAACAATCAGAGTGAGTATTTCTTGCTGAGACAGTGTTTGTGGAAACAAATATCTTATTAGAGCAAATAATATCACTTGATTAGGAACGAGGTTTTAGGTCACAAATGGTAACAGTTGCTTTATCAAGATACTGTTAAACCTTGTTTTGCCTAAGTCTTTAGCTCATAAATGCCACAAAGGTACTATAGCTAAAATAATTCAACTGAAAGTGTATCTCAACGGAGCAATAATAATTAAGGGAGTTTTTTTTTTTTTTTTTGCTTTAACTGTACTTTTCTGCATTTGTAAATGTTGTATTTTATTTAATCTAAGACTTCTGATTTTTTTTTTAGTGCTTATCTGTTAACACAGAATAAATACTTTAAATAGTATTTGATAACCACAGAATAAGTGTGTTGATCAAGAAGAACGCTAACCCTTTGTGTTGATAGTTTGATCAGTATTCCCCAATGAAACCCTGAGTTGGAAACTTAAAGTGGAGTGTAAATATTTTCTGTAAAACTGTAGTGCCGAGTTTGCTAAATGCTTCTGTTCTTTTGAATTAGCATTGACGATGCACTTCAGGTTAAGATTACAGACAATGCGCTATCTCGAGACCTGTTTCCTATGGACTACCATTGCCTGGGGGATAATGAAAATAGACCAGTTCGATGGATGGCTCTTGAAAGCCTGGTTAACAATGAATTTTCCAGCGCTAGTGATGTGGTAAGTTTCTTTTTTTTTCCCTTATGTTTTGTAAATATATTTTGATAACTTCTTTTTCCCCACCAAACCTTTCTCAGTAATTACAGAATCAAGGCTCTGAACAGATATTGGTGATTTATCCAGAACTGTACTCCTGTTTCCTGTGTTTGCTGCTTAGGGTAGATAGTTTAAAGGTCAAGCTGGCACTTCTCGCCTGGCAGAATTGTCCATTGCTCCTTGTCCTACTTGGTAATGTTAGCAGAAAAGTCAGTTACATTCAGTGAGCAGCCTGTATCAGCATGTTTGCTGTTTGAATGAATATGATCTGTAGTCCACTGAAGATCTAAGAAATAGTGATGGTTCTTAAACATTTTCCCCTCTGGGAGGTTGACTTTGAATTTGGGATCAACAGGTGAAATTGTCAGTGTTTTTCTCTTGTGTGGGGAAGCTCCAAGTTGAACAGAGTATGTTGCGGGTAGGGAAAAGGTGGGAAGAATTGTTTCTCTTGACCTGATGGCTATATTCATGGTAACAGAGCCCAGAATACAGCTGGCTTTTTGCTTCAAATACATACTGCTGATGCATTCAGTTTGTTCATGAGGACCCCAAGGTCCTTTCCTGCAAAGCTGCTTTCTAGGCAGCCAGTCCCAGCCTGTCCTGTTGCGGGTGTATTCTGTCCCAGAGGTAGGACTTTGCTTTTCTTGAATGTTGACATTCAGTCCACTTCTCCAGTTCTTCTTCCTTCTGCAGAAGCCCTGACCTCCAGCCTGCCAGCTACTCTGAGTTTGGTATCATCCAGTAACAGCTTGGACTCTGAGGATGTTTCTGGAGATGAACTAGTGCTGACTGCTGAGCAGTGTCACTATAACCAGCTGCTAGGTGGACTCGTGTTGCTGATCACAGCAGTTTGAGTACAGCAGTCCAGCTGCTTTACTGAAAACATCTTGCCACTTGGGCTGTAGGGATGCTATGGAAGATGATGTCAGTGGCCTTGCTAAAGCCAAGGTGAACATCCATCCGTTGCTCTCCCTGTACTCACTATGTTCTCAGCAGAGTAGTAGGCAGCTTAGTTCGGCAGTTTGCCCTCAATAAGGCTATGCTGGCTGTTCCCAGTCACCTTTATGCTTCACTGCATGGAAATGGCTTCTAGTGTCTTGTGCTCCCTGACCGTCACAGGAGCTGCTGCTCGCCCAGCTCCTGGCCTGTAGTTCCCTGGGCCCTGCCTCTTGAGGAGGGTGCCTTTTGTCCAGTTGTCCCCAGCCTCTTCCCCAGCTCTCATGGCCTTTCAGAGATGGGGAGAGCAGCATTGCAGTGACTTCAGCCTGCTCCCTCAGCACCCTTGGATGCATCCTGTCCAGTCCCATGTTCTTGTGTTGATGCATGTGATGAGCTTTGGTTCTCCAGACTCCATCCCTGCATGCTCGTGCAGTCTCACTGTGTTCCTCAGGCAGTGTTCTCCTGCATCCACTTTTCTTTCCTTCCTCGGTGCCTGGGCTTAGTCAGTGCATCCATGGTGGCCTTGTACTGTGCTTGCTCAGCTTCCTGCACATCCAAACAGGCTGTTCTTGTGCTCACAGGAGGCTGTCCTTGAAGAACAACCTTTGGTAATTTGAGTACTAATTAGATAAACTGCTTCCCCTTATGATCTGTCTCTTCCTGCTAAGGGGGTATTTTCTTTGGTAACGATGCTCTCCTTACTGCGGCTACATCCAGAGATTGTAATCCATTTCTTAAAATGTGCTAGTTTAGGAAATTTTTGAAAAGATCTGGTTGTGTTTTCCTCACTGGCACAGTCTTTGTACGTCAAGCCATACAAATAAAAAAAAAAAAAAAGACAAAAAGGAAAGAAAGGGAAGGAGTCTGCTCTGCTCCAGAAATACTTCTGTTCTCATTATACTCGTGTGGGGTTTTGTTACACCAAACTTGAAGACAGACCAGGAAATGGAAATTGCCTATAAAGGCATGTTTTTATGATACTAAACGGGATCAATAAAAACATTGATTTCTTCTTACTCACTTACTAAAATCCGGAACAAGAACGCATTTGCTGGTCATGAAGACTGGACTGGAAAAGAATGTTTATGTAGCACTGCCAGTAGAATTTTATTAGGAAGAAGGTACCTTGGTCTCATAACCATTTTAGAAAACTTTAGTGCAATTCAGCTTACAGTATTTTAACACAAAACTCCCTTTTGTATTACATAAAGTCAGCTTCTACTATGTAGTTCTGTACTTCACATGCATAACTGAGTTTTGTAGCATGCAAAATGGGAGATCTTTCTGGGTATAGAATGTGCCCTAACTATCATTTTTGCAATTACCTGGATACTTTTCACAAATATGTTGTAATATGTTTTTGTCTGTTCACTTGGAACAAATCTAAATACCAACTGCATGCAGCTTTATCGGTGACGAAATCTGTTACAAGAGATTTAGGTGTTGTCTGCTAAGATGCAATTAGCGTGTGTTCTAAACTTGCTTTTTGGATGCATTTCTTTAAAACGGTTTTCCTGGCTTGAAACATTTCTAACGTATTCTTCCTCTGCCAGCAGTTATACCAGTCAGCTAAAGCATATAAAAACAATTCCTGATGACTTTTGTGTTTTTTTCCCCTCTCTGGTGGACATGAAGTTCTATCTTTTTACACTGTTTGTATGCAGTTCCTTACAGAATTGAAAGTAGCTATATTCTCAAAGTAGTTTTGCTTGAATTGCTTTTTATTCTAATGCTCTAGGTGCTCTACCACCCGTTCGTTGGCATTTTTCTTACCTGCCTTTTCCTTACCTTCCTTGCCTCCACGCACTGCTAATAGACAGCTGTTCAGAGACAGACCGAGTCCATGTGCCTGCCATTCTCTGGCTCTGAGCTTCTCAGTGTACACTGGCAGCATCCCTTAATTTAAACACTCCTAATCAAAGCCACCTTTGATTAAAACCAAGAAGCTTTCAAGGCTGGGAGAAAAGGCAGTTCTGCCCCTTTTAAAATAAATCCTGATGATTGCAGCACTTGTAACTTCTGCTGTGGATCTTCATTGGGCAGTATCAGCATCCTTTTTTGGTTTTGTCTCTTTGGTCTCTGGGTACCAGCTAGTTAAACCACTTTATTTGTACAATGCTTGTGCTTGTATTGATTGATTGAGTTTTCATCTTTTTAAGCTCCTTTTTAGAAGGAGTGTCGGATGAATGATGTGTTGAAGGCTGCCAGGTTTACTTAGATAAAAATCTTTTGTTTTTTCTCAGAAGTCCTACTTCTGGGCGTATACTCAAAATATACAGAGAATTTCGATTTAGAAAAATGGTTTTTCACTCTGCTCTTCTGAACCTGTGAATTTCATAGGACTTCTTTGAGAAATTTTGGGTAGTGTTTTTGAAAGGGTAAACATATTATGAAATCATTAAACCAATTTTTGTTAAAATAAATAAAAATGAAGTTTAAAGTTCCTTAGACTTGTTAAGTGGGCTGCATGCTTTTTCTTTTCAGTGGGCCTTTGGAGTAACACTATGGGAGCTGATGACTTTGGGACAGACTCCGTATGTCGACATCGACCCCTTTGAGATGGCTGCTTATTTAAAGGATGGCTATAGAATAGCTCAGCCGATCAACTGTCCTGATGAACTGTAAGTGTGCATCTTTGGAGAAAGGGAAAAATGTCTCCTTTAGAACCAGTGTGTTAAGCCAACTTTACCAATGAAAGAGACAGGTCTCCCTCTCCCGTTCCTGTTTATTTGTTTTTGCTGACCCTTGTGTAAGTATTTGTGTGGCTTCGCAATGATCTGCCTCGAGGAATGCAAGCTAACATTTTTTGTTGTTGAGTTTCATTTAATCCTGACCCACCTCTCTTCCTTATTCTGATATGTGGGTGAGACGGGGTTAATCATCAGGCTGAGAAGAGGGAGCCAAAGGTGGTGGAGGTTTTCCACTCGGTATTTGTGGGGCTGCAGTGTAAGAAGCTGCTAGGTTTGTGGGGAGTTTCAGTTCTCTCAGCAAGACTAAAGAGAGAAGCACTGTGTAGTGGCGCTCAAACAGCAACACTCACAGTGTTTAATCATAATCTTAATGGGATGGGAGAAGGCAAGAACACAGGCACCACCTCCTGCCTCACATGTTCTTCCAAATCCCCTTCCCGTAAACCTACCACAGAAGCGCTTTGAGCTATGCTTTTACAATACTTCAGCAATTTCCGATGAATTATGTATTACTTCCTCCTGGATTGCCTCTGACTTGTATCCTGAATCAAAACAGTGCCTCCAGTCATGGCGCGTTTATTGATTGTTCCAGGTGTCTGTCTGCAGCAGGAGTGATTCAGCACAGTGTATCAGAAAATGCGGGGTTCCTTTTCTCTTCCTCTGGTTGGCAGGCTTCCTTGTGCCAAATGTTGTGTTGTTTTTCATTTTCAGGCTTGGGACTGTGGTTGCCAAGTGTGTGTTCTCATGTCTTCTGTTTGTCTTCCAGGTTTGCTGTGATGGCCTGCTGTTGGGCCCTAGATCCTGAAGAAAGACCCAAGTTTCAGCAGCTGGTGCAATGTTTAACTGAATTCCATGCAGCATTGGGAGCATACGTCTGAAACTGCGGGGAAAAGATTCAGTTCACTGACTGGGAAGAAGGCATGGCATACATTTGCAGCTCCATGCATCACTCGGACTTGCACACGTGATGTGTATAAAACAACACTAAAGGGAGAAAGCACTTCTTCCAAAACACTGTGCCTTAGAATGCTTTAGTAGTCTGAAGTTTTTTGTAAGACCTCTTGATGTTGAATATTTTCTAGATTATCACTTTTGCTAAGTTAAATCGAGACCTTTTTATTTGCCAGCAGGATTTTTAAAGTGTAGTGATAGTGAACTTGAACACAAGATTTGGATGGACTTTGCACTCTTACAACAGACAAGTGATTTTTTTTGAAGGGTATATGGAACTGGTAGAAAAAGTGAGGATAGGGGGAGTTAATGCAAAAAACACAGTGCAGAAAAAAATTCCCTGCTTTTTAAAAATGTTGAAACTGAATTTTTCTGACCAGCTCTAGTGTTTGTACTTGTATGTATCTGGAATAGCTTTTTAGTATCAACTTCTTCTATTTTGAGACAACAGCACATTGTGGTTGGATCCACAAGCGGCATCTTACTTTTTTTAACCCATTCATGAATGTTTTTTTTTTTTTTTTTTGGAAAAGCTGGTCTTCAGGATGCAATATCCCCTTTTTAAAGCAGTAAGTGATTATGTAAAAGTGATTCCAGTTTACCTCACACAGAGAGTAGTAAAGGCAGGGGGGGTGGCATGAAAATGGTACCCCTCCTTGTAGATAAAAGGCTGATGTGATTTTTAAGATGGTTTTATGTGCTCAATAGAGGCCTTCAGAGAAGTGCCAAAGCAGCCCTTGCTTGGGAGTCTTTCACCTCAGACTTCTGGATCACAGTTTCTCTTGTTGAAAAGGTACTGGTTGTTTTTTTTAATGGGCTTTTATGGCCTGAAATGGGCTTAAATATATAAATATATATTTGTAAAGACACTTGCAGAGTAAAGAATGTTTTTCTATTACATCTAATGTGAAAGTTTGGTCCCTCACATTGCCTGTGTTGAACGTACAGGTTGGTGGTTGTCGTTGGTTGTAGAGCTGGTTTGAAGACATGGTGCATTGCTTTCCACCCTCCCTGCAGAACTAGTCCCTGAGACTTTATATATTGTCTTGCTGCCTTCGTTAACCCAAATATCCATTCCACCCCAGATTATTTTGAGTTTGAACATTGAGAGTACTGAACAAGTTTTTTCAGGAAAATGTGTGATGATCCACTGACTGAATCACAGAACCATTTAGGTTGGAAAAGACCTTCAAGATCAAGTCCATCTGTTCAACTAGGACTGCCAAGTCTAAGCTGAGCCTCAGTATCTTTCAGATTCCACATAAAACTAAACTATGTATGAAATAACTTTCAGTTCTCCAATTCACTATAGAATGCATCCTCTACAGCGATTGTAGGCTGCACCATGAGGTTGCACCTTAGCATAATGTAAAGCATGAAGAATTTGCCTTTTGTCTCATGCCATCATCAGAATAAAGCATCCATCACCTAGAGTGTTTGTGCAACTGCATGCTGGGGAGCATTGCCCTGACAGGCTCCGTAGTGATCGCGGCATTTTAGGAGACTCTGGTCTGCAAGTACGAGCAGCTGGATTTGGCTGTGTTGTGCAGTTGTGCAGCTTTTGTTCTTTCCAGAGTTCTGAAAGCTGAACCTAGTTGAAGGCAATTAATCCTTTCTAATTAGTATTGTGTGAGGCAGAACTCTGGGCAGTCAGTTGTCATTCTCACAGGCTTCTCCTTTGCCTTGCTGAACTAAAACGGAGCGTCCCCCAACATGCAGGACCTTTTCTGCCTGAGCTCCAGTGCTACTTATCTGTGGCTATGGAACCAAGGCTTGCTTTATCCTAGAAGGAAAATTTCGTGCTGGCTCTAATGTAACTCAAGTCTGGGCACGTCATGACGGGCTGTGTTTGCTTGAGTGAACTGAAACTGCTTACATTTGGTTGGCTTTGGACTCACTGGGTTTGGGGGTAGCAGTGAGGTTTTGTTTGTGCGGCTTTCTGTGATCTTGTTCATTTCTGACCCAGGAAAACTATCCAGTGTCAATACTTCGTTACAAAGACTTGGTTAAAGCTGTCAGTGACAGAATTACTCAAATCAAGATCTGTTATGATGGGCTAAGATTATTTTTGAGACTAGAAAAAAGCTCAAAGTGAAGACAGTATGCTCTCTATTTCATAGGGTAGCATACGCTTCGCTAAGTGCACTGCGGTGGTTGCACACAAGATGTGTGGGGTTGGTTCATCTCTGGTGGGTACCTAAAGTGATGTCTACCTGCTGCGGTCTCAAGGTGGGTTGTGGATGTGCTGAGCTTCAATCGGCACTGGCTGAGGGAATGGCAGGCTGTTTCTTAGCTGTTCTCTGATGAGTGTGCACATCAACAGAGGCATAAAGTGTTCAGTGTGTTAGGGTATAGATATAATTACTGGTTTTGGAATCTCTCATTTAAATATGCTTCACTACAGGAGTTAAGGCTAAGGTATGCATTTAACTGATAGCACAGCTACCTTACCTTGGGGAGATGCTGTGAAGGCATTTATTGCATCCAAGATTGCAGATAGCTTTCAAGGATGCATTTTTATTCACTGCTGCATACGATACGTCTTAGCTTCATGACCCTGTAGGCAGGCTCTGAGGAGCAAGGCATTAAGGCAGAAGATGAAAATACAAACTTCTTCAAAGGATAATGTTGTCAGTAGCTGCTACTACTTTGGACTCCAAGTGTGGAGGTGAAGTCTTGTGTGCGGGAGACACAGAAGATGAGAGCTAAAGGAGAAGGAAACAGCTGTGAAAATGCTAATCAAATTTCTGGGGAAAAGAGCAGTATGGGCTTGGAGTGCTCTCTACCTAATGCTTTGGAGCATGGTAGCTGCTTGTTGTGGCTTCTTTGTAAAATAATGTCACTGGAGACTTCTGCAAGAGCAGTTTCAAAGTGCTGATGTTGGAACTGGTTTGGGAGGTGTTATAGAGCTGGGGAGAGGCACCTGTCAGTGGCTCTCTCGGTGGGCTTAAAGACAGAAAATAAGCAAACCAGGTGGGATGGGTGAGCTTCAGAATCTGTAGCGCTCCTGTCTTGGAAAAAAAAAAAAAGCCAAAGGAGAGGCAAAGGAGAACAGGAGAAAAGGAAGGAAACAGCATGAGAGTGATGCTTGGAGGAGCTGAATGGAACATGACTGGTGGGTAAGTCAGGGAGGTAAAGGAGCTGTTGTTGCAGGGAAGGGGGAAAGTGGTCACTTTCAGGGTTTTGGGGGGCATAGGGACAGTGCTGGGAGAGAAAGAAGGCAAGGAGTGATAAAAGGCAGGAGGTGATGAGTTCGAAGTTGGGTGACTTAGAGGAGAAGGAGTCTGAAGAACGGGGCATCACGGGGCTCCCTCCAGGGTCAGGGAACAGGGCTGGCTGGCACAACATCACATGGAGTGGGGCTGCGGAGTGAAGGGAGGGATTGAGTCATAGTGAGGAAAAACAATGGGAAGAGGAGGCTGAGAGCAGGCAATTCATCAGCAGTAATGGTTCAAGCTCTGTGGAGGTGGTAAAGAAGGGATATGAAAGGGACCAGGAAAGCAATGCCAAGGGAATGGCTGCTCCATGGGCAGTTTTTCCATGCAACTCAAACAAGAGGGGCCTCAGAGGATCAAAGCATTCTTCTCGGCTGTTTTGGCCAGCCTTCGTGTTCGCATTGTCCTCTCTCACCACAACTGTTTGCAGGTTTTCAGAGAAGGGTGAGGCTGACATGGCAGAAGAGCAGAGGGAGAAGATACACGTGAAGATGTTGCCACTTGTTTCTACCAGATATGACCTTGTTTGATTGAAGTTTATTTAATTTTTTACTTGAGTTTGGCACTCAGAATCAGCACCCCACCCCAAAGTGTTTGTCTTGACAGCCTTTGTCCTAGGATTTGTGAGTAGGTTTTCAACTATTTGCTCTGGAAAAGACGCACGTGTGGTATACTCTTAAGCTGCGTGCAAGGAAAAGGGCTTGAGTCAGCTGGTGCTTTTCAGCAGACAAGTTGCTGGGACTGTGGATACTGTAGAAGGGCACTGAGTTTTGAGCAATTCTGCAGTAGCTGATGGGTATGAATCATTCTGAAGAAAAGCAGGATTAAAAAAAGGGGGGGGGGGGGGGTGAAGGGTCCATGAAAAGAGTGCAGCAATCTTATACTGCATATTTTACTCACGGGTGAATCTGCATACTTGGCCCCAGGTGCGAATCTGGAATTTGGTCCTAAAGTAAGACAGCTCTGAAATGGTAACCTTCGAAAGCAGGCAAATCCACATGCCACACAGAAAGACCAGTGTTAAAAATCTTACTTGAGACAAAGGAAAGTAAACGCGTGTAAAGGGTGCATATGGAAGCGTTGCTGTGAGTGCTCTGGGAGCTGGCGCATTTTCTAGCTAAATCATGGTGTATTTTTTTCAGCATTGCACATGACTTGTAGCACAAGATCTGTGACTGTGCACATTCAAGGTGGTGCTATCTCTGGTTAAGAAATCTGTCAGGTGAACTCCTTTCAGAGTTGCAGGATGCAAGATGAGTTCAGCCCAGCCTTTATCTCAGTGAGAATCCATTGGAAGAAGTAGAAGAAATCGATCAAAATAAGGAAAAGGACAGGTTCCCTCAGGTTTAGACCAGATAGCTTACCTGAGACACAGAGCTCCTGATAAGGAGCAATCAGGCAGCTGAAATCTGCAGTGCTGCCTGTAAGTGAGACTTTTATGCCCTTGCATGTGCAGGTTGTTTATGACCAGATAAGGGCATTCCTCCACTCCTCGTGTGTTCCACGTGGAGATGCTCTCTGTAATTGCTGCCTCCGCCCTGGTAAGGATGCGGAGAACATATCTCCTCTTTGGAGTGCCTCTGTGCAAATACCAGAATGAAGCAGCATTGCAGGGAGGGTGTATTTTGGGGGTGGAGAGAATGTGCTTCATTTGTAGCAGCTTGGAGCTGCATCTTGCATCTAATGCTGATAAGCACTTGCTGAATGTTGCCTGTTGATACAACAAAGGGGCTTGTATTACCGTGATACAACAAAGGGGCTTGTATTACCGTGCAGTACCTCTGTAATAGAAGGCAAGTTTTAATTGTAAGACTTGGGTTTTTTTGGTCAGTTTTGGGCCTGATTGGTGCTGTGTGTGCTGGGCCTAGGACTCGGGAGAGCTCGCTATGTGCTCTCACATCCAGGCTTGTAATGGTGGTGTTCAGTCCCGCTGGGACGGCACCAGCTGGATGCTCCTTGGCTTGCTCTCTCATGTTTAAGCCATCTGCCATTAAGCGGGAAAGGGCAACAATGTTAGTTCGGTCTCCTTTCATGGCACAGAAACTGTTCCCAGTCACTTAAAGAAGTGTGCGTGGCTCCCTGACTCCAGGCTTGCTTTCCCCCTGAGTCTGATGCTCCAGACAGCAAGTCAGGTCTGCATGGCAGCCGAGGCAGTCAGGCACGTCAGGTTTATAAAAGCTCCAAAACAAAACATTTTCCACTGAGAAACCCAAGAAATATGTAAAGTTAAACAAAATAGCTACCCCAAGTGTATTTCTGATTCAGCTATCTGCTTCCGTGCATTCCTGGGGTGGGAGAGTCTGGATGCATCAAATAACCCCTTCCCCTCCCCTCCTGCCCTCCCAGCCTCCTTCGCAGCTCACAAGGCTCATCTCTAGCCTCAGCTTCCACCTTGTTTTCTCCTGCTCAAGCAAGATGCGCTTCCTTGTACTTTGTTCTTCCCTTTTTTTCCTTACTGAGTTTCAGCTCAGCCTCTTCCGCTGTCTGCTGTTGTGTTGCCATCCCCACAGCTTTTGACGTGATGAGCTGGGTTGTCTTGGAGTAACCCTTCGGGAACTCTTCCCGTGCCATACATAAGTCCATGCAGAGCCAAAAGACGTTGCAGCCAGGAACCCTGGCGCTGGCTGCAAGCAATCCCCCAGTCTGCAGACGCGGGCTCATTAGTGAGACAAGATTAATCTTGCTGAAACTGTAACTGGGAAGAGAGGCACCTCTGTGGTGTGGTTCATTTCATCCTGTAGCTGACAGTTACCATGGCTCAGACCTATGTCCCCGGAGGAACATACCCCCTGGCCAGGCAGCTCTGCAGTGAAGGGGTGCTTGGCTTCTGGCTCGATGTGCTGCTTCTGCCCGCTCTGTTTGAGCTAAGCTGTCGTGGGCTCCATCCTCTCTGATTAGCAAGTGAGGAGAGGCCATCGGTGCTGTTTCTCTCAGCTCCTTGATTCCCCTTCCTCCTCAAATACCTTCTTTACACTGCAGCTAGAGCCCCCTTAGATTTGGGTAGCCCCTCGGCACGGGGACTTGCTCCTGTCCGGCAGGAAGAACTGCAGGAGCGCAGCATGGCACAGCTTGTGTTGGAGAGACCCAAAGCCAGGTCTGGCTGCCTGGGGCTTCACTTGGGGAGCTGTCCAACAACTGCCAAAAAAAAAAAAAATATGTATTTTCAGCATTTTTAATCTTCGAACCAAGTTCTGTGCATATCCTGGGCTTGCTTGCTCAACAAAAGCTGATCGCCCTCTAAGGATGAGGGGTAGGGGTAACTAAGGAAAGTGGCTCCAATGGGTTTGTGATGCGTCTGGAACAGACTCAGGGAAGGCTGGTAGCTGAAGGCCTGGGTGCTGAGAACTTTTCTGCTGTGATGCTTGGGTGAAAGCAAGCAGGAATCTCTTCTGTACGTACTTGAGTTGCAATACCTGTGCAGAACGCAAGTCAGATGTAGCTAGCGTGTAATAACTGTCGTCGAGCTTACCTGGTCCTGGTGCTTCTGCTTGGGGCTGCTCGGCTCCATTTTTGTTCCCTACCTCTCTCCAAACCCCTCAGTCTAATGCTGCCATCATTGCTGTCAGCACTTCTTGGTTCTTCAAGCCCTCTACATCTTCCTTTATGTCCAAAGCTGCAGAATGCTCCCTGGAGATGGCCTTCCCCTAAATCCAAATGGAGCCAAGCTGGTGAAACTTTAAATGCAACTGTCCTCTAAGCCTTGATTTGGAGCTAAGAGAAGCCCACAGATAAAGGAAAGAGCTATGTTGGGGATGATTCATTCTCCAGAAGGAAAACATAAACGAATTTTCTGTCCTCAGTGATGCAAATGGCACAGAAGTTGGCAACACCTTGCTAGGAAATGCTGAAGAACAAACTGAATAATAGCGTTTGACTGAAACAGGGCTTGAAAGAACAGGGAAGTGGACTGACTAAACTTGTCCTTGCAGAAATGTTAGAAGTCTTGGAGGAGGGGAGGCAGTAACCTGGCTGTAAATGAGAATATTGATATGATGGGCGTATGAGAAGGATGATAGAAGCAGCAGAAGTGGCGAGATAGGCAAATAGAAGGTGATGGCGGGAATGGTGACCTGACTGAAGACCTCGGTCTATTGTGTTGGGTAAACGTCATAGCAGAGCACTGTCTGGAGTTTCTCTTGTTGATGCATAAACAGCTATTTTCATGGAGCAGCTGGACAGCCCCCTCCAAAAAATGGAACAATTCAGCTTCATCCTGAACCAGGATGCCTAGGGCTCCTAGGATGCTTAGGGCCAGCCTTGAAATGGCTGCAGAGCTGCTTTGTACCGGTGACCAAACTGGGCTGGGATTAGGAGTCCTCACTGATGCAGTAAAAGCAACAAAAAACTTTAAAAGCATTTAACTTTTGAAAAGTGGAACTTCATAAAACAAACGCAGTGTAAAAAACAGAACGGATGCTGTGAGAGGGGTAACGTGCTCTTGGGTTCTGCTTGCTCTTTCCTGGTTTGAGTGCTGGCCTCACATTACTAGAGGGCTAAAATCCAAGCTTTAAATGATCTCTGCCAGCTGGCCAGGGACTTGCATGTCAGCAGATCAAAAAGATCTATGTGCTTTCAAGTTTAAGGGCAAATCATGCTGCCATGACGATATTTCAACTGGCATGCCCTGAGAAGTCCTGGGTGGTGTTGTGGCTTAGCATCGGGGCCCTCCGTGGGCAGGAAAGGGCCAAGCAGAGGGCACCAAGAAGCAGCAAAACTCTGCCCTGGGGCAGGAGCATCTTCAGCTGGGAAGCAAGGAGGTGGAGGTTGGAGTGCTCCTGCCTTGGGGGAGCCTCAGTGAGCAGCAGCCCTTTACTCTGCCCAGCTTTTCCTGCAAAACTCATTTTCTTTGTCTGCCTCATTGTGGTCAGGCTGGTGCTTCCCGCTATGTAAAGCCACCAGGAGGGTTTTGGGTGGGTTAAATAGTGGAAGTTTTGCTTGTGTTTAAAACTCCAGAGGGAATTGCTGATAGCTGCTTTGGGACTAACCTGTGCTGCATCTCCAAGCAGCTCTTCCATGTGGCAGGGTGTCGCCGTAACTTACCTTCTAAATTTTGCCTCTGAAACAGAGATGGGCTAGTGAAGTGATGGAAGAGACTGAGCACGAGCTTGTGTAATGATGTACCGGGCTGATGAACCCCATTGCAACATCTGCCTGTAAAACCACTTTCATCCCCTTGTCCATCCCCTTTCCAGGCAGGATGATGCCGGTGGCTAAATGAAAGCTTCGGACAGCCTCAGCAGATGTCCCTCGCCCTCTGCGTGTTTGCAGCTAGGTGTGTGTGAACAGCCCCTCTCCATCGCAGGGGTGCTGCTGGTGCTGTTCGTCATGCAGGCATCTCAGCCATTTGTAGCTGTTGGCCACAGGGATGAGTTAAGTTTGAGGTTTCTTCAGGTCAGTCGCCTTTTCTGCCCTGATGTTATTTTAAGTCGGGATGTCTGGGTGCTATCTGCAGAGGCTCTGTTTTGGCAGTGTCCGTGTTGCGATACAGCAGAGATCGCGGGTTCTGGGAAAAAGCCGTGAATTCCAGCTCTGCATTTGGAGGCAGCGGTTTTGTTGTATGTCAGAGCCAATCCCATGTTTCTGTAGGGAATTCTTGTGCCTTGGGGAGCTTTTTGGGATATGTGCTTGACTTCTCGAGCTCTCTGTACTGATGTAGCTCAGGATGATTTTGGCCGTTCCCCAGTCTGTGTGGTGCCAACTTCACAGAACATCTGACCATGCTTGCAACTTGGGGTTTGGCTCTCCAGTTGCAATTTCCAAAGTCTCTCAGCCAGGAAGGAGAACAACTTGAATACTTGGGAGTGACTTGAATACTTCTTTCCTAGAAAAAAGAGGACTTCTCAGGGGCAGAACAAATTGCCCTCGCATTCACGCCACAGATCCTCAGGTCTGCTCAGTCTGGGACCATCTCTGTAGCTGACTTTTCTTTCCAGTTGTAGTGAACCACAGTGTGTTTCATGCCCCTGCAGAAGAGGTGCTCGGTGCTGCATCTTCTGTATGAACTCGGATTTCCGTTCAGTCACAACGCTGGTGTGGCTGCGTGTTCCCCACCCTCCCCCTGGGGCTATGCCAGCTCAACTTCTCAGGTACTTCCACCCCCAGTGTTGTCCTTTTATTGCTTGGCTTTACCAAGCAAACTACAACCCTACCAAGATACATGAGGAGTCTTAGCTAAGAGTGACCTAATTATTTTGGGAGAACTCCATGATAAAAATTCATCTTTCAGCCTGACCTCCTACAGCTTCGATTGCCTTAAGCCAATGGTGAAGCCAAAGCTGTTCTGCTCCTTCTGTTAGCATTCCTTACCAACTGCAGTTCCCTTCCCGTGTAAGTTAAGAGCTATTGCCCGTCCAAGTTAAAGATTTTGGAGCAGCTCTACTGGGTCAGATCAAGGGTCCCTGTCTTCTCTCCAGTACTGGTCAGAGCAGAGGCACAGAGGGAAGAGGCATCGCATCCCCCTCAGTCTTCTTTCAGTCCCCAGCCCTTTCCAGCATGGATGAGTTTCCAAGCCCACCAAAGCTTCTGTCTTCTAAGATGGGGATTTCTCTCGTGCAATCTTCTCTTAAAACCATGTGGGTATTAAACAGCCCCGACGTCCTGCAGTGAGGAGCTTTGCAGTTTGACTGCTGGGAGAGGAGCCATCTCCTTTTTGTTACTTTTTTACTCCCAAAATACCTTCTCATCTCTCAAGCGTGCAGAGCTCTGGATGTCCCCTGCAAGTCACTCCTTTTTTGGGGACCAACAGTGCACACCTGGTTCCTGGTGTGGGTAAACTATCGATTTACCCAGTGGTGTAATGAAATGTTTTCTTTCTATTTTCTCTGCGCCTTTCTATGCAGCACCTAACACTTGCTTTCCTGCTGAGCAGTGAGCTGGTGCTTTTGTGGGGCATTGGAGTACACCGTGCCACCTCAGCACGGGGAAAGCAGAATGCTGCTTCCACCACCTGGCCCTCTTAGGATTGCCCCTTCTCCTGGTGTAACGCTCGTGTAATGGGGAGTACATCTCATCATCAACAATTACCCCTACTGGAAGCTTAAGTATGACTCCCAAACAAGTTAAAAAATAAATTAAAAAATAATAAGAATAAAAGCTTAATGACCTTAGTTGTACATGCAAAGCTCCACATTTTGTTACAAGAAGAGACTTGTGGATATTGTCTCTGAGTCTTTATTAAAAATACATAACTCTTTCAAAGCTCTTTTGTTCCTTTGGATAGTAGGAACCACTCTGGGTGTGTTTCTCTAATCTTGAAATCTGTGAGCTTTAAAGGAAAAAAATCAAGCTAATTAAAACATTTTTTGCATGTATTTCTTCCTCATGTGGCACAGGACTATGGAGCTGGCTACAGGATAGGGAAACTTCCCTCACATGCTCCTGGCTTTTCTCCCAGCCCAGTGACCACTGCATAAGCAGAAATTTGTTACTATTACCTCTCTGTACATGTCTGCTTGAGTGGGACCAGAGCGGTTTGAACTCCAGTGTTTAGCTTTTTATGGATAACATCCTATTTCTCAGCATCCCTGCTCAATAGAGGCTGAGTCCCAGGGGGGAAATTTGGAGCCATAGGAAGGAGAGATGGGTGGGAGAGTGCATTAAGCTGCCTTCCCTCCCACAAATATATTTCCTCTTTGTAGCCCTTGATGAGAGGCCGTGTAGTTGCAGGGAGCTTCTGTGCTGACACTTTTTTTTTTTTTTCTTGTTCCTGCATCCTGGCAAAGTTCATCAGAGATTAATTGGTGTGGGACTTGTGTCTTCCCCTAACTGTGTGGAGCAGGAGCCCTTCCCCACTTGCTCTGCTGGTGGCAGGGGCATGCGTGGGGCTCTGCTGGTTGCAATGGGAGCCGTAGTGGTTGCTGCCCCATAGATTAGTGATGGTGTGGAGCACCTCCATGGCTTGTCCTGTGCCTGGTGTGGATCCAACGGTGCAGGACGGGGTGGGGGACTTGCAGCTGGATTGTGCCCAGAGCTGATACGTGGCTGGCACTTGCAGAGCATCTCCTCTGTATTCTGCCCAAGCAGTAACCCTCTGCTCGTTCCCCAGCTAAGAGCAGCATCTCCAGCCCCAGGGGCTTCCTCCTCCATTGGCATTTGGTGCCAGCCCATCCCCATGGCTCAGAAGCTGGAGTGTTCCTGGCTCTCCTGCCCTGCTTCTGAGTTGCTGAGGTCAGGCAGCTCCAGGGACAGAGCCTGGAGGTGAGGAGTTGCTGCTGCCCCTGCCAGAGACCTCTTGGTGCTTTGGTGGCTCACAGCAACCATGTGAGCTCTGCAAGGAGCAAAAGGAATACACAGCACAAAACTGCCAAATGATGCTTTTTAGCATTTTTTAAAACCTGCTTTCTTAAAAATCTTGATACCAGGAACCACATCCTGATGTGAAAATCTTATTGAGGAACCTACAAGTTCCTGGCCATGGAGAACTGAAAACTAGAAAGCACCCAGGCTGTAATGGGAGCAAAGGCACCCTCCTTCCTCTCTCCATGGGGAGCCGAGCATGCCCCGGGGCTGCGTGGGGGCGAGGAGCAGGAACCACCCAGGAGCCAGGGCTGGGAGCATCCCTCGGGGCTGCAGCGCATGGCTGGGATGTGCTCAGCATCGGGTGCCAGAGACTTCTTGATTTTTTTTACCCTTGTGAGGGAAAAGAAAAAGGATTATTCCTCTCCTTTTGGAGGAAAAAAAGTGTTTTTCAGTCGCACGGGGAGTAAATACCGGTAAGACGTAAATCCTTTAGCAGCGCCCAGGTCGCTTGGACAGTGTGAGCACAGGAAATCAGGAAATTGTCGCTGCTCGGTGCTCGCCTGCACAAATATTATAATCTTCTTAAACCATTTGGTGGAGGAAGTGGTTTTAAGTGTTGATTAATTGCTCAGTCATTTTTTATTATTAGTTTTTATTCTTGTCATGAGTGTTTCAATTTCCCAGCCTCAAGTTTTCATCCTCTCCCCATCCCCCTGATCAGTCGCCCGCTCCCTTCGGCTGCTCTGCGGCAGCCCCGTGTGTCCCTCGGCTGCGAAATCCCGGAGCAACTCCAAACTGCAATAGGAGCATCCCTGCTGCAGGATGCTTGTCCAGGGGCTGTCCCCTTAGGGGGTTTCTGCTGCCAGGATGGGCAGCAGGAGGGGAGCTGGCGTGTGTCCCTGGGCTTAAATCCTGCTGCTGGGAGATGGTACGTAGCAAGGACTCCTCCTGACCCATGTGCATCTCCTGCAGGCTACAGGCATCTCCCCTCCACTAAGATTTCCCTCATCGGGCATCTTCAGGGGAAGTTGTTTTATGTTTTCTAGAATCATCTAGGCTGGAAAATGCCTTTGAGACCATCAAGTCCAACTGAATCAATTAAAGTTGACAAAAGAGAGGCAAACATTTGTGTGAGCACATTTTTGATTCCCAAAGAGCTCCAGAATATCCCAGGTCACAGATCAGCACTTTGGCCACCCTTTTGGGTAGGGTCATGAGCACGAGCTGGGCTTCCCCAAGTCCCCATGCTCCCTGGGGCCACTCAGGGCACTTCTGGGCCCTGGCCTGCTCCCGCCGCCAGGGGCTGCGTGGCCCTACAGGGACATGAACTTGCTTGAGGTCCTTCAAAGTGTGTCTCCCCTTTGCAGTTTCTGCCAGGTGGCTATTCCTTTGGGTGCCACGCACCAGACCTGTGGAGCCCAGCTTGTTTAAACAACAGCAGATGGCTGATGCGATGGGTGAAGGAAGCATTAGGGATGCTTGCAGGTCTGCCTAAAGAAAACAGAGGGATGGGAGCTGTCACGCTTATGGTAAGGGCTCCAGAAACAAACCAGCTTGCCGGGGCAGGTCCTGGCAAGAGGTCAGAGCAGCTGGCACGTATCTGGCAGCCCACAGGGCAGCTCCCCACAGCCCAGAGAGGGTGCTGGGGGTGCCCTGGCCACAAAGCGTGAGCGACGTGGCAGCCTTGGATTTGGGAAGTGTGGGGGCAAGAGGCAGCTAATTTCTATGCTTCCAGTGCTGTCATGAAGAACAACAGAGTTTGTTTCATGCTGTGGTCTGTTTGCTTCCAGATACCTGGCTTTGCTTCCTTCATCTCCCCCAGGTTTCCAGCAGAGCATCAGCCTGCCTGTCTCTACTGCTTTGTGGCCAGGCAGCTTTGGCAGAGGTGGCAGCAGGACCAGAGCACCTTCTGCACATGAGGACCTGGACCACGTCGGACCTATTTCCCATCTGTGGTGGCCTGAGAGCTGGGTGCAGTGCCCCCACCACAAACACAACCCGAGAACCCCTGTCCTGCTCGGCGGGAGAGGAGAAGTGCCTGGAGACAGCACGGATCCATGCGGAGCAGGAGCAATGTTCTCCTGTGCTCTGAGCTGTCCCAGGCCACCCTGCCCTGCAGAAAGGTGATGGATGAGCTTTCCTGTGGGCAGAGGGATGCGCCTGCCTGGCAGCCCTAAGGATGGTCAGGCTTGGGCTGCAGCACGAGCTGGCAGACGTCAGCCACACGGCAAACACGGGCCAGGGACCTCCCCGATGTGTCACGGCAGCATGGTCCTCAGCATGTGAGGCGCGCGCCCTACGTCGCGTCCCGGCTCCCCGGCGGGGAGTCAGGGCTCACGTCAGCAGGATGGTTTCACTCTGTGCTCAGAGATAAGGCAGAGCCACAGAAAGTCCTCCCAGTTAAATTGTCGGGTGACTATTTTCTTTTATTTGCTGACGGAGATAAGTCTAGCATGAGCTCACCAGCGTGGAGCACGTGGGGTTTTTACAATTGCCCAGAGGACATTGGACTGTTGCGCAACTCCTGGGTGCATGAAAACAAACTCTATTCCTTCCTCTTTCCTTCGTCCTCATCCACACCATTTAGTGGAAATGTTGATTTCTTTTGTCAGCCAAAAGGTCAACCAGACCAAGAGGTCAGTGTTACCGCAGACTTTTGGCTAAGCTTTTTCCTGGAAAGCTGTGTGCTTGGAAGAAGGGAGTGCAGCGAAGGCTTGGGATCTGCAGGTGCTTTGGAGGAGGAGGAGGTGGTGGTACATATCCACAGGGGCAGAAGTTGGTCCATCTCCTGGGGCCAGCAGGAAAACTGCAGCTTTTGAAGACTGAGGAAAATTCAAATGGGCACAAACCATTTGTTGGTCTGTCTTTAAAGGACAGAAAACCTGGTGGGGAATCACGCAAATGAAGCACAGAACTGGGTCTGGGAGAGACTCAGATAGCACAGAGGACACGTGGAGGGCTGGGGAGCAGCAAACAGGCTGCCACGGCGTCAGGGTTTCGGTGGCAATCTGCCACCTGCCTGCACCGCACCCCTGGAGCCGGCGGTGCTGAGATGGAGCCTCATGTTTACCGAGGTGCGGGACGAGATTGCCGTGCCGGGGATGGGTCACCTCGCTCCTTCCGACTTGGCTGCTGCTTGGGGAGGTGTCCCCATGTGGGGAGCTGCGGGGTATGGGGAGCCCTCAGCCTCAGCCTCAGCAGTGATGGTGGCACCTGGTTTCCCAGGGTGAAGAGGACACTGCGAGGAACCGAAGCCCAGCTAGGAGGGCAGAGCTGGGTTCTTCACAGGGGCTCTGTGGGCAGAGCAGGTCTCGCTTGCAGGTCTGCCCTGGTGATGGGTTGGCACGTCTGCTGCATCTTGTTCCTTTGAAAAATCTCACCCTGGGCTTTCAGTGGTAGCTGTTCTCTGTGCTAGAGGTGTTGTGGCCTGCAGGCCTGATGGTTACATGTGCCCCAGGCTGTTATTGGACCCCCTACTGATGGCCCCGTTGAATTTTCTCTCTTCCCATGGCCAATTCTGGCAGCTGCATGTCTTGCCATGCCACTGCTGGTGGTGTCCTTATTGCATATCTTGTTGGTGGTCCCTGCAGCTGGTGGATCAGCACCCTAGAAGGTGTGTGGTGCTCCTTTGCACCACCTCTGGAGGAACGGTTGGCAATTGCATCAGCAACTCCACACTCCTGCTTCTGAGCCTCCTCTTGGCTTTGGTGGTGGCTCCAGCAGGGTGGTGGTGGCCCTGGACGTTTCTGCAGAGAGGAGACCCTGGCAGCATCTCAGTGCAGGAGGAGCAGCGTGGCACCAAACAGCCAGATAAGGTGGGGGGAGTCAGTATGGGTACTTCAACCTGGTGGTCTCAGCAAAGCCCATCAGGAAATTCCCAACCTGCTGGAAGCACTGTGACTGAGAAGTCCAGGGTGAAATAATGGTGCCAAAACTGCCCTCCTTGTTCTTTGCAGGCCAATCTTGTCCCAACCCTTTCCACAGGGAGGGCATTGGCAGCCATGCTGGGGGAGTGGAGGTGGCAGAGGTTGGTCTTCTGCCTGCTTTGTGCATGCTGTGGTGCCATGGGATGCCACATGTGTTGGTTGGAAAGGCAATTGGATCTCTTGGTGCATCCTCAGCCAGATGGGTTTGTGGCCCAGTGGAGCTCTTCACAACGCTCCCCAAGTGCAAGTCACTCAGCAGCATCTCCCCCCGAGAGCTGGTTCCTGATGAGGAGTCCACCGGGATAGGTTGCGGAGGGAAAATACAAATTAGGTTTTAGCTCTTCTTGCTGGGGACGATGTGCAGCATTTAAGGCATCTTGTCAGCCTCTGGCAGGTCCTGCAGGCAGGCAGGTGAGTTGTGGTCGCTGTTCTCAGGACTTGAGCTCACTTGTTCCATCGGAACCTCTCTGGTCAAGTCCTTCTCCTGGAGTGGTTGCCTTCAGCACAGCCCCTCCTAGTGAGAGTCTTGCTGGATACCCATGCTCGATTGAAAATAGAACAATGACCTCAAGAGTTTTCCTTTGAAAGTGTCTTGAGGGAGAACAAATGGGAAGGACTTGAACAGGCCATCTGCTCCCCTCCCATCCGGCTGTGCTGGGCCAGGCTCTGCGATAAGGTTGGGTGAAAGGCAATGTGTGCCAGGAGCCTTGGCTTGCCAGGGCGTGAGAAGGGGCAGTGTGCTGGCATCTGAATCCCATCGGACCATGGAGTGGTGCTGGGGAGTAGGCCTCAACGGAGCTTGTGGGGAGCTGTAGTCCTTCCTGCTGTCCCAGGAGCAGCTCCTACCCTGGGTGACTGACCTCTGGGCTCGGTGACCTCCTGCAGCTCACCCCAGCTGGGCTGTAGGGCAGGGGCTCCAGGGCTCCACCTACCATGGTTGGTGTGGAGTGGGCCTGGTGGCTCCATGCAGATCCCTGGAGCTAGACAGAAGGAGCCTGGAAGAGAGAGGCCCTTGTCCCAGGCAGGGATGTTTGTCTCCTGGGTGAGCCAGCGCTTTCCTGCTGCACTGTGAGATGCTGAAAGATCTTCCCAACAAGCCCAGAAAGATTTGTAGCTCATGCTGGAGCTGTCAAATCCTTGTGTGTTATATCTCTGGGTGTTGTAGATCGTATTTCTTCTGTAACCTCAGGTGCCTTTCTGGGTTTGCTTGTTTGGTTAGGATTTAAGGTCAGGAGACACACTGGTGCTGTGCTCTTTGCTTTGGGTTCACTTTTGTCCCAGTGTTTGCGGACCCCCAGATCTGGGCCAAGCCCAGCCTGAGAGCTGGGTGCACCAGGCTGTGGTAAGGAAAGGAGTTAACGTAGGCTGTGCAGGGCTACCTCTGCATTTGTGGCTCTGCCTTTGTTTTGGCAAAGGCAGGTCCCAGCAGCAGGGCACCATGGGCAGGAACGGGATGGTTGACCACAGGATGGTCAAGCATGACGGCTGGGAGCAGCTGCCATCCCATTTTCACAGAATCGCAGAATGGCTGAGGCTGGAGGCACCTCTGGATCCATCTAGTCCAACTCCTGCTCAAGCAGGTACCCGGAGCAGGTTGCCCAGGACCACATCCAGGTGGCTTTTGGAGATCCCCACGGAGGAGACTTCACAACCTCTCTGGGAAACCTGCTCCAGTGCTTGGTCACCTACACAGTAAGTTAGTTTTCAAGGCTCCAGCAGCCCCACTGATCCAGTGCCAGCCCATCTGCTCACCGCACCTCTCAAAATGCCCTTGCTCTCGCCGCAGGCCAGGACACCATGTCCCGCAGCCTTCTCCTCTTGGAGAGAAGTGCTGGTCCAGACCCCAAGGGCTGAACCTCCTGAGATCTGGGTGGAGCCGCGCCACACCTCTGCAAGAGGTAGCATGTCGCTGCCTCTGTCCCTGCGCTGGGCAGAACAGGGAGGGATGGTGCCCGGGGCTTGTTCCCAGCACCGTACATCTCTTGGCACGTGGGCCCAGCCTCACGTGGGCTCCTGCAGCCGGCACCAGGGCTCTGCCTCTGCCCCCCCCACCAGCTCTCCAAGGGGGTTGTCGCCCCACAGGGTCCCTGCACACGGGGGGACCACAGGTCCCTGGTGCCGGCTGCCCCCAAGGCACCCCTTGGCTGCTGCCAAGGATCAGGTTAAGTCTTGTGTCCAGGTGCAGGCGGCCAGTTGATGCAATGTGCCTGTTTGTGCTCGGTGGGGAATGTTGCTCACCTGCCTGTGGAGGCACAGGCGCTCGCATGGCTCTGCGCAGCCTGCCAAGCCTTAATCTCCATTGTTTGACAGCTGGCGTGCTGCTGACGTCAATCCCATGGCTCTGGGGGCTTTTTGGGGAGGAATGGGCAAGTCTCCGCATACGCCTGCTTGTAGGCTTACCAGAAAAACATAACACTAAAACCACAGAGGGCGAGGGGGGAGAAGAAGGAACAGAGAGGGGAGCATGGCACGAGAGCTGCTGTTCTTTTGCAGTGCAGCCCAGCCCCGGGAGCTGCCAGCTGACTCACGCCTGGGCCTACCTGCGTGGGTCCCATCCCTGATGGGGAGGAAGGTGCCACCAAACACCTCCAGCTGGCCAGAAAGTGCTGCTCAGCTCCCTCCTGGCCAGACCGAGAGGCTGTACATGTCCCGTCAGCATCTCACCTGCCTTTCTGGTCCTTCTCCATCTCCTTCAGCCAGCGGAGACCGCTGATATCGGGACCTGGATGTTGTCTCTGTACTGCTGGGTATCTTCTGCTGCTCTCTTGTCTTCGCCTGGAGGCCCAGGGTAGAGATGCAACCTCCTTTATTAGGTATCTTGCTCATCTCTGGGTTGTGCCAGCTCTGGACGTCACTGTCCTGCCTCATAGGATCATTTCAGGATGTCGCCTTGAAGCCATGCCCAGGTTGCTTTTGGTGTTGGCCAATGTTTGCCCAGCTCTGCTGCTTTCCTCCAGAAGAATAAGCTCTGGAAGTGATGGGAGCACCACCCTGGCCGTCCTGTGGCCTGACCCCTCTTCCACGTGTCAAAGGATGGAAAGGGTGATCCGTGTTGCCCTCACTGCTCCAGAAAAAGCCGAACATCCTTTGTCACCACTGGCAGAAGCAGTCCAGCTCCTCTGCGGTCAACTCGCAAAGCCTCACAGTTTGGCTTTGGAGCCTGGACAGGGCTCTCTGGGGAGTCTTGGTGTGGAGATCGCGGCTTCCAGGCTGCACCACTGGCGCTTCTGCTTCCACTTGTGACCTTAAAAAACACATCCTGATGGCAATTGTTCTCCTGAGCTGGAAATCCTGTCTGCTCTGCTGTGGGACTTAGGCTCCCAAGTGGCTTGGGGTCTTTGGTCAACACAGCCAACCTTTCCCGCAAGGGAAATGACTCTCGCCCTTCTGCTTGGCGGCAGCCAGGCCGGAGCTGCTCCCGCTGCCAGCCGGAAGGACACCTCTGACTCCATCGGCTCCCCTCCCTGGGCTTGTCTTCTCAGCACAACGAGCTCTAATGGCCTTAAATAGTTTTCATCCAAAAAAAGCAAACTCTGAGGAGACAAAAGAGGAGGAATCCAGGAGCCACCATAAGTAGTTTTGAAGGGATTTTTTTTCTCTTTCCTGGCTCAGAAAGCAATTTGGCTGGAACTGTCCTGAGGCTCAACCCATGTCATGCCTAGGAAGTGGAAACACTTAAAGCCATTTTGGCTCCATGCGTGGAGATGAAACCCCAAAGCCAGGAGGGTCAAAGGGCCCAGAGCAGCAGATCCACAAAATAGGTTATTTTCTTTTCTTTTGCCCCCATCCTTAGGTAGTGTGAAAGAATACAAGTAGCCATTGGGGCAAATTACTTGACTTAGGTCGCCTTTGCGCTATGCTAGCACTACTGGCATTGGTCTGTGTTCCTTCCTGACCACACAGTTTTGAGATCTTGGAAACTGAAAGTTGGATGGTGTCCACCAAACAAGAGTTTTAGCAAAACATTTGAGTTTTCATCTCCCCAAGGAAAAATATTGTCTATTTCTTGGTCCGGAGGAGGGGAAATAGCAGAGGTTGTGCCTTGGAGAGCTTTTCTGGAGAAAGCTGGATTCCTCTGTGCAATTAGTCAAATGCTATGCGTCAGCCCTCCCCCGACAAATGAGGCATCCAGAGGTATGCGGGGAGTTCCTGTCGCTTGAAATTCTGATCTTATATTTGGGGCTGTATATTTATTCGTATATTTGGGGCTGTGTATTTATTCATGGGCATAAAAAATGCACTTGATCACCAAAAAACTCCTTTGGTCATTTGGATGCGTTTCTTAAGCTCACAGACTTTAAGGGAAAATAATGGCATGTGAGTTCGTAGCTCTAGGAAAGACAGCACAGGTCCCCAGCATCCTCTTGTGTATCGTGTCATTGTGTCCCTCAACCCCAAAGCCAGTGGCAGAAAGCAGTATTTGCTAGTTAATATTCACCCAAATGTTTAAAATAGCTTTCTGAGGCTGGGTTCATGCCTCTCCTTCCCTGCCCACAACAACCCATTTCCAACATGCGGGGTATGGCCATGGTGCCCACGCGGAGGTTTCCTGTGTGCCGGGAAGGATGAACATTGTGTGTAGGACACTCTCTACCTGACCGGACCCGTGACCGGCTCTGACTGCTCAGAAAATATTTTGCGGAATTTCTCGGCCTAATTAACAGATTGGAGGAAATTACTGTAAGTGTGCCAGAAGCTCCCCCAGAAAGTAGAGCAAAATGATTTTTTGGCAGTTATACACCTTCAGCACCACGTTGGCCTACTAATATCAGCAAGACAAGGTTTAGAGGAGAGGTGATGTTCTGTTTGTAAATATTGATGAAAGATGGTGCTTTTTTCTACACACCTGACCTCACTGCTGTAATGAAACCAGTGATGTTATCCAAGACATAAAATTTGCACGCAGCTGAAGCATCAGGAAAGCTGACATGGGAAACTTGAGTAATCACATTGAGAAGATGTGGCCAGTCTAAATGGCACAGGAACGAAGTGTGAGAAAGGGGGGTTCAAAACCACATGACTAAGGGATCAGTTGATATGGTGCTTTCTTTTCTTTTTTCAAATGTACCATTTACTGGATTTCAGGCCATGCTTATGGTATCTGCATGCTTAGTCTCAGCACATCATGGCCAGTGAGCTCTCCTTTTCTTGGCTGCAGTCTCTCAGGGCCACCAAGTTGCCTGTGGGGGAACCATGGTAGACCAGACCAGGTCCTCCTGCTTGCCCCTCACTCCTTTCCAAGGTGCTGCTCTTCACAGCCAGCCAGGGGCCATGTGCTCTTCACTGTTTTCTCCCCAGCTCTCATACTGCTTGTCTACTCTTGGATTTATTATTATTTTATTTTTTTTAGTGATTGCCTTTAGACTTGTTTCCTCTTCTGTGGACTTGTCCAGTCTTCCCATGAATCCCCCTCAGCCCTGTCATCCTTCTGTCCCATTAAGAAGTAGGATCTGTGCTTTGGATCGTCTTCTTGGCTTGCCTTCTGAAAGTGCCTGGAGCCTTGCAGGGGCTGAATTGCTGCTGGTACAGCTGGGTTTGCTGAGGCTGGGGGGATCCGGGACCATTCCCTCTCCAAAATAGCCCCCAGCCTGTGTTTGTGCTGAGCCTACACCTTCCCCAGGATAGCTGTCAGCCTTGGCTAGAAGATTGCATGAGAGGAAAAGCTCGCCCTTCCCTTGATAGTTACTCTGGTTGGTCAATCCCACCCCTGACCAGCAGGGTCTTACTGGGATGGGGCTTTCTCTTGGAGTTGTGCTGGCAGGCGCCACATCCCTGGTGGCCAGGGACCGGAGGTCCCAAGCTCCTCTTTGAAATGCTGGCTTGCCTAAAAGCTCTACTGAGATGGCTGCAACTCCTCTTGTGGAGGAGCTCCCATGGCTTCACTTGCCCCAGGAGCCAGGGAGTGTCTGGCTGAGAGTGGGTGGGTGGCTGGGAGTCAGTGCACTGGCATGGAGGGCGCTTGCTAGTGCAGGCAAGCCACTGGGCCCTGCAACACGTGGTGGCTGGCCAAGTCCCACCTGCCTTGGAAGAGGCCTCCTTAGCAGATCTCCGGGCAGTTTCTGGTGGCTGCTGGAGGACCCGCAAGCCCAGTTCGGGTGACTTGGAGGGATGCTGAGCTGCTGGGAGCACAATGGGTGGAGGAGATGTGCAGAGCCCAAGAGGAGGCTTGGCTTGGCCATACCCTCAAGAGCTCCCTTACCTTTTGAGGATATGGCAGCCAGCCCTACAAAGGGATTTGAAAGGCTCTGACTGCCAGGTAGAGTTTTTTGTTTTTAATAGTGTTGCAAAAATAATTATTTTGGTCATTTTCACCCAATTTTTAAAAAGGCTTTGTGAGAAGAATGAAGCTGTTGCCATATCTGAACCATTCCTGGTCTGCCCTTCACAGGCTTTTCTTAAGTCCTCTTAGCCTAAATGATCGTTGCTTTTTTTTTTTTTTTTTGATGAACTCACATTTGGATGAAAGCTGTGTGGTTTCTGCGCCCGGCAGTGACGTGATGGGGTTGGAGGGCACACGATGCCTTCGAGGGTGTCCTGGCCCTGTGCCGTGGGAGGAGGAGGAGGACGAGGCCATCTCATCCTTCAGCAATGCAGATTGCTTTTGACCCGGGGGGAACCTGGGGCAGAATTGAAGCCTTCTGTGTTACCTCCAGCCCCAGCACATGGTTGCAAGCCAACTCCCAGGTTTTGCAGAAGCTCAGCCAGCAGTTGATAAGCATGGATATCAACGAGTTGAAAGCCCTGGGAGCAGTAATGAGAGAGAGCAAGTGGAGGAGGGAAGAAAGGGGAATGGTTTTCTCTCTTCTTCCAAGAAGATGAGACTTCACCTGTGCATGGCTGTTGCAAAGCCTCTTTGGGCAGGCAAGGAGGAAACAATGGGAAAGCAGCCTGGATCTGCATTATTTCTGTGGCCTGGAAAGGGTGGGTTGTGTCAGGGGCAAGATCAGATGGACAGGAGGAGGCACTGGCCATGAGGGTGGTGAGATGGGGTGCAGGTGGCCTCAGTGGGAAGGGGAATGGTGTGACTGAATGCCCTTGGAAACAGTCTTGTACAAGAGCTTCTGGGGGAGAAGCTGTGCACAGAATACAGTGGAATAAATCCTCATTGACTGCGATGGAGGTTGGTGCCACAGCATTAATCCAGGTGAAGAGCTGAGCCCATTTTGTTAGTACTCTCTGTCATGCAACACCCAAGCTTTTTCCTCCTGTAAAAGACCATCACCACCAAGCGCTCCCCTTGACAGAATTGCGAAGGGCTTGGGGATAATTCAGCTTCCCAAAACTGAGATAGAGAAGTGTACTGAGAAGAGAAGGGCATCAGAATCTGTCACTGCTGCCCCTGAGCCCGGTGTCAGGGGGAGGTAAGGGCAGTGCTGTGGTACAGCGGAGGAGGGAAGCAATGTACCCAAACATAGATTCACTGGAAATTGGGCTGCTTAATCCTCCTAATACCAGAATGGCTTCATTTCTCCAAACCAGGCTGACAGCTCCCCAACAGTTTGCTTCTGAGAAATGGCCTTCCCTGTAAACTGAGATTATCTGATAAAATTTACTAATTCAGTGAAATGACTCCATCATTTCTTGTTTGTATGTCTGCATGGTTTTGGAGTGCTTTTTAAACAGAGACCATCTTTTGGGGAGTAATTAAATTTTTTTTTTTAAACAAAAAAACTCCCTAAATCCAGCTGTGTTTGGGGAAAAAAAAAAAAATAAAAAAAAAAAAAAGGTAAGAAAAAAACAAGAGCAGGGAAAATGTTGCATTTCCATTTCAGGATTTTTCTTGTATTTGTTTAAAGAGGATTCATCCCCATGGAAGCATTTCCTACCAGGATCTGATAACCTCTCTGGCTTTCCACTTGGCTGCCTGTCCCCCACCGCACACATGTTGGGAGTTGCAGCACTGCCAAAGCCCTGGGCGATGGATGGAGACCATGGATGGAGGCTGCAGCCCTTGCTTTCCAGTTTTCTCAGACCTATTTCCAAAGGCCATGAATCTGGGGAAGAAGTTGCTCCCTATTATGGAGGAGAAAAACAAATTCAATATTGGGATTGGTTAAGCTGACTGCTTGCCAACCTCATCTTTGCTGGAAAAGTCTTAATGAGACGCTGTAGCAGTAGAGTAACCAATGCGAAAACCTGTTTCTGTAAAAAGTTCTTTCTTCCTGCCTCGTAATAGCCAACTGCAGGGTGTTCCTGGCGGAGCACAAATATTTTCGTCAGGCTAAATAATTATATTCAATTAGTTTTCATTAAGGTGATGCCAACCTGCCCCTTTATTAGCTGCATGGAAACTCACTTAGCTTCTGAAAAGGCTCGAAAACAATGAAGCGGGGAGAATATCCTACTCGCATCATGCTCCTTTCCATCCGCTACGCAAAAGAAAGGGACTACCAGACTGCGTGGGCTATGCAATTACTTTCCAGACTTGGCAAAGGAGGCTAGAGTGAGTTTAAAGTAATCCATCTCTACAATGTGTTTTCATTTTTTCCTAAAAAAAAAAAAAAGCTGGGCTTGCTTCCAGATTGCTTCACAGAGACAGTGGTGTCACAGCACTTTGGGAGGCAGCAGGGTGGCTTCCCCTGTGTCAGGGACAAGCACTGGCCCGTGGCCAGTGTTGCTACCACTAGTTGCAGAGGCAAGCCCGGATCTCACTGATGGCTCGTGCGCATTTCTTACTGTACTCCTGCGCATCTCCCCAGCCTCTTCGGTAAGCAGAGGGAGAATGGGGAAGTGGTCCACCCACCTACGGTCTGCAGCGAGTGCCAGCACAGATAACAGCCCGCCGTTAGTGGGCTTTTCTTCCCAAAAGCTGAAATTCCCCAAAGTTCAAGCCATAAATAACATAAGAACAGTGGCATGTAATCACCTGGCATGTGAAACAGCCAAAAACATGTGGTGGTGTCTCTGTCGCTCTGTCTCTGCCTCAGGAGTGAAGGTCTTTGAGTGTCCCCTGCGCAGTGTCTGGCCTGCATATCGCTCGCATTGTGCTGGACCAGCTGGGTGGGATATGGCCAGTATCAGGCTGGACAGGGTCACGTTTCTGGCCAGGGCCACTGCTGGGGAGGAGGAGCAGAAAGCACTGGAGCCCTATGGTGGCAGGTCCTCAGTCTTCATTTGTCCTGCTTCTGGGCCACTGGTTTCCATTTCCTTCCTCCCCCCTTTGAGTCTAGGGCACTCGTTTCCAAACTATTTGGGCTCACCTTGGTTTCCTCAAGTTTTGCCTTCTCTATTTCATTTCTGCAGCTCTCCATCATGTTGTGGTCCAGCACAATTCCCATTTAACTGAGGGCAGAAGAAGCCTCTCCAGGCCCATTCTGGCCTGATTGCATGCTTGGTTGGAGCACGGACTGTTGCAGCTGCTGACTTTCATTCCGAGTGCTGAACCCTTACCCAGAAGCACCCTTCTCACAAATGTTTATTGTGGAGAAAAAAAAACACCCAGACGCACGCCTACAGCTGCATTAACCACCCTGGCACCTCTTCACCTGGTCCCACTCCAAGCCCCATCAGTGATGAGGGGAAATCCCCCGGTCAGACAACAGAAGGAAACCTACTGCCATTCCAGTCAGTCTTTCCAAAATATTTATGATGGGGGAGCACACACGCCCTTCTTTTGAGCCTGACAAGTGTCCTGTTTACCTTTCTTCTGGGACTCTACAGGCTGCAGGAGAATGTGGGCAATGTCCCGGCATTACCTGGCTCAGGGAAAAGGGGAATTACTCAAGGAAGGATTGAAATGAAGCCTCTTCTTGGTACTTTGCTGGGCCTGGAAGATGTCAGCAGCACAGGTAAGGCTTCCTGGGACAGGGGTTGCAAAAGATGGTCAGAAACATCTGAGTCATTGCAGTGAGGACTCAACAGTGCTGCTCGGGGATGAGATGATTGGCCTGGCACTGGGGGCGGGGGGAACATTGGGGCATGTGGCTCTGATGATTTTTGTGGGGCTGATCAATGAAATCCTGCTGGCCATATCAACAGCTCTTGTGCGGGTGACCTGTGAGGAAGATGCCCAGTTTCTTGTGTCAGGGATGTAGCACTTATTTTTCCAAACATCCTTCACTCTGGACCATTACATGGCAGAGCGGAGTGCACCACTGCCTTGGAATGGCAGGAAAGCTCACCGGCTGTCCCAGCTGCTTCAGCCATCCTGGTGGCACCACCTCCAGTGTCAGGGACCTGCTGCCTGTACCCATCACAGAGGCTTATGCAATGGGTTGTGTTCATGCCAGGCTATAACCTTCCTCCTCTTTCTCACAGATGTAATGGAAAAGAGTTTTTTTTAAAAACCTCTATAATTTCTGTTTATCCCCGGTTTTGGATTGTGCCCTTTGTTTCTTCTCTGAGAACTTTCCTAGCTAGCAAGGCAAGTCCCATGGGTGACTTTGGTCTCCTCTCACCTCTTAGAGGGGCAGCTGCAATGCCAAGCCTGACCAAAGATGATCTCCCAGCACGGTTCAGGCTTTGGACAACTGTCCCTTCACATCCTGGAGCTCCTGGCAGCCTGGTCCTTGTTCTGGGTCCCCCCCAGCCCTGCATCTCTTCCCCTGGCAGGAGCAGGGGTTGGTGCTTGTGCTCAGCTGTGCGTGCAGAGCAGGGCGGTCACCAAGGGCCAGGCACGTGTTTGCGTGAAAGGCGTGGGGCTTGCAGCAGGCCAGGAGTGAGTCAGGGTCAGCGCTGACCGCTTGGCTCCATCACTGCTCTGAAAAGGCACAGAGATTGTTTGAGAGGCGGTAGAAATAACAAAAGCAGGAGAGAAGCTGCTGTTCTTATGGCATTGTGTGTTCTGGCCCTTGGCTCACCTGCACAGCCCTCCCTTGTGGGCAGGACCAGAGAAGCAGGTGCCTGAGACCCAGGCAGAGCTCAGACCACACGTGTGCGAGGGACAGCTGCTGCTCCAGGGGCCAGGAGGAGTGGACACCTTCCCCTCTCTTTCAGCAGAAACACTGATCTGAGCTTGCTTCTCCCCACCAGCAGCCCATTCCAGCAACCTCTGCAGGAATTATTTTTTTCTGTAATTATTCTCTGGGTGAGTTAGGAACCCGCTCCTCGCCACCTGGATGGACCAAATCTGGTGTCTGCTGCTGTTAGTGGAAGCAGATGGGGACTGGCTCAGTCTTAATTTATCTTCTTATCCTGCCGCTGCTGCTTCCTTCATCTCCAGACTCGGTCTGAGCCCTCTGAGAAAAAATCTCCTGGTGGGTTTGGGAAAGGAGAGGGGTCTCCTTGTGCCTTTGGCCTTCTGTTGGCAGCTGGAGACATCACAGAGGGCTGCTTGGGTCCCTGGAAGACCCCAAATGCAAGACCTCTGGGGATGGGAGGAGATAAGTCTCACAGTCTGAGTCATGAGAGAGAGGAATTGTTGCTGGACTCCGCCTATTGCAGCTATGTTACGACTGCCTGGGCTAGCATGGGAGACTGCTGAAGCCCGGAGATACCGCCTGTAAGCTATGAGTCAGTCATTGTCCAGAGAGTCTCCAAGGGACAGACATCATCGTATCTTCTTTCCTTGGCTGCCACCTCAGCGACTGCATCCCACAGCTGGCCTGGCTGCTGCTGCCTCTCCTGTTTTGTTTGCTTCCTCCTGGCTCCGCGCGGTGTGCTGTTTCACAAATGCAAAGTGCCGATGGTGCCTTTCAGTCTATCCACCTAAATTTAAACTGCTATTTTTGTCTCATTGTGTCCTATTTTAAAGCAGGAGCCAGTAGCCAAGAAGTCACTTGAGGAAAGGTGTTGTCCGATGTTTGGTGCCATGGCAAAATGCGCCGCTGCGTGATGGAGACCTTGTGCCGGAAAGGCTCCATTCCCCTGCGGGCATCCTTTCTGCAAGGGACACGCTTTTGTTTCTTACCATGGTTTCCCAAAGGAGTGGGAAGGCACAGGAGCGGGATGAGCTGTTTCTCTTCCCATTTAGCTGTGGTGAGTGTTTCCAGTCAAGGCACCCTTTCAAAAGAGTGTCGACAAACAGATAACACAGGCGGACGCATTTCAGGAAGCAGTTCCCAGAACTGGCTTAACATTTCTTATTGGTGTGACCTGAACAAAAACTGTCCTCCCTAAAGAAAGAAAAGTGAAGCCAGGGGTCAAACAACAGGAACAGGCATTGAGGAAATGATCCCTAGCTGAAATTAATGCCCTTGCAAGAGTAACATGCTGTTCAGCATGAGTCAGAGCTTTTCCTTTCACAGTTCTTAGGGCAGTGTGGGCACGGGGGTGTGGGTTTTCTGCTTGACCCTCGGGCATCCCAGAAGAGGGGGTCTGTGCCGAATCAGGGGAGGACATCAATGGTTCCTTGCTGAAAGGAGGACAGCTCTTAAAAAGGGATGGCTTTGACATCCCTCACTGATGTAATACCAAAGGCAGTTTGTGGAGGGCTTCGCAGCTGATCCCAAAAAGTACATTGGTGGCTGTGCAGGTTTTCATCATTCTTACTGGAGATTTCCTTGGCATTGACCAGTCCTGCTAGATGAGGCTACTCTTCCTTAAATGAGGTCTTCAAGGGGACCTGAGGAAAAAGGAACTGCAGGACCCTGCCTTCCAAACTGCCAAGCAACGCCCCCTTGTGCAGGCCTTGGCCTCTGCTATCCCACCCACATGGTAGGCTACTCCAACTTCCAGCAGGGAGTTCTGGGGATTTTCTTCTCTAGAGACCAGCAGCATCTCCAGAAGCTTTCCTTTTGCTCAGAGGGACAACAGGTAGCTTGCTCCCTGAGCTGTCAACCACTCCTGAAATGATTGCTCTTGGGTGAGCTTCAGTGGACCGCTGTTGTCCTGTCCATCACGCCCTTTTTATTTTTCAGCATACCTCCCCCTTATGCTTCCTCATGCCCTTGGCTTGGTTTCAGGATGCCAGAGGTGAAGTGGGGCCTCTGTGCAGCCAGCCAGCGTGGCTTCTGTTGGTGGAGGTCAGCCATGCCTTTTGCTCTGGGTTTGAAACCTAATGTCAGGTCCTTTAGCTAATGTAAAATATAGTTGTCAGATGCAGACTGGGTAAACAACATTCCCGGTTCAAAACAGTGAATTTTTAAGGTAAGAAATTCCAGCCTCGTCAAGAACACAGTGTTTGTCTTGGGCAAAGGTTTTCTTTTTGTTCGGAGTGGTCCGTCGTGGCTGTCACAACTGCTTTCCTTGTTAATGTCTCATTTTTTGGGTGCAGCTAATCATTCGAGGGGCAGAGGCATACTTGGCTGAGAAGTCTGTCTGTTGTCTGATGGGATGGTTCTGAAGCACGCACCAGTGAAGTGTAAAGGCATGCTGTGAACAACATCGGAGCTGACAGCTCTTCACAGGATGTATTTATTTCTTGATGCTCTGCTTCCTCGTTTGTGCGTCAATCGATCACTGCTCTTCTTGGGGAAGCTATAAATAATCAAGTTCTTTGATCTGAGTTAAACCTAGGCTTGCCTGGTAGTGCTGGAACACAGGAGGCAGAGAAGTGTTTTTGGGCTTGGTCCAAATGCTCGCTCTGGCAGTCAGTGCCTCCAGCAGCGGGGAGGACAGTGGTCCACAATGCATGGGATGGTCTGAGAGCAAAAGAGTGTTCTCCAACAGCCTTCTTGGAGCAGTTTAAGAACGTGGTAGCATTCATGGCCTTCGGGAAAGACTCAGAGTAGCTGCTTGTCGGGAGTACCGAGAACTTAATTGCTGGCCAAAACCTCAGTTTTGCGGTTAGAAAAGGAAAACCAAAGCTGGAAAGGAAACCCAGCTGGTGCACCGAGGATGGCAGCATACCAAGGCTCGCACCCCCAGCTCTGATCCTGTCTGCACAGTGTCATGCCATGCTCAGAGGACCATGGTCTGCCTCTGATGCTCACCTGCAGCAAAGTCACGTCCAATCCAAGTGAAGTGGTCCCTAAAGGGAGAAGAGTGCTGGCTGTGTGAACAGGCTGGTTTTGGATCCTTTAGCAGATAGACACCCAAGTATCTAGAGGCACCTCTGGGGACCCTTTAGTTTGTCCCCACAAAATGAAGGAGAACAGGAAGTAAAGGATCCTGTTTGCAAAAGCTTGTTTTTAATTATTAACAGCGGCAGCTAAATTTTCGCTGAAATGATTGTTTAGGAATGTGAGCTAATCCCATAGCGCTAAAAAGCCATGATCTAAAGGAAATGTTTTGAAATTGGGAAAGGGAAATGTTTCAGTCAACCTCAACTTTTTTTCTTCAAATGAAACTTTCCAAGAACAGAGCTTTTTATCTGGATTTGGTATGGGAGTGGTTTGAAGTTTCTCAGGCTCTTCAGGTATGAGAAATCTGAGTACAGCAAGGCTGGGATTTCTAAATTATTATATTTTACTCTTAGTGGTGCTGGTGGTTTTTGTTTTTTTCCTCCCCAGTTCTTTGTGGAAAAACTGATAGGAAACTATTTCTGTCTTCTGATACCTTTGTTTGTTCTCCTTCCCTTGAGGTCTCATGGCTCCCTTCACAATTTGCTCGTACAGAGTGAAATTAATCCTGCTGGAATACCTCTGTTTTACCCGTTAAAAAGGGTGCTTTTGTGAGCTGTGCCCGTGGTGCCAGCTTGGATTGCTCCTTGTCACCCCAGACGTGGCAGCTGGACACGTCCCTCCTGCTCCACACTGTGCCGGTGTTTGGTGGCTCTTCAGGTCCCTGCTGCCCAAGTAGGAGCAGCCAGGGGAGGATGGAAATTGTGATGGGGTGATTCCAATGTGCATCAGCAGAAACAAAATGTCATTTCCATCGGAAAGTATTTCAAGGTGTTTCAGTCTTTCAAGATGAAACAAAATCTTCCCTTGCAAAATATCAGTTCCAGCCATTGTTCCAGTTTGACTTGCACGTTCCAAGGAAAACAAATAGATTTTGAGTTGAAATGGCTAATGTTGAAATGGCCAACCCAAACCAAGCCTTGTCTACTACACATTCAGAGTTAGGAGAGGATCCTGTAATGAGAAGCATTCTTGCTGTTCTCATTCTGACCCCTCCAAACAGCAAGTTTCCAGCACTTTTTGTACCGTGGACGTTATGGATTTCATCCTGTCCTGGGAACACCCATGTCCTTTCTCAGCCTGAGATGGGGCATGAGCTGCTAGCAGTGTAGTCACCCCTCCCTGTGTCCAGCACCAAGTGTGGCTGAGCCTTTGTCTTTGTTTTAGTCTTTTAGCTGTGAAATACAAATGTCGAAGCCCCATGGGAAGAACCACCCCACCAAGGTGCTTCATATGGGTCTGTGAGGAACTTGTGGCCATGGTCTGTCCTGGGAAAGCTGCTCTGGTGTGTGAATGCAGTAACCTTATTTTAGGCAGGAGCAGGAGGAAGCCAAAAAGCCTCTGCACCAGGGAATGAGACCGCAGGTCAATGGCAAAGCCCCGTGAGAAGGATCTTGTCTCCTTTCAGGACAAGGGAGAAGGAGGAAAGGATGTCTCCAGAAGAGGAGGGGAGTGAAAAGATCTGAACTGATTTGGACATGCACGAGTGGGTTTGTCAAAACCAATTTCCAGCAGAGCTCTGCAAAACACATGTCAGCAGGCCTGGTGACTGCCAAATCCCAGCCTCTTACTCACGACTGCTGCGGCACTGCCTTTGCTTACATCCAGCGTGAAGAGAACAGGTTTTATTGGTTTGTTTTGGTTTGCCTCTTATTGAAATTCAAGCTGTTTTATTTAGTGAATTGATCCTAACACCGTAACGTCCAAACCACATGCACACACACACACTGTCTCTGGCAGAGGGACATTTGTAAGGTTTTGAACCAAACAAGGAGATTTTATGAAACTTCCAAATAGCTGAAAGTGCAAGTTAGATGATTATGCAACTTGTTTGGCTCTTTTATTGCCACCATTGTTAAATAAGTTGGTATATAGTATAATAACAATATTTAGTGGAGACTGAACCATTTTCAACTTCTCTGATATGTGACTGTCACTCTGTGTTTAACAGGGCCCAGGGCTTCAGGACCTGCAGTGGTATGAGTACAGTCTTGTGGCCACATATTAGGAATAAGATGTGTTAAATTCACCCTCTTTTATCCTCTTTTTATTGAATGTGACATTTTCCAGAGGGAAGAGGACAAGCATCCCAACGCTGTGGTCTAACTGTCCTTACCATGACTTCAGGAGGGATCTAATCAGAGCTGTGATCATCACACAGCATTGGACTATCTCCTTCCAGGTAATGGGATAATGCTCTTACAGCTTTTGTGCACTTCATTAACTTATTTTTAAATTTTCATTCAAATGGTAGCTACATGAGCACTCTGAGGCCTTTTAGAAAGGGTAGAGCAGCTAAATAAAAAATTTCCAAGGTAAAATGTCAACATACCAGACAACCGTCAGCCCTTCGAGAAGGTGAAGATTTCTAGTGGGACATGACAGGTATGGGCACATGGATCTCACCGGGATCAAGGGAAAATTTATTCTCTGAGTGTTTTTGGATGCTGTTTTTCAGTAGGGAAGTGGTGCTGCTTTTTCTCTACAAACTCACATTTTCACAGGACACAGCTGAGGGCTCCCAGGTTCATTCCTGAGCCAGGAGTCGTCTTGTTGCCACCCTCAGTCTGCATCTCTCCTGCAGAAAAGGCACAGAAAAAGGAAAAAGGGGGAAGAAAGATAGGGCAAAAAGTTTTTCTCTGTTTTAGGAGGAAAACCATGATGACGGCAATGCCAGCCCTAGCAGCAGGTCTGTCTTTTCCATCTTCTTTTCCCTGGTGGCTTGACTGGAAATAGCAGTACTGATGCCCCAGCTCAGGAGCAAGGCGAAGATGAATTTCTTGCTTCTTTGAGACAATGTTTTTAGCGAGCTTTGCATCTCAGCATTGAACAGAGCAGGAGGGCTGCCCTGCAGGCAGCACATGGTTGCAAAATCGCCACCACAGCCATCCCATAGCAGCGTGTCCAGGCAGCAGCCTGATGTGCTGGGATGAGCACCAGGCATTTTTACGTGCTGGCCAGGGGTATCTTCACAACAGGAGGAGGGGGCTGAAGCTTGACCCTCCATCAGCTCCCTTAGCCCTTCTGCTGGAGGGACTGCTGCTTCTGGACTGCACCTGAGAGCCCTTGTTGAGATGGATGATGCTGGGATGAAGCAAGGAGAAGCAGAGAGGAAGGCCAACCTCAGGGCCAGACAGAGCGTGGGGCTGTGTCCCGGAGGCCCTGCAGAAACCCATGTGTCACCTGCTCCCTCCCCGTGCTGGGCTGTGCAGCTGCATGTGGGTTGTCATTCTGGATGGGGGCTCCTCCAGGTCTGGCTCACTCATGCTGCTTCCCCTTGTGCCCCAGGATGGCATCCCTGTAGACCTGCTCCCAGGGGTTTAACCACATCCCTGCGAGCACCAGCAGGTGTTAGCTGGCAGTTTTGCTGCTGAACAGCATCTTTTCAGTGGGAAATAGCAGGATTGCCCTGCCCAACCAACTTCAAAGCCCAGGAGAGTCTCCAAAGCTAACCTGCATCTATCTGCCTCTCCTAGGTCTGTGGGTCCATGGAAGAACAGGGTTTAGGAATTATACAAAAATATTGGGCTCTACCTTTCTTGGCTGCAGAAGTGTTGCTTAGGGGCACAGTTCCTGACATTTTTAGTGACTGTGAAGTTTATTGGCAGCGGGCAGAGGTAAATCAGACAGTCTCATCGTGTTCACTTGAAGCAATTTCAAGGAAATGCAATCCTGCTTTGAATGGCACAGATCCTTGTCTGCCTCATTTAATTGCTTTTACTACAGGATACTGATGCTTTAGATTGTAGATCCTTTGAGGCAGGGACTGTCTTTTGTTCTGGGCTTGCCAAACGCATCCTGCAGCGAAGGCCAGGGCCCTGGCCCGACTACAAACACCTGGTTATTTTGAGAACTGTAGTCGGAGAGTGCCAGGAGGGCTTTGCAGTGGTGCCCAGAGGGCGCGAAGGACATGGGGACCTCCATGGCACAGCCCTGCTGAGTGCTGGCCCCTGCTATTTGCAGCACCACATTGCTCTGAGTGATGCACATCACCTTCCATCCTTGCTTTTACTCATATATGGTGAGTCAGCATTCATCATGAGTTTGTTCGGCCACGGCCATGGAAATGACAGAAGCTGGAGGGTGAAATATCTTAATTCCCATCTCTCACCTCCTTTTGCCAACCATCAGTGCTGCTTCTCTGGAAAATGCTGAGCAAAAAGACCTGAAGCCTGCAGAATGACACCCTGAAAAGCTGCTACAGGGAAAGAAGAGGTGGAAGAGGTTGCTGGCCCAGCTGGACCCACCAAAATAATCCATGCAACAGGTCTTCTCCAGTCTGACCAAAGAACCTTTGGTATATTCCAGCAGGGACTCAGCTGGTGGGGAAACCCAAGGGGCCCAGTTGTAAACCAGGCTCCTTGAAACAGTGGAGGCAGAGGAAATAAAAAGGGGCTGCTGAAGACCTGCAGCATAACACATCTTCTGCCACTGCCCTGCAGGTGTTCTGCCCGACTGACCAGGTTTGCGTAGGGGATGGAGAGCAGAGCGGAGCTGCTTCATGCACATCTGCCAGTCACCAGCACAGATGAATGTCCTCTGCTTCGGGGCAGCAGACTGGGGCAGCCAGCCCTTGGAAGGGAGGGATGCCTTGGTGCTGGCACCTCAGCTCCTGCCACCTTCTCCTTCATCCAGCCTTGGCCTCGCTCCCAGTCCCCGGGCGATGTCTGCAGGGTGGGCGCCATTGGGGTGCTCACGTCAGCCAAGCCTGTTCTTCAGGTATGACCATCCACCTCCCTCTGACCAGTATTTCTGCTCCAGATCAAGCATAAATTGCTGGTAAATTAAACCCAGCCTGTCATGGTCTGTAATTTCCAGTGAAACCACTGGTGTGCACTGGCTGCAGGGCAGGGGGAGGATTTCTGCTCTCCCACCCGTCCCTATCAGAGGAGGACTGGTCCTCCCCCACCCCATACCATCAGCCCCAAGTCTGCAGGGGCTGTACGGGGCATGCTGGCCTGCAGCCCCAGGCACTGGGTCTGGGAGCGGTGGTTCTTAATCCGCGTTCCCAGAGCAATGCTTGTACTTGCAAGTCTGAAACCTTCTGGGAGCCTGGGGGCTTTACGTTTGCTTTTGCAGCAGCTTGCACTGCCTTGGTACTGAGGTGTAGCAAGAAAACTGGGGGTCATGCAGCTCCAGGAAGTTTGGTTTTGAGCTGTGCAAGGTTCCTGAGTAAATACAGGGACTGCCTTTTGCTCCATTCCTAAGCCTGCTTTTGCAATAGCACCACCCACAAAGTAGGAGACCCAGCACGTCTTAGGTGATAACCTCAAGGACTGCTTGTTTTGTGAGCTTTAAGCAGGGCTCTGATCCTGCTTCTGTTCCTTCCTCTCTCTTGCAGAGCCTCCCGAGGGCTTCCCAATGCGACGCATCTCTCGCAGTGCCTGTCCACCTCCGCCTCTCCTCCTGCTGCTGAGGTCTGCAGCAAGATGCTGTCACTGCAACGAGCCAGAGCATGGGCTGTAGCTTCAGGTGAGGAGCAAGGAGGGTTTTGTGTCCACATCTTGTCTGCTGGGAGAGTGGAGAGTGCGGGGCTCAGATGGTGGCTGGGACATGCCCTCCAGCCAGGTGTTGATGTCCGGCCCCTTCTCCAACTTGTGGTTTTATGCAGCAATGGAGGGTGTCCCAGGTTGGGGGCTGCATAGAGGCATGCCTACAGGCTTTCCTCTTGTTTCTGGATCACATGAAGCCCACCAAGGGGTTTGGGAAGCTGCTTGAGTCTTCTTCATCCACATCTTTGGATCTGGGGGAACAAATTCTGAGTCACTGAGTCCTCATAGGGGAGGTTGCTGGGAACGAAATGCCTGCCTTTAAGAAAGATCTGCTGTTCGAGCTTTCTCTGGCAGGGACCATCCCACTGCACCTGCAAGAGACCATCTTCCAAGCTGGGATGGAGGCTGCTCCCTCACAGAGAATAAAGAGCAGAATCTCCTCTTTTACTAAAAGGTTTTTCTAGAGGTCAGGGTGAAATTTTCTGCTGAGTTGTGTATGTGCCTGTGTGTGAAGTCACTGTTGCCTTTTAAACCCCAGTGGGCAAAGGATCATTGAGAAGAACACGCTGGGGATACCATGGAGGAACACTGAGATGTGAACTTCAGATTTCAGTTCCTGCTGGATAGAAAAGCAGAAAGACAGAAAGGCAGTGTGGGCCTCACCCCATGAAAGCAACAGCCCAGACCTGGTGGAAAGATATAAGGTGTTTGATGCAGGGAAAGAGAAAAGCTGTGGTCATGTTGAAAGAGTTTGACCAAGTCTCCTTTCCAGCAGAAGTAACATAGCTCTTGAGGGCTCTGATGTTCTGCAAGCCAGGTGAGCATCCCTCGGTAATGAAGAGGGACCTGCCTTAGCTCCTAAGACGCAGTAAATTTGGCCTGCCCATGAGAAATGTGCTTGAGGGGAGTGTTTCAGTTGGCAGCTTATGAATGCAGGAGAGGATGTAGACCTGTAGAGCTTCCGGGCCCTGCAGGTTGGGGATGTCCTGCAGAGAGAAGTATGAGGAGCCATGTGGCTGCTGCATGAGAGGACCTCACACCGCCAAGCAGACCCAAGTCCTCTGAGTTGGGGTTGTCATTTACACCCTCCTGCTGGTGTCTCCCCAGATCTGTGAAGGCCTTCCCAGCTGGGCAATGGACCTATCTTGCAGTTTGCTGTTGCCATCCATCACTGCGGCGATGAAAAGCAGCCCCGTGCCGGCCGGCGGCAGCCAATATCTTGGCCAGGCCCACGTGCTCTTCTGGCACTGGGAACTCATTTCAAAGGCCAAGGAGGAAAGGCGGCCCCAGGAGCCGTGTAAAACGAACCAAACCCCATCAATGTGCGATTTCTCCTGCCAGGCACTGAGCGTCGGTGGTAACGCCTAACAAAGCACCACGAATTTGAAACCAAGCTCCCCTCCCCTTCTCAGCGCCATAAATCACTTTCCTTCTGTGCACTCATCTGCAGGCCATACCACTTCTTGCCAAGGCTGTAGCACTGGAAGAACTAAAATGCAGTGGAGAAGCCTCAAAATGAGGGAAGAGCCCTATTTTCTTGTGTCTGTCTCATTTTCTCACCTCTGTTGCACCATCTGTTGTCAGAGGTCCATCATTTAAAAGCTGTGTTGAAGTAAGAGAGCTGTGCCTACAGGAGCTAAATTAGTGTCTGAGGGCTGGGATTTCTCTTCCAGCAGCATGAAGGCTGGAGATGTGATGACTCTCTGTGATGGTCCTGACTGGATGGGCTTGGCATGGGCTGACCTAGCATCCCATGCAGTTTTGGGGACACTGGGGAAGATGCTGCATGCTTCCATGTAAGCTATAAATATGTGTTTAAATGGGTAAACGCCTCGTATAAATGAAGCGCAAAAGTCAATTGTGAACTCACACTTAAGTTGTGTTTTTAAGCACAAAAATAATCCCTTTGGACTGGGAACCCCATTCCAGCACCTTGTTAGAGCACAGCTAGCTCGGGGCTTTTGCTGCAAGATAAAGTCCTTAAGCCCTGCATGCCACTAATAGCTGTAACTCCCATAATTGGCCTTTCAATTTAGATTTGCCAGCTTTGCTTGTCTTATTCACTATATCTAGATAAGCTTCCCAGTCTTGGGCAATGCTCATTGCTTGGGAAAAATCTCACTGGAAGCTTATTTCTGTGGGAATGGACCAAGGCAGTGTGTGGAGTGGGCGTTTTGCTGCTTCTGGTGGGGGTCATAGCATGGGGACGCTAGCCCCATGCACAGCTTCACTCCGCAGAGGCGATTTTGCAGGGAAAGGCAACAGCAGCTGCTGCTGAAGGTGGTTGTTATAACAAAGCGAGCGTCATGGTTCTGCAGAATAAACGGAAATGACGGAGCTGCTCGCTGGCAGGTTAGGAATTCCCTGAAAAATGGGATCAGCAGCACAAAGGGCTCAAGGGGGGTGAGCAGAGGAGCTGTCTGAATTGTTGAGCTGAGCTCTCCTATCAGTGAGATTGACATTTCAGTGCCATCACATCTCTTAGGGCTGAGAGATGGGTAGCAGTGCTTGGCATTGCATCCTGACCCCAAACCCAGCAAATCTGGGGATGGGAATAGCAAAAGTGGGGAAAAAAGACTGGAAAAAAAAAGGATGCTTGCTTTGCCAGCTGCAGGCAGGGACTGTCCGCCTGTCCCTGTACATGATGCTTTCCAGCCATCAGGAAGCAGACACCCAAAAGTAGCTCATTTTCCCTTGGCCATGTGGGTTTTTGCACCACTCTCAAGCCCCATGGCTGGTGGGACCGTCGCTGCGCCCCAACAGCAGAGGGGAGCACGCGGGTCCCTCTCCCACAGGCACAAGGCACCCTCTCGTGGTGAGCAGCCACCCGTTGGTGGTGCCGGGTGCCAGCAGGGCCCCTTCACCCAGCTCCTTGGCATCTCTGCCCTCCTTTGCCAAGGATCCTGTGGGTTTTGAGGGATCCACATCATAGAGGAAGTGCTGCCCCCCACCCTGGCACTGCTCTGCTCTAGCCACCCACCCGAGCAGGACCTTGGGGTGCCAGTGGGACCCTGTGCTCAGTGGGGACCCCCTCCCCGGGACCCACCAGTTCTCCCACAGCAGAGAAACCATTCAGGGAGGTGAGATTTGGGTTCTCCAGGCTCAGGCCACCCCATTTCCCAGGGGGTCCTCCGCACCTAACCAGCTCTCTCTCTCACCTCCCTGCTTCATATGGGGAAAGAAGATATTTTTGACAGAGTGCTTGAAGCTGGCTTCCCTCCGCCCTTCTCCCTCATGATAATAAATCAGTGCTTTGCATAAACAAAGCCCCAGAGAGGTATTACTTAAAACAGCGCCCAGGAACCACACAAATGCAATTTTTTCCATGAGAGAGAAGCAGGAGGAGTTTGGGGGCTTTTCTGTGTGTGTTGTTTGTTTTTTCCTCTGTGACTCCTTGCCAGAGGGAGGGATTTTTCACCACAGTCCTCATCCCCAAAAAGCCCAGATCTGGTGGGCGCCCAGCGGCTTGCCGCACGCTTGTGTTGGCTTCCTGCAGCTTTAAAGTTCCCTCTACACCCAAAGGAAAAGAGGGAGGAGAAAGGGTTTCATCATCACTCCCGAGAGCAGACTTATAAAAACTTTGCGCTCACGCTGCCTGGCTCACTCGCGGGCTCGCAGGGTTTTTGGAGTGGGACGGGACAGAGCGGGACGGCGCTGGCGAGTGCTCGCTGTCTCGGAACCTGCACGCAGAGCCCAGCTCCTCGGGGAGCCCAGGGAAGCCAGCACACCATGGGACTCCACCCCGAAGCCAGCAAGTCCCCGGTCGTCATCCCCAAAAGCTCCAGCACCTGCTCCCGTGGTATCTTCTGCAACATCAAGGTAAGGAGTGGTGCTCCAGCAGCGATGTGGGAGAAGGAGGCTGGCCCCGAGAGCAGCCCTGGTGCAAGCTGCTGGTAAAGCAAAGGCTGCTTGCAAAAGCGCAGATAATGAATCTCACGTCCTTGGTCCCTAATAATGCCACGGAGGACCAGGGTCTCGGCGTGCTGTGGGCTGCAGGACTCGCCTGTCACATCCAGGACACAGTGTGCTGCCACTTAGGGAATGATTAACCACATCCTGGTGCGAAAGGAAAACACTGCCCTATAATAACGTCGATTCGCTTGAAAAGCCTTGGCGGGGAGAAGGGTGGTTTTGTGAACGGCAGGGCTGGCTGGCACATCCCCAGCAGGGAGGGGGACTTTCCTGCTTTGCCTTGCAGTGTTTGAGGCAGCCAGGCGCAATTTTGGGGTGCACAGCAGGAGAACACCTGTGGCAGATGGGGACCACTTGCCTGGGTGTGCTTCCCACTGGCGTTATTGTACGGGTGTAGGTTTGCAGCCTGCCAGCAGTGGTGTGAGGAAGGCTTTGTCTGTGCTTCCCAGCTAACTGCAGCTTTGGGAAGCTGGGGTGCAAGGCGTCATGGCCCGGGATGGGTTTGGTTTTTATTTGTTGCCAAGTGACAATGCTTTGGGTTTGCGGGCGATCGCGCCAGGAGTGAGTTGGCGGCCAGTCCATCCAGTCCCACATCCCCGAAGGTCCCTGCTGCTGTCCCAGTGGGTGACTTGATGGCCCTTTCTGGCTGTGAGCTGCAGGAGGAAGAGCTCGAGATCACCCCAGGTAATAAACAGGATAATGAAGAGCTGCATGTATGGGGGGGGCGGCAGAGGGGACTGGTGAAAAAAGGTGGCCCCAGCCTCCTTCAGGCTGTGCCGGTAGTGACCGTGGCTCAGGTGGATGAACCTTTAAAAGCATTGCTAAACTCAGTGCTTTTTTTAAGGCTGTAAAACTACAGGGATTAAAAAAAAATCTGCTGCCACCAAATGTAAATTCATTTCTCCAAGGATGCTTGGTCAGGGGCTGCGTGCAGGACCCCTCGGTGGCGGGTGGCACCAGGGTGCCACAAGCAGGGTGAACCCACGAGCAGGAGGTGCAGTCTGAGCCTCCTCCCAGTCCAGACACAGCTGCACCATGGGCAGGCTGGCGAGCGAAAAGAATCTCTTTATTTTTATTTTATTTTTTCTAAATAGAGACAAATAAACCTCATTTTAATGCATCCCCACTCCGGCACCATGCAGGATATTAAGGAATGGTTTGGGCTCTATCAAAGTACCCTCACTGATATCGGGTGAGTGATGTGTACTGTCTGGCATGGAGCTGGGACAGCCACACATGTGACAGGTTCTTGTTTTTAGGAGCAAATGTATATAAAGGGACAGGCAATGCCATCTCCCACCCTTTCCTGATCTGTTCACTCTTCCCATATTGCAAAGTTTGCTTTAAAAATATATATACATTGAGAAAACAAACCCTGCTTCGAGGTACCCAGGCAGGCAGCAGCCTGACTGCGGCTGTCAGCACTCTCAGCCTCCTGAAAAGTGGCAGAAAATAAAAGTGTCATGACTGAATTTCCAGGTTTGGGAAGCTGTTTTGCTATGGGTGGGTCCTTGGAGGGCAAGGTGTACAGCGAAGGGCCCGTTTGCATGAGGAGCCCTTGGTGCTGCGGATAAAACGTTGTAAAAGTTGGTGTCCTGGCTGTGCATGAGCTGCTGGCACCCTCCCATCAGAGCCAGCCGCTGGATGGCATCAACCAGCCCCGGCACCCTCCTGTAGGCAAGGGCAGCTTCTGGCCAGGGCGGTGTTTCCAACACACCCCAATCCTCCTGTCGTAGTGGGCTTCGAGTCGTGGTCCTGCAGCTTGCGTTTGTTCTGGGGCTAATGTGCCCATGTTGTTTTCAAAGTGCCTTCTGCGGGGCTGAGACTGGAAATAAAAATTGATTTTTTATGTACTTACTTCCTGTGAAACATCTTGCTGCTCCATATTCCCATTGCTCTGGGCTCTTTGTCCCAGGATGGTCCCAGGGCCAGGGTTCCGTCTTTTCCATATCCCCTGGCTGGATTAATGCTGCTCATCTCATTGCTTTGAGCACCCACTGGGGGGGCTTGAAGCCCTCCAGAAGCTGCCCACTTGTCACCTTGAAGAGAGTAAGCAAAAGTCCCAAAGAGGGACGGGGAGGCTGCTGCTGAGCCCCTGTCCCCCCAGGAAGCCCAGACATCTCTGTCACCCCCTGGTGGTGGCAGAGGGGGTGATGAGAGAGGGCAGCTGCTTACTCTGAAGCCCCACAGAGCTTCCAGGGTTGCGCTGAAGGTGCTGCGACCCAAGGAGTTGCAGTGGCAAATGCAGGATGAGGCCAACCTTTGGTGGCAGCTGGTGGCAATGTAACACCTTGGGGCTTGTGGCCTAGGGGAACGAAACAGGTTGGAAAGGTGGAGGAGACATGGGTGGTTAGTCCTTCTGATACCTGAGCATGGCCATGGATGACCCCAGGATGGAGTCCCAGCTGCTGTCCTGTTGTCACATCCATGCCCACCTTGCCTTTCTGGACAGCCACTGGCAGGTTTATTGCTGAGGGGTTCCCTATCTGCAGCACCTCGTTCCCCTGTCAAACGTTCTGGCTTCTTTCCCTTTACTGTCTCTTTTGTGGTTTTGCACTATTTTAATTGATAGCTAATTGCTTGTCCTGGATCTCCAGGGATGTGACAAGGAGAGCTTTATAAGCGCCTTGCCACTTAGCTGGGCTGCAGTGGTTTTGGCAGGAGAGCACAGGCAGGAAGCATCAACCCCACGGACTGGCCAATGTGGGAAGGGAGCCAGGAGGACAACTGGGGGTTATTGCCCCTTGTGTCAGCTGGAAGAAGTGTGCGAGGGGAATTTAAAAGCCTTGGGGACAGATTTAAATGGGGTGCCATAAAGGACCCCAAGACAGTGATCTTCCTTGGGGAGGGGAGGGAGGTGGGCAGTGACGGGGGCTGGAGGAGAGGGGATGGCAAGACCAGGAGGAGACTGTGGGGTCCCAGAGGTGCTGAGGCTATCAAGGAGCCCAGGGTGAAGGTGATGTAGCCGGAGGGGTGCAACGGCCCGCAGCGAGGTGCTCCCCCCTCTCTGGAGAGGCAGGGTGTCTTCTGCAGAACTGGAAGCTGTGCCTTGGGGCCCGAGGTCAAGGCAAGTTTGCAACTCAGAGCAAGTTTTGCCCCTTTCTTTAAAGGAACTGAAGGAATTTGCTGAGAAGAGTGTATTTCAGAAGCCCGCAGAAATAATGGTAGTGCTCTCATCCTGTTGGAAGAGATTAGGAATTGCTGTATGTAGCTGTTGAAACGTGAGGAAGAATAGAAGATGCATCAAGCTGCTGGCATTTGGCCCACAGTATGGCTTTAGGTTCGGAGAGGGAAGCATTGAGAGGAGGTGGCCATTGTGGGTTTGGGCCATTAGATGAACCAGGAAGATCAGAGGGTAATTGAGTATTAGGCTCTTACTGTGCAAGGAGGGACTTGGACAAACCTTTGTGGCAAAGAAGCAAGCAGAATGAAGGACAAGTGTGGTGGCACAGGGTGTGACTGGGGTCTTCAGCATTTGTGGTTGATTGTGCTGGCATCAGAAAGAAAAGGCTGGGCTTTGTTGGATCCAAGACTATATTTATATTTGTTTTTGTTGGGATCAGATCATAAAACGGAAGGACTGCCTGGAAGAACATCAGCAGCAGGATGAGGAAAAAGATGAGGAAGAGCCAGAGGGTAAATCAGGTTGGAAAGGTTAATGGGATCAAGGTCTAGGGACATGAAACAAGTTAATTTTATGAGGGGCGAGGTGGTTCTGTGCCCAAACACAATCAAGGAGTGGTCAGCAAAGATAAGATTATCACAAGCAAAATGGGAGAGGAGTGTCGCTGATAGGGAGCGCGAGGCATAGCTGGGGCTGAGGGTGTGTGAGAGGAGTATTTGCATACGTTTGTGGGCCGGGGAAGACAGAGTGAATCTGAAGCTATCTTCAGGGAGATCACAATCAGACTTGATGCAGCACAAAGGGAAGAAGTGAAAGCAAAGGCCCAACCACACGGCCAACCTGCTCCCGCGGTGTGGCTGCAGGAAGAGCGAGCTGCTTACAGACCTGCCCCGTGTTGTGCAAGCAGAAGGGTTTTCTCAGTGGAAGCTCAGGAAGGAGCAGAGACAGCTCGCGCACCTCATATGTGAAGGTCTGCTCTCAGCAACACCCCCAGCCAAAAAGCCCCTTCCTTCCTCCAGCGGGCACCTGCGTCGGGAGGCAGGGCTGTGCTCCTCACCTGCAGCACTCCCCCTACAGCAGCGGAGCAAAGCCAGGCCTGCAGGGACCCTGCAAGGGCATCAGGACCTGCGGATCCCACGCGTGTTTGCTGAAACAAGAGCAAACATTGGCTTTGCACTTGACAGTTTGTGGTTGTAAAGTTTGGGTTACTTGGCAGTAGGCAGTCATTATTGCAACTAATAAAGTGGGCAGCAGCCTGCTTTAGACAATCCCAGTTTTATTTGTTTATTTTTTGCACGAGAAATAAAATTTTAGGAGCCACCTTCTGCCATTGGACCATGCTCCTGGCTGTGAGGTGTTGTGCTAAGATGTGTTCTGTGGTGGGGTAGTTGTTTCGCTTGGTAGAAATGTTGCTTTTGCAATGTATTTATTTCTGTATTTATTATTTTTCCATCTGTCATCGGTGCTTTCTGATAGAGTTGTAAGCAGCTGCATGTAGGAAAGAGACGTCGAGGAGGGATGCATTTCCCCATGCGTGTCCATGTGTTTTCATTCCCAGCTGATGTGTTTCTTTCTGAATGTGTGGTTGCAGCCACACGACTGCAGGAGAATCATTTAGTGCTGTGAGTGTTGATCATAGACAAGCTCTAAAAGAAACAGCTGAGTATTGATCATTTTGGGGATGTTCTTATTGCTTCCTAAAGCAATGCATGCACACACCCCTCCCATATTTTTTTCCTCCTGTAACTTCAGGAGAGTAAAGTGGATAAGCCTGAAGGCAATTCCCAAGAGGTGGGCAGGTTGGGTTCTCCTGCTTTGGGTCATGACTTTTAGAGCTCCTCCAACACTTCAGCTGGGAGAAGGGGTTGAATTTCAATACAATGAGGGTAAATTTATGGCCTGGTATTCCCCAAAGTCAGTTTGTTGGTCTTCAGTAGGGTAGGACACTTTCCAATGAAGTCCAAAGGTTTGGTTCAGCCCTCAGGAGCCCCGGATACAAGCCCGATAGTACTGTATGGGCAGAAAGATCTAACAGAGCGTCCTTACTCCTCGTCCTTTCTAAATATTTACTCTAGCCAGATTCATTGTGCATTTCTCTGCAACAACTGCTCTTGGCCACGTCATACCTCGGTGTCATCAATCAGCTGAGAGCAGTTTGATGGCCTCTGCAAGGATCTCCGCTGCTTTTTACAGCTCCCCAGGCAGCTGTTGTGGCCGTCTAATAAATTAAGCTCTGGCTCTTTCCATCTATGTCGTTAGTGGCTGTTCGGTACTTACATTAGCAATGGTGTGAGTGCATGAGAGCAGAGTCAGGAAGAGGAGGTGGCACAGTCTGGAACCTCTGGGGCTGCTTCTGGGGCCCCCAGGGCTCTATGGGGAGGCCATGAGTGTGGGTCTTCAGTCCTAGGTATTTTAAAAGCAGTAAAAAGCAGCTCAGTTGGCTATGTTTTGAAATCCATTGCTCCCACTATGGTCTTGTTTCTCCCCAGATTATTCCATCTTCTGGGAGGAAAAGCTCTTCCTTTCACTCCCATTTTACCCTTTGCTTCTCTAGCATTTCTCCAGCTTGTTCTCATGTTTGCTTGTCCTGCTCCTCTCTGGGTTGTGGTTATGTCCCTGTCTTGTAGACATGGGCATGGCTGAAGAGGAGAACGTGGGACCTATTTGTGTGTCCTATTGGATGTGGCCAGCTCTTTTACCTGTGCCATAGGACTTCCACCTTCCCTATCTCCAGGCAGGTGAAGAGACTAAAGAACGAGATGAGGGATGACTTTGGGCATGGGTGCCACCACTGAAGCATGAAGCTGTGGAAGCAGAGCTAGGAATTAACCCTTGAATCAATCCTCCAGGCAGTGGAGAGGAAGGGGCAGTGCCCGTGCCGCATGTAGCAACATCTTAGAATCATGGAATCATTTAGGTTGGAAAAGACCCTGGAGGTTATCAAGTCCAACCATAAAGTCAAAAGACCTTTAAGTTCATCAAGCCCACCATCTTCTTGAACCCTGGTCCCTGCAGAGCAGTGCTGGGCTCCTTCTTGGAGGAGCCGTAGAAGCACTTCACTCCTCTGAAATATCCAGAGGCCAGAATTTCCTTACCTTGCCTTTACTCTGACCTGAGTCCAGCACATGCATGCTGGGCTTATCAAGCACATTATGCTCTTTCTCTCACTTAGCCTCTTGCCAAGCATTTTACTGGCTGCCTTGGTAATGTCCCCCCAAAAAACTCTTGCAAAACAGCCATCTTTCATAACAGGCTTTTTTAAAGTCCGGTCTCAACATACCTAAGTTCATTAGGGCCAGTGACAGTGTTGACAGTGTGTTATCTTACATAAACAATAATGGAAAGAGAGTGCCACGAGATAAGAGAACATGGCTTAGCAGACCCGGTGCATGGTGCAGGGCAGTGCAAATGCAGGCTGCCTACCAGCAGTGCCCCAAAACTGGTTGCTCCTGGGGCACACATCCGGCCCCAGCAGCCCCAACCTCCTCCTGTCCCCAGAAGCTCACCTAAAGGCCAGGCTCACCCCCGTCCCTGACCAACTCATTCTTGTCTGCTTTTTGGATATCGGAGTGTGTTCAGCATGAGGCTGGTCGAGCCCGCCTGTCCTCCCAGAGCCCTGATATGGGATCGCCCACAGAGCTGGCATGTCTCCGCTTTGAACCATGGTCCAGACTGTGGTGGGATCATCCCCTCTGCTCCTTTTGATGGTGTGGGTTTGTCTGCTTTATGGAAGAGCCTTGCCCTGGGTGGTGCTGGTCCCGGTGCAGGGAGCAGGGTGTCCACAAGGCAGACCTCCACCCTGAGGCTTTTTCTTCCCTTTTAAATAAAGTGTGTCTTGGAAAGGAGTCAAGTGCCTTGTATAAACAGCCTGGAGTCAGGACCGCTCGGCGCTCTGAAGGAAACGTCAGGATGATGAAGAGGGGGCTCTGTGCACGTGTCCTGGTGTGGGTGGATGCACGCCGCACTGCGCCCCAGCTGCCTGCAATGGGACCTGCCCACGGCTCCAGAACCCCACCAGGCTCTGATGTGAGCATCTGCTCCGGGGTCACTGCTGTCTTCCTAGGAGTGTCCCTGGCTCCTTCACTTCCCACCACGCCTTCACCTTCCTTCAAAGGACTTTGCTTGGCTCTTCTTTAAACATCCTTCCCCATTAAGTGTTACAAAAGATGGATGACAGCGGCTCCCTCCCCTGCTGGGGTGCTCAGTGGGTGCATGGGGCCAGGGTGGGAGCAGGTCGCTGCTGGAGGAAGCAGCTGTGACTGTGCTGCTTTCCATGGATGGTAGTGGGTGGTCAGGGTGAGCAGCAACATATGGGGAGATAGATGGGGATGAACACAGAGCAGTTCTCCACATCTCCACCAGCACCAGAGGTTTGCTGTTCCCTGCCAGAGCATCTTGGCTAGTACCAAGGCCAGGAGGTGCAGGGGCTTCTTTTAGAGAGCGCTGCCACCCACCGAGAAATCTCCCCTATCACGGCTATTTGTGCTCAGAGTCCTTGAGGTTTGGGTGCTGAGCCTGCTGAGCGCAGGGAAGGTCTCATTCTCTCACCACCGGAGAGCCAAAGTGCCTCTGGAAAGGCGAGCTCCAGCTGCATGAGTCCTGGAGCTACGGCTGTTTTCCTTTGCTCTGGCTCTTCTGGGTGGCAGTCCAACCCCAGCTTCTTCCCAAAAAACAACAACAAAAATCTCATCTGCCCTTCCCCTCCTGTTCTCTTGGCTCTCCCCATCCCTCTGACTCTTCCTGCCTGCCCTCTCTGACTACAGCCTGCCCCACATCCCCTCATGAAGCTCCGTCAGCGTGGCTTCCCTGTGGTCCTCCACCTATGTCTTCTCCCCATCTCTTGCCAAGCCCAGCAGTTCTCGGAGTCCATTTGCCAGCCCAAGCGCATCTCTCTCCCCAGTACTTCTCATCCTCCCATCTGCCCTGGGATTAGGCTGACATTTGCTGCGCTAAATTGAACCATGGTGATCCACCCTCTTCCCTCCCAGCTGGTAAACAGCTCTGCTTCTGCAGCTAATGCTTTGCGGCCTTGCGCTGGGAGATCGCTCCCTCCAGCTGCTCTGCGTCTTAGGCGGTCCCAGTCCTCCTCTGTTTCCCTAATGCTTCCTTATCCGAATGACTTCAGTAAGGTCTGGCCAGAGCTACAGGAACAAAAATTAATGTTCTCTGGCAACACGATCCCCTCTCGGCTTCTCTTCCTTGGAGGAGTCACCTCTCTGCTCCAGGCCAGCCTAGCTGTGTTCATCAATTATGCTTGAGCCCAGGATTTGTGAAGGGGAAGATGACAGATTCTGCTGTCACTGGCAGGACCATGTGCTCAGAGGTGTTTTTGGGTGCAGGGTTGGATAGCTAGCGGGTTTAGTGTTTGCTTAGCTTCAAGAGCTTGCTTGTTCTCAGCTGTTTCACCTCCATTTTGTCACCTGCCCAGCAGCGTTTCCCATGTCGTGCCCCATGTTGTCACTCTCCAACTTTTTGTCATGGCAGAGTCCCAGATGGGGATCTTGTCCTCCCCTGCTCAGCTGCCGCAGTGCCAGCCCTGCATGTGGTGCATCCTTGTGTCTACTGACACCCCGCCAAGATGTGGATAGAGAGCTTGGCCTCATTCCTATGACCCCTTGTCCTTTTTGCATTCATCATATCTACTTTTGTGTGGTCTCCAGGTTATTGACAATGTTTTCTCCTTCCCCTTCATCTCTGCCCTCAGGTTCTCTCCTGATTCTTATGCTTTTGGATGCCCAGCTCTATCTTCTGCCTGGTTCTATCCCACTTTGCAGGAGAAGCTTCCCAAGAAGCCACATCCTTGCTGTAAGGACAAGGAAAAGTGGACAATTTCATTTTTTTTTCTGTGCCGGACTTCATTCGACGAGTCCGGGCTCCTGGCCGCTACCGCCATTTCAAATAAATAGTAATAAGGAGTAATGCCGTTCCCCTAGCCAAGGACATAAAGAATTTGTCAGCACTGCAGTACCTTTGATCCCCCCATCCATCATCTTGGGCTTCCCGACTTTATCTATGTGGGACACACTTCCGGTGTTCAGCAAATATTTGATTTCCTGTGAATTTAACTAAAAAGACCTTTTTCCTTTTTTTAAAAAAATGATTTTAAAATACTTCTGGCACCATGCAGACACATTCCATTCCAAGAAAAATAAAGGAAAACTGTTCCAACTAAATATAGATCAAAAGACTTGTGAGCTGCCTCTTGCATCCCCGGCCGAGAACGCTTTCCTCTCTGCGGCCACCCTGGCTCGTTGCACCGTGCTCCTGCCCCATAAACCCGTGTATTCCTTCTTCTGCTCTTGGGATGCTCCAAGTCCATCTGGTTTGGTTTCTGGCCTGACTGAGAGACCATCTCAAGGGAAAGGTGCTGTTTTTAGAACACTGCAGAGGGCTTCCAGCAGTGAGAAGACGTGGTGCATATTTCACCTTCTCCCTGTGGGGTTTTCGAAGTCTTTCACCAACATTTTCCTGCCAACACCCTTTGGAGCAGGCTCTGCCGATTTGCTCTGCAGCTGAGTGGATCCAGGGGGTGGATGGGAGAGGCTGAGGCTCAGGCAGGTGAAAGCAGCACAGCTCCGTTTTGGCTGCAGTGCGGCAGCTGTGGGGCTGGCTCCACCAGGAGCACCCAGCAGCCCTATGCAGGTAGGTCTTCCTCCTGGGCTCACTGTCACACAGCTCAGGCATCATGTCCTTCCTCTGCCAAGGGTGACTGTGGTGCCAGTAATCATGAATATTGGCAGCAATGGAGCAGAGGAAAGAAAAAGAGGGCTCCTTGCTCTCTCTTCTGAACACCAGGTTACTCATTTGGCAAAACTAATGAATTAGGGATCTGGATTTGTTGTGTGCTGGACGTGCAGCTGTGCCAGCTAGCTTGGGTCCATGTGTGTGCAACTCTGAAATCCCGGACATGCTCACCGCATGAGCTGGGCAGCCAACGGGTACTGACTGGGATGCACTTTTTTTGCCCACAGGTGTTTGTGTTGTGCCATGGCCTTCTGCAGCTCTCCCAGCTCCTCTACAGTGCCAACTTCAAGAGCAGCCTCACCACCATTGAGAAGCGCTTTGGGCTCTCCAGTCTCTCTTCAGGTTTCATCTCCAGCTTGCACGAGGTAACTGGGTTAAGTGCTTGTGCAGGGGTCCCAACAGCATGTCCAGAACAGGGGAACTTCCCAGGACAGGGCCTTGAGGTTGTTCACATTCAGTGTTTCCTTGGCTGTTCCTACACATGCTGAATGAAGCAGCTGTTGCTGTGTAGCTGGACACCTCTTCTTGCTTTGCTTCTGCTGTACTACATGCCAGGAGGGTTAAGGTAGGGTTATGTGGTGAAAACATGGACATGGAGGGCAGCAGCAAGCAGGATGTTTTGGAGGAGACCACTCTACCCTTAGGATGCCATCCACCTCCAGCAGAGACATGGCTGGGAGAGAGCAGACATGCAGTGTGATTTTCTTTTGATCACAGTGCTTACAGCCTCTAGGAAGAGGAGCATTTAATCATAAGTAGTACCCACACACCTACCGCTCTGTGACTAACTTCCAGTAAGTGTCTGTTTTCACAGGTTTTTCAATCAGCTTGAGGAATGGCTGTGGCCTGAGTCTTTCCAAACTTTGTCTTAAAAGGAGACACTGGCCAGCAGGCTCTCCAAGAGCCACCCCATTTCTCCAGGGCTCCCAGATCCTGACGGCCCTGTGGCAAAGGACTGCCTTTCACTGGCATCATGCTGTTGCTGAGCTGGCCTCAATCTGAACTGTGGCCAAGGTGCAGCTGAGTTTCTTATGAAGCTTCAGGGCAGCAAGAGCTCTGATTTAAACCTGAGACTTGATAAGTAGTTGCTCAATGACAAGATCTTTAAGCAGTTCTGGATGCACAGGGGGATACACAACCCTTTGAGGTATATGCCATAAGAATATATGCCTTCTGCTTAGCAAAATTGCCACCTGTCTGCTCTGTCAAGGCATGGAGACATACTGGGTATCATCTGAGGGCATGGGGAGAGCCCAGCTCAGGACAAAGTGACACCTGAGCTGTTTTGGCAAGGCACTAGAAGGGCACCAGTATGTGTGGACACAAATGCCTGAATGGAGGAGTTTCTCGCAGGCACCAATCACTTCTCTGGAAAAGGATTTCTGGTTCCTAGTGTCATGAATTGTATCCTGTCTGGTAGCTCTTCAAGGCTAGCTAGGAAAAGACCTGCTGGGAGAGACTTTTTCTTGATGGCACAGAAAAAGTGCTTGGTGGCTGCCCACCTTGCATGCGGCTGATCATCCCGCATGTGATCTTCCACCAGGAGGCTGGGCACTGGGAATCCTCCTGCTCCTTGGAGAAGTAGGTGCCCAGGTCTTATCTCAAGCAGTCCATACGTCTGAGGTTAAAAAGACAGATTCAAACCCCTTTGAGACCAGTGAAGGTCTTTCCACTGATTGGGTCTGGGTTCAAACCATGCAAAGGAAGAGACCCAGTATGGGGAGCTGTAACATCAGTAATCTGGAGCTGGTGTAATTATGCCCTGCAGAGTATCCCACCCCTCACCGCAGTGATGCATCAGTAACCCTTGTGCTCCTTATCCAAGTTACTTAAACTTGACTTTATGCCTGGAGATGTAATACCCTGCATGCCTTGGACTATAATCCTTTCTCATTTAGTCTGCAGCAATTCCAAGAACAAAAACCACAAAGAGACAAACAAGGGAGCCCATGTAAACATGTGTAAAAAGGATATTTAGACATACACACCAGGGTTAAAATGTTTAGCTTGTCCCAAGTTGACAAAAAGCCATGTAATGGCAATTTTTTTGGTTTTCATCCTCTTATCTGAAAGCTGCAGTTCATATATGGAATAGGCTGCGTGTTTTCACATCTTTTAGCTGATCAAGGAGGATGGGACTGTAGATTATGTCTGCAGTTGCGAATGCCCAGTGTCACAAACATTTGCAATGAGCAGTACTTTGTGGCTTGGCTTGTGTCCGCTTAGAATCATGGATATGAAGGCAATGCACTTTGTTTCTTGCTGGATTTGGGGGAATCATTAGTTTATGCCACATCTTAGGGGGTAGGAAGCACATGTGGGTGCTGAACAAAGCCCCAGCCAGATCAAGGGCAGGTTGTGAAGCAGTCTGTGATTGCAAGGGATGCACACAGGCTACCAGTGACAAGAAATTGTCCTGCTGGCTTTTGTCAAAGGCAGCAGTGAATTACTATTAATACACAGGGTGAAGCTGAGGGTTGTCCCATTCCTAGTCTTGTGGGGATCACAATCACCGCAACTGGTAAGCGATTACTTGAGCTCTCCACCCACCTGGACATGGCCATGGGGGGCCAGGTACAGGGCAGGGCTTGACCTCCTCTGTGGCATCTTCTAACCTCCTCCCCATCTCACTGTTATCTTTCCAGATTGGCAATGTGGTCCTCATCATCTTTGTCAGCTACTTTGGCAGCCGAGTTCACCGCCCACGGGTGATCGGAGCCGGGGGGCTACTGCTGGCGCTGGGAGCATTCCTGGTGACCCTTCCCCATTTCCTCTCGGATCCCTATGAATACACCACCATTAGCACTGGTAAGTGCATGCACACTTCCATGGGGAGGGGGAATATCAGGAGAAAATAGAGCTGAGGAGCTTCCTCTGCATCAGCTGTGGCCACCTGTGTAGTGCAGCAGAGAGGGTGAGTTGGGGAGGCCTCTCCTTACACCAGCACACAGAGTAGAGGCATCAACCAAGGACCAACATTGCTCCTGGGTCTCGGAGTAGAGATATACAATGCGAGTGTCCTCCTCCAGGGCACTCCAGTGCTGTGCTCTGCCAGGTTTCATGTGACCCACTCAGAGGCCCTGCTCCTCTGCTCCTTGTTTCTTCCTAACAAGTCTGATAGATGTGTAAGACATTTGAAGTGCTTAGTTGTTTGGGGGCCAATAACCTCGCAAGACCAAAATACGAAGCACAAACACTGGATGTAGCAATCTGTTGCATCATTCTGGGTGGTGACTCCATTTCGAACCTGCCCTTCTTACCTGCAAGAGTCAAAAAAAGGCAATCAGTGAAGAGGCAACCTTTAACACAAGTGAAGGTGCCCACCTCTATCATCCACTTCATCTTTTACCTTCGCCTCTGCCTCCACAAGGCTCTATGGTTGCTGAGTCTTGCTCTTCTGGGAGCCTGCCCCATCACAAATCCATCTCTAGTGGCTCTGGGCTGGGTTTCCTGTGCCTCTTCCAAAAGTGTAGTATCCACCCCACACAGAACTTAAACACAGTGCTTGGAGGGAAAGGCTTAAAGCAGAGATTTACTGTTTTAAGCCCAACTTCAGTATAGTTTTGCAACCCCTTCTGAATGTGATAATTACATGTGGGATCCCTTCTGCCTCTTCTGGACATGTTGTTTGCTCCACAGTTCCAGGTTATGACTGTTTCGGTCATTGTGAAGTACCCAAATTCCCCAAAGATGCTCCTGAAGGCCTCCAGAGGGAGCATGTCTCTGCCTGAGTCCGTGGGCTGTCCACAGGCTGCCAAGGCTGGCTCCCTCAAGGAGATGAGAGCCCCCCGGACCCGCATCATGGACATGCCACCCCCAGGAACATTTGTAAGGAGCCTCTGCATTAAGAGAAATGTATCTTTCAGTGTGGACACTATAAAATAGTTATACTGGAAAACTAATTACTTACCTTGTTTAATATGGTGTTTTTACCGTACTTCTCTCCTGGCTATGCTCACCCTCCTCTCTCCAGATCTCTAAGTGTGTCACATCCCTGGTTTCTGCATGGGTGCTGGTGTCCTACCAGCCTGCTCCTGAGTGTGCTGGAAACAGGTTTACTCTCTGTGGCATCAGAAGAGGCCCAGCTGCAGCTCTGAAGCTGCAGTGTTTGCTGGTGGTGACGGCATCATCACTAATGACTGACCAAAGAGCCAGGGAGAGAGTGTGAAAGTGGTGATAAGCAGAGGGAGCTAGCTGCTGGTGGGGCAGCAGACAGGGGCAGGAGCCCTGGGATGCAGGCGACGCTGGGTCTGCTGCTTATGGCCCCTGTGATTGCAGACAAATTGCTTCCTTTCTGCTTTCTGGGGGCAATGGTGCATTTCTTGGGGGTGCCCAGAGGCTCTGCAGTGCCTTGAGGTTTCCTGAAAGCTGAGCTGGGTTCGTACCAGAAGTCTCAGTCACATCAGTCTTATCTACTCGAGACAATAATAGCTACGGCATGTGGTCAGTCTTCACATGCTTTGAGGGCAGAGGAATTTATCTGGCTGACACAAAGGCTTGAAAGAGCAATGCTGATGTGTGTGCATCCTGGTTCTCGTCTGTGATCAGGGAGGCTGTTCCTGGTGGCCGCGGGTCGGGCTGCTGAGGATGGCAGGGCCAGGGAGAAGAGAAAACCCCTGCTGCAGCCTTGTGGAGAGCCCAGGCTGAAGGCAGATGCAGCTGATGGGTCATCTGTAGGATCATTTTGGAAAGAAAGGCATCTTGGTCTTTGAGTCACAGAGGTATGGAAGCAGAAGCGAGGTTGTTGTCCTGCTGCTAAGCAGCATGTGGGTGACAGCATCTCCTGTCCCTGCTCTCACCAGTAAGCTTTGTGAGCCTAAGGAGAGCTACTGGTTTAAATAGGCAGGCTTGGGAACAAGCTGGTGTGCATGATGACAGCTCCTGTTTCAGAATATAGCACTCAGAAGTGTTTACCTCACGTGCCAGGCTCTCCCCGGTCTTCCAAAGTGATTTCAGTCCCTAGATCCCCAGGATGCCACCAAGCCCTAGGGCGCTGCTTCTTCTGAAAACCTGATGTCACCTCAGCTGTGTGCCAAGCTGCCCCATGCCTGTGTTGCTGAGGGGATGGCAGAGCTCACCTGCCAGATGCCTTTCCCTGGAAGGGCCTGGAGCCTTGGCTCTGCCAGAGAGCTGCTTTGTGGCGGCAGGCAAGTTGCTCCCTTGGCTTCAGCCACAAATTTGCCGCAGCAGGAGGCATTCATGGTCTGTCTGCTCATCACAATGGGATTCAAAGCACAGGGAACCTGCCCACAGGTGCCCAGCCATCCCTGCTCCTCTGGAAGCGATGGGGACCCTCATGCTCTGCTCTCCCAGACTGGGAAATCTGGTGCCAGAAGAGCTGATCTGTGCACCAAGACACCATGAAGCATGATTAAAGCTGATGGCCCAGCGCATGGCTGAGAGAGCGCCACAGGAACATGCAAACCAGCCCCCTGCTGGCTCACAGCCGGCCCCCTGTCACTCGGGCTCAGATGTCACTTAGCATCGGTTAGTTTGGAGAGTGGATCAGGAGCCACATACCAAGGTTTCTGACAGCCTAACAAAGGGGGCTGTAAGATCATGAGTCAGGCTATGAAGTCATTGGGAATCAGGGCAGGGGCTGCTCTTTATTGTTGTGCAAGCAAGTTGAAGCAGCACTTTGGTCCTGCCACAATGCTGTCTGTGGCCAGTCTGTCAGTGCCCTCACACACCATGGTCTTGTTGGAGGGAAGATCTGGACCTCCTCACCCCGGTCATGCAGCCCATGAAGATGTTCCAGTGCTAGCTGCAGTTTGCACTGCAGCCTTGGGGAGGGTGGAGACCACCATGAAGTTGGCAGGGTCTGGCTTTGAACGGACATAGGCTGCTCCTGAGCACTGCGAACAACGGAGGTTGCGTGGGCAAGGTGTCCAACTTGGGGTGGCCTGGCCACCCCACAGTGCATTGCTCCTGGTCTCATGGAGGAGCAAAGACCATTGACACTGAAAAACCAGTCCCGGATTAGGTTTGTCCTCATTAAACTTCTGCGGCTTTCGCTGCTGCTGCAGTAAAATCTTTATTAGCCGAAGAGGCTCCTTCTGTCTGGCAGCACAGACCCTTCTGACAGCGCGGCTTCGAATGAACTCACACCAGAATTTTTGTGGTGACCTACTATTAGGAATGTGCTGCTGCACAATGCCAGTGAAAACCCCTAATCACCTGGCAAATATTTGTTTCTCTTTTGTTTCTGCTTGCTCAGAAGCATGGAAAATCCACAGTTATTATATTAACAAGAAAGATGTGATAGAAATGTTGAAACAATTACAAATAATAATAATAATAATAATAATAAAGCGCGAATGGGAAGAGCTAACATGAGAAGAGCAGGGATTACTCTGTTTGCCCTGCAACACCGTCAGTTTGCATGCAAAGCAGGTTTTTCCATCGGCGAATATTTATACTTTCCCACCGACTCTGACACTATTGATCCAAGGGCTTTTGTCACTTGGCTGAGCCTGGCATTGCTGTGGCTTTGAAGAACTTTTTATCCTCTGCTGACAGCTTGAATGTGACTCACTGGAGCTGGGCTGCAGGGCCGACCTTTCTCCACTGTAGTTGCAGCAGACAAGAGAAATGACTTTGCTTCCTTCTTTTCTTATCAGCCTGCCCTCAAGTCTGATAAAAATCACAGCTGGTCTCTTTGCTTCCCTAAGCTGAGTGCTCCAAAGGATGGGGAAGGGAGTGATAAGTGCTATCTAAAAGGGGTGAGCCATCCAAACCCCAACAGACAACAACATTCTCCTAGTCTGCAGGTTTTAGAGATTCCTGGTACCTACAAATGTAGTGCAGTGTCTGGGGGGTCCTGGCAAGGGCTGATGGGCAGAGGAGGAGGTGGGCTTCCACACTGCGGCAGCAATGTTGTCACTCCTCCCATCAGGCCACATGGTACCCGAGCAAGGGCAAAACCAGCTGTGCAGAAGAGGAATTAGGGATTTAGGTCAGCCTGTGTGGATTCCTTCAACCCATGCCCCTGCAGCTGTGGTGATGCAGGGGCTGAAGAAGGCAGGGAGCATGCCCAGCTTTGTAATGATCATCCTTTTCCATTCCAGGTAACAAGACCAAAGTCCAGGATGAGCTCTGCTATGCAGAGAACAAGTTTGTGTGCACAAATGCCACCCAGGATCCCCAGAAGGAGGCAAGCAGTGTGTGGGCAATGATGGTTGTTGCCCAGCTGTTGGCTGGAATCGGGACGGTTCCCATCCAGCCCTTTGGGATATCCTATGTAGATGATTTTGCAGAAGCAAACAATTCCCCGCTGTACGTTGGTAAGTGGAAGGACCATTACTCGTATATCACTTTGTTTCACAGAATCACAGAATGAGTAGGGTTCGAAGGGACCTCAGCATCACCTAGAGCACCTTGCACAGGATGGCATCCAGGAGGGTTTTGAGTGTCACCAGGGAAGGAGAACACATCCGCTCTGGGCAACCTGTTCCAGGGCTCTGTCAACTCACAGTAAAGAAGTGCCCCCTTATATTGAACTGGAACACCCTGTGCTTCAGTTTGTGCCTGTTGCCTCTTGCCCTGTCACTGGGCACAATTGAAAAGAGAATGGTTCCATCCTCTCTACAACCTCCCTCAGATAATTATACACACTGGGGAGGCCTCCCCTCAGTCTTCTCTTTTCCAGGCTAAACAGGCCCATTTCTCCCAGCCTGTCCTCACATGACAGGAGCTCCAGTCCTCTAATCATCTTTGTAGCCCTCCTCTGAACTCACTCCAGTAGTTCCATGTCCCTCTTGTACTGGGGAGCCCAGAACAGGACACAGGTTTCCTCCAGGTTTCCTTAAGGCCTTAGAGCTGAGCAGCAGAGGTGCTCATCTGGAGCACCCATGGCCTCCAGGGCAGAGGCTGAGCACCCAGTGGGACTCGGATGAGCTCAGCCTTTGTGAAGGTGCTGGGCTGCCTCTCCCCTTGTTAGTCAGTTACTCCCTTTATGGTTATATTTATGGTGTGAGCGTGAGGAAGCCAAAGAACCAGGGCAAGGAGAAGATCATGCTTTAACCAGAGGTATGACAGCCTGCAGGAGCAAATTAACACAGGTTTTGCAGCAATGTTGACATTTTTGCTGTGGAATTCGCCACAAGTCCCTGTCCAGTGCAGGCTCCCCCGCTCAGGAGGACTTCTGATCACAAAGAGATAGGTGCAGGCTTCTATGTTAAACTGCTTTTTTTCCCCTGTGAACGCCAGAGACCAGCTGGGGCTGGTGTGCCTACGTGAGCTTTGAGCTTGGTTCACAAGTTTATTTAAAAACCTGATTCCTCCCAGTGATGAACAATGTCGTTAAAGCAGCCAAAGGTGTCAGAGTGATTTAGGAATCAAAAGCGGATGTTCCAAAATAAGGTAAGCACTTAAGGAGAAGGGAAAGCCCTTGGGATTAGACTCCCAAGGACGGCTTTGGACAAGTGCTGAAGGGCTTGGCAGGGTCTCCAGATCCACCCAGGCATGCTCTGCTCCAGGCTCCTGCTGGAAAGGACTGCTACACCACGTACAAGCTCTGGAGCAAGTTTCCCATGCAGGCATTATTGCTTCTTGCAGCTCATATATAGAAATCTGTACTGGCAAAATGAGTATTTTTTCTTTCTTTGTCCCTTTTTCTCACTAAGTGTTTCAGAAAAAGCCTTGGTAGTAAGAAAGGACAGTCAGAGTTCCCATTGGTAGGTGGTATGTCCCTGCTGAGTACCATTTTTTCTGCTCAGCACCTGCTAGGTGACATTTCCATGAAGGATCTGGTACACTGAGCTCTCATGGGGCTCAGGTTAGCAGCCACACAAAGCAGGGACTCTTCTGTAGTCCTGGCTGCCATCCCTTCCCATGGATGAAGACGAGAGACTTGATTCCTAGTGTACTGCAGCACAACGCATCCTTGTCTTGGAGAACAGGGCTGGTTTGGTTTTGACTGCATAGGTGGTCATTTTAGGGCCATGGGAATGTTCGTGGTGGGGGGTATGGCTACTATGCATCTAGGTTGCCTCAAAACAATATAAATACCATTGCTTTTTTTGTTATGTTTTAGGTTGCAGTGTCTTCCCATGAAAGGGGGGGAACGCTAATTATTTGTGAGGTTAAATTCTTCTCTAAAGACCCTACCCTTAAACAACTAGGTTTATACTATAGAAACAAATGAGCTGCCTTGCGTATTCGGGGAAAAAAAAAAAAAAAAAAAAAGAAAAGAAAAAGAAAAAAAAAAAAGTTAAAATTAGGAGCACAGCCCGAGGCACAGCAATGGGACTAGGTGCTTTCAAACCCAACATGCTCCTAAGTCCCAGACCAGCAGAATGCACAGAAATGGTCACTGAGTCTCAGACAAATTATCTCCTTTTGAATCAAGGAATTTATTCCAGGAAGAAAACCTGAATATTTTCATTCTGAAGACTTTAAAAGGTAACATTTTGATCTTATGGGTCTAACTTACCTGGTTTTTAAACAGGAATAGTTCAGCAGAACCAAGGGTGATTTTCTGCTCTTTCTGCTCTCCTTGAATCAACATATTGCACCTTCCCTGATGTTTTGACCAAACATTTTTGCTCATTTCTAAAAGACTGAGATGATGGCTTTGCTTCCTGGGCCGTCAGTGGGAGATGAAGGTCTCCATCACCTGTGGAGCTCAGTGGATATTTTATGAACTTTTTATGGATATTTCACAGGAGGACAGAGCCTTATTTGCAGTGCAGCTACTGTTACCTCCTCACTCTCTTCTCCTTTTTTCAGCCATCCTCTTTGCCATAGCGGTGTTCGGCCCTGCTTTTGGATACCTGTTGGGGTCTGTGGTGCTGCGGCTCTTTGTGGATATTGGAAGAGTTAACATTGGTGAGTATTTACCAAGTAGGGAAGGTTTTCCTAAAAGCCCTCTGTGAATCAGAAGTCTGCTGTGAGAGAACTGGTGGCAGGAGCGTATGCCTTGCTCTAGTGACCCACAAATCCTGCTTTCCTGGAAAGCCCTGACCTCGAATAGACCCCCCACGTGCACTTCTCTGCTCCATCTCCCCATGAAAAAGGCTACAGCTGGACCTGAGGTCAGCACGGGAGCAGTGTCCTGCAGTGTGGGCATCTCAATGTCCAGCTTACTGTGATGGTCATTGCCGCCCACCGCTTCCATGCTGAGGAAGTGCTGCACTGCCCTGGCACAGTGCTGAGAGGAACAGGAACATCTGAGGCATCCAGGGAGAGAGAAGAGAAGTATAGGGCAGCCATGGCCCTGCGTATGTATGGGAAGGCTTGAATCTGCTCAGCCTCCTCCCCACCACCCGTCACCAGCATCCACAGAGATGGGACCAGGTCAGCGCCACCAGAGGCCTTATTTTCTTTATCTGAGACGTGTGCTTATTATTCCTGGTAACTTAATCACTAAAGAATTCTCCCCAGCTCCACCATTAATGTGGCTTTTCCTGTGTTCCTCTGAGAGATCAGAGCCCGCCTGACATTTTTGTCTGGTGCCTGATAAGAATAATAAATGAACCCAAGGCAGGAAACGGCAAAAAGCCTTGGCTTGCTCCCTGCGGCGGCAGACGGATTTAGCATCCCGTGCCCAGTCGCTCCATGATGACGTCCAGGCCCAGAGTGGATCAGTGCCATTTGGGGAAGTGGGACGATTGTTTCGGCGGGGTGTGGGACCCCTTGTGCCGTACCCGGCACTATTCCCGACTGTTGTTCTTCTCCCACCCGTGATGTGCCGACGATGGGGAGATGTGCTCGACATGCCAAGCCAAGCAATCCTTCGACCTCCCGCCAGCAGTGCTGGCCCAGCTGGATGATGTCCACATCAGGGATGGAATGGTGTTTGTCTCCTCCTTTTTCCGGACAAAGGGTGTGAGCACCCGGAGTTTTGTCCACTCGGAAACCACGATCATTAAAAATGCTCTTCTGCCAGCGCAGGGCTCTGCATGTAGAGAGTTACCAAACCTGGAACAATGGGAGAGGAGATGATTCCAGGAAAGCAGCTATGCCCTTTCCCGATCCCCGTCTCACCTGGGCAGCCCCAGCAGATAATGTGGTCCAGTCCCAACCATGCGTCTGGGCAGAAGAGGATGGAGCCAGGACCCTGTAATCACCAGCTGATTGGAATGCCTGAACCTGTACCATCAGTGTGCTTCGATGCTGACTACGTGCATCCTGTGGGCACTGGGGAGGCTCCACATTGTTTAGGTGGGGGCCAGTGGGGTTGGCTTCTGGCTGGGAGAAGAGAAGGAAGTTGACCACAGTCGACCATGGAGTGGAGGGACCTGCACCCAGGGCTCATCTTGATACAAGAGCTGGTGCAAGCTCTCACCTCCCTCCATTTGCCACACCAGCGGGGAGAACCCTGGGGTGCACCAACATGTCTCTCTGCTTCACTGGTCCATATTTGCATGGGCATGGGTATTTGCCCCATTTGCCATTAGATATGCAGAGGCAGAGCTCTGATGATGAGTCTTTGTGTCTTGCAGCAACGGTGGCCTTGACACCGAAGGACCAGCGGTGGATTGGGGCCTGGTGGCTGGGGCCGCTGATCTCCTCTGGCTGCTTGGTGCTTACGTCCATTCCCTACTTCTTTTTCCCTCGGTACATGCTGAAAGGAGAGGTAAGACCCCACCCTGGGGCAGGGCAATGTCTTCTTGGGGTTCTTGCATGCAATCCACCTTGGTAGGGATCTGTTCTTGGTGACTTGATCCTCCTGGGTTGTCCAGCCTGCTTCTGCCCCTGTCTGCTGGCAATGGCCATATCTCAACACCCCACTGCAACACCTTCTGCAAGGTCACTCACTGTTTGAAACACAGGCTTTTTTCTTTGGAAAAAAATGTGGCAGAGAAAATTTCCCAATAAAACAAATGAAAAAGGCAGAAAGCTATTGAAACATTCCATTACAGTGTTTTCAAAGTCAAGCCCCGTTAGTTAAGCCTCAAAAAATATTTTTTTGTTTGTTTGTTTTGTTTTGTTTGTTTGTTTGTTTGTTTTTTCTGTGTGTGTGTGTGTGTGTGTGTGTGTGTGGTTTTTTTTTTTTTTGAACTTTTGTAATCATCAGTTCTTTAAAGGTCAAAATGAAACTCCAAATATTTCAGGATTACAGTCTGAGGACCCATCAGACTAGAACTGGCCTGTCTCCAACTTCCATTTCCAGACTTTTTGCAGAATTTAAGAAGTGGTATCTTCCCTTTCATCAGGCTTCAAAGCTTTCCACACTCTTAAAATGTCCCCAAGCATTTGTCTCGCAGCCCTACTCAAGGGCTGCAGTGGTTTTTGGAGGTAACTCATGCCTTTGCTGAGATGGGCAGGAAAACTATTGGTCTCAGCAGTGGATCAAAGGCATCTGTGATGGGCTCTGCTGCTCCCTGGCCTTGCTGCACATCAGGACTGCTATTGCCAGGCACCTGTGCTCCTCTCTCAAGGCAGGATGCTTTTCTCTCCCCTCCCAGGACCTCAACTCAGAGGCTGGCATGCTGAGGAAGATGGAGAGGAGGGGGCTCGAAGAAACCTCCCTGCTGGAATTTATAAAACGTAAAGTGTTGGCCACTTAAAGGCAAGGGTGAATGGGCAGGTTCCACCACATCGCATTTTCACACTTATCTCTGCTGTGCTGGGTGGAGATGCCAGCTCAGGCACCTCCAGGGTTGCTGAGTCCTTCCCTAAGGAGGTTGGACGCTGCCTCCCTCTTGCTAAAAGTCACCAGCGCTGAGGGACCATTTAATGACTTTTCTTAGGCCCATAATGACTTCTTTACAGCTGAATTCACCCCTTCCCTCCCTTCCTAGCCACTGCAGTCATGTCCTGCGACTGCCAGCTCCTTGTTCTCTGTTTCCCTGGGCTTTGATGGATGGCAGCTAGGGCTGTCCTGGCTGGGCAGGGGGACACAATCCCTGCTCTTTTGTCTGCTTGCACCACCCAGGGATATGGCCCCTGCTTCAGAAAAATAAATGCACTGGGGCTGCTAAGTGCTCAGGGGCTTGTGGGTTTGGAAAGCATGGCAGGAAGGGGGGTGAGCAGAGCTGGCCCTCATCCTCCCATCTCAGGGCAGTTTGGCCATGGTCCTGCCAGCTGCCCAGCCAAATCAGGGTGTCTCCCCTTCAATTTTCTCATCTTACACATCCTCTGTTTAGCCTACTGGGAATAGACTGAAGGTGGGATATTTGGTCATATGAATTGCTGATATCAGGACCACATTGCTAAAATACATTTTTCTTGCTGTTTCCCTGCAGGATTCCCAAAGGTCTTCCTCAAGCTGCTCATCAACCCCCTCTTCATCCTCCTAGTGCTTGCTCAGTGCAGCTTCTCCTCGGTCATTGCGGGTCTCTCCACCTTCCTCAATAAGTTCCTCGAGAAGCAGTATGGCGCCACCTCCTCGTACGCCAACTTTCTCATAGGTGAGCAGGGGATGGCTACATTCATTCACTTGCTCCTGAGGGTCAGAACAGCTCTTGTTGGAAATGTGCAGCCCTGCTACACAGCTGAAGCAGGTCTGGATTACTCTGATGCTGAAAGAAGCTGGCAAAAAGCGAGCGATTTCACACCAAAGTTGCATCTTTAGACTCCTGAGGATGCAGTGTCTCATAGGTGCCACTGCCTTGGGTTTGGGTCTGTCCTGGACAATGGTGTCTGTGGATTCTCCCAACTATCACGAGCTCCTCAAAGCCACCACCTCCACCCCTTGCCAGCAGAAAGGAGCTTGGCAGGCAGGACCCCTGGCTGATGCCTTTGTTCCTCTGCAGGAGCTGTGAACCTGCCAGCAGCAGCACTCGGGATGCTTTTAGGAGGAATCATCATGAAACGCTTTGCCTTCTCCCTCCGAGCCATCCCCCGGTTCTCTGTGGTGGTGCTCGTTTTCTCCATCCTCATCTGCCTGCCCATTTTCTTCATGGGCTGCTCCACGGTGCACATCGATGGCATCTACCCCTCCAGGTATCGCAGGGTTGTTTCCAGCTCTGTATTCCTCTCTTCTCCAGCTCTTGACCTGATTATCTGTGGGGCGGGGTACATGTAGATGGAGGCCAAAAGGTGGTAGAGAACACCTCCTCCTGGATCCTGCTGCCTAGAGGAGATCTAAGCACTATACAGCACAGAAAGTTTGGGAGGGCATTTATTTCTGATTGTTCTGTACCAAACAAACAGGGTATATTTTTTCATTCTAACCCTGTATTTCTATGGGAAATTAGAAGTTTTAGTGACCGTGTCCACAAGGAGCACACGCCATTCCAGCTAGACATCACCTTTCTGCTTGCCCAGGTGGAAACTTCTGGTTCTCACCACATTTTTTACTTACTGAAACAACATTTAGACTCCAGCCCAGGCTTGCTGTCAAGTGCATTGTACACAGGCCATTTCTCAATGCACTGCCAGCATATCAGCAAGGGGCTTTCGGACATGTTTCCCTTTGCCAGTGATAATCCTCCTGTCTCACAGTATGGTGGAGAGGTGAGGGAGAGTGCAGTTCCTGCACGTCTCCCCTTGCGCACTTAAAAACCACACAAATAACCACAGTGAAGCAAAAAAAAACAGTGCTCTGCAAACAAACTCATGCATGAACTGCAAGCTTCTATTTTGCGCTGAGGTGTGTGCTGTTAATACAACAGTATGCATACTGCTAATTAACAGTACACTGGCATATACTGTTAATTCAGGAGCATACGAAAATCCACCGAGACACTGGCATCCCAGTTTTTTGTGACAGAGCAAAGCTTTGAACCCTCAGCTCAGGATGAGGTGCTACATGTGCTAAATTTTGGAAGGCACCTTGGCCTCACAGCACTCAACTCTTGCTGCCAGCATCAGCCCCTCTGGGACAAACCAGTGCTTACGGGGTTTGCAGGTGGAATGGGGAGCCGGTGGAGGGGCTTGCATGAAAAAAAGGAGGCTGGAGGAAGGTAGGGATTTGTCTCACATTTACAGCCAGGGTCCTTATCTCACAGATCTAGCTCAGCCCTTGCTTTTTCTGCAGTCCTGTGTAGCACATGGGATGGGAGAGATGAGGTGTAGGGTTTGGGGAGCTTGAGGTGGATCCTTCTACCTCTAGCAGCTCCTGAGATTGCAGAGATGCTGGTGTCTACACAGGGAGAGTCAGTCCACGAGTGGCATGGGGCTGCTTGGGAAAGCCTGTGGTGGAGTTGTCCGTGCTCCTACTTGCAGCAGCTGCCTTGTGCTGGCTGGAAAGGAGCTAGGAACACAAAAGAGTTGCCTAACACACCCGAGGGGGTTGTCTCCTTGGGCGTCACATCCAAGCGGACCCTTCCTTCTCATCAGGGACTTTGCTAGAGGCTCACTTCCCAACAACAGCTGGGTTCTCCACTTCTCATAGTCCCAGCTTTGACACCTCCCCCACCCCCCGCCTGCCTCTCCTTCTGCAATACCTGCAAGAGTCCAGTTCAGCATGCAGGCTGCTCTGACCACTTGTAGCTGTGGCCTCACATTATGGCAGAAACTCCCCCCCCCCTTGCAACAGCAGCAGTGCTTAAGCATGAAACCCCCTCTCCCCTTGAGCTCCAGCTTGCTGGGAGTTAGGTGACTATGCTCAGCATCCCCAAGGAAGGGGGGTCAGGCAGACCGTGCCGCTCAAGCAGATGAAACCCCTGGGGCAGGGAGGCAAGACAGAACAGATAATTTTGTCCTCTTGCCTTTCACACTGTCATCAGGTTTGTTTGGAAATGAGCCTGCTTCCAGTTGCTGTCTGGATGGTGTTTCCAGCTGAGGCTCCTTGCACATCTGTTTGCGTGGTTTTGGATGAAGCCCAGAAAACATTTCTCCAGGCATTTGCTGATCAGTTTTCAGCTGGGGGGAAAGAAAAAGAAAAAAAGAAAAAAAGAAAAAAAAAAAAAAAAAAAAAGAGAAAAAAAAATGTGTGAGCACTTGTTTGCAGACATAACATAATTATGGACTGCTAAGTTCACTGTACACTGCAGAGGTACCTGCAGGGGATCAGGATCTGGCACAAGGCCAGCCTGCTGCTGGCAGCATCCCAACGCACATAGGAACAGGGAAACTGGCTAGCTAGTAAGGTCTGAGGAGATGTTTTTTTGTTTTGTTTTGTTTTTTTCCTCCTGTCCTATTTCTTCATTTTATTTTTTTTTATTTATTTTCTCCTCTTTGGCAGAACATCGAGTTCCCAGCAGCAGGTTAAGGCGCCGAGTGGGTGCCACTGCTCCGAGTACATCTTTCACCCGGTGTGCGGAGAAAACAACGTGGAGTACATCTCACCCTGCTTTGCTGGCTGCACCAACAGCAGCACTAATTCCTCTGCTTCCAAACAGGTGGTGAGTAGTGGGATGGGAGCATGGCCACCAAGCCAAGCCATTGTGTCCATGCCAAGATCCAGAGCATTTCCAGGTTTCGGTTTTGGCAAGGTGGAGTGCACTTTGCTTGCTGGTCACAGCAGAGGCTACTGCAATGCTGTAGGAACTTGGATGTAGTAATGTGGTAGAGCTGTTTGGAGGGAGCTCTGTGTCTACCTGGAGGGCTGGACTCCTGAAAAGGAGTGACGGAGGAGACCAAGTTCCCTTTGGCTGTTAAAGGGCTGGCTGGAAAGCACGAGCACTACCAGCATGCCATTTTCCCAACAATTTAACATTCTGAACAAGTCGCCCATAAAACACCTGCAAGTAGAGCAAGAAGTCCAGTGCCTGCAGGCATCTGATGTTCACAATGAGCATTTCTCAGTGCTCAGAGCAGCAGTTGTGCCAACCTTCCCGTTGAGCAGGGCTCAGGGAATGGCTGGAAAGCCCTGGGCAGTCTGCTGGGACAAATGGTGTCACATCCCCTTGCAGGAGGCCAGGGCGCTCAGCAGGATGCTGTGACCATGCCTTAAAATCAAAGCTGATGCTCTCATTGCTCTTATGCAAAGTGATGCGGTCTGGTGCATTGCTTGACTTTGGGAGTTCTACATGTTTGTTTGTTTTTTGTTTTGTTTTGTTTTGTTTTGTTTTCTTAAAATGTTTCCAACAGACCTACAGGAACTGTTCCCAGATCTCTGCCAGGAATGGGCTGTCCTCCGCCACGACCGGCTCCTGTCCCCTCAGTTGCTCCCACATGCTCCTTCCTGCCATCTTCCTCATCTCCTTCGCCGCCCTGATAGCCTGCCTGTCCCACAACCCCCTCTACATGATGGTTTTACGGTGAGCAATGGACAGGGGGGCCTGCAGAGTAATACATTTGAGCTGTGTAAAGGTCTGAGAAGGAGAAGGGTGTTTTTTTCACCAACTGACCAAGTTTTGCAGGTTTCTCTGCTCATTAGAAACTTGCCCATGAGGGTCTGCAGGAAGCAGGAACCTCCTTGTTTTAATGCTTTGAGTGCTCCTGCAGAGAGACAACCCATTCTCCTCCACCAACCCTGGAAATCAGGGCAATTTCCTAAAAATCGGAGTGTTTCCTATTTCAGCAAGTCTGTTCCTTGAGTTTGATGTATTGGGAGAACCAAGCAGAGCATTCCTTAAAAACTAAACACTATGCTTCATCATCTTCTTTACTTTTCAACTCCCCCTCCCCCTCTCCAGTTTCCCAGCAGACCTCCCTGGTGCAAACCTAAGCTCATCCCACCATCCGAGGGTGCCTCTGCTCCCCCTCCCCAGGTGGAGGAACTGAGGAGGAAATGGCTTCATGGCTAAACATGGCAGAGAAACCAGGAGAGCTGAGCCACCACTGCCACCAGCTCTGACCTCCTGTGGCTTCTCTCCTGCAGGGTGGTGAACCAGGAGGAGAAGTCATTTGCCATTGGAGTTCAGTTCTTGCTAATGAGGCTGCTAGGTGAGTGTCCATCTCCTAATGAGGCTGAGGGAGGGCAGCAAGGTGCTTAGAGGCTTACTGGACCCCCAAGAGGTGTTGAATCTCCTCGGGGACAGTGAGTAAAGCACACGAGCAAGGCAGCGCAGGCAGCCTGACTCGGTCCCCTCCTCTCCAAAGCCTGGTTGCCAGCTCCGGCCATGTTTGGTGCCCTCATCGACTCCTCCTGCATCTACTGGCAGCAACAGTGCTCTCAGCGCCGCTTCTGCGCCTACTACAACAATGACTTCCTCCGCAACAGGTACCTGTCCCCAGCCCTGATACCTGGGGCTGCCACGGGACAGTCCCTCAAGCTGGCACTGCTCCATGCACAGCTGGGGGGAGGGGGGCACCTCCAGACAGGACATCTCCATCCTCTTCTCTTAACAGATATCTGGGGCTGCAGGTGGGGTACAAAGTGATGGGCACCGTGCTCCTCGCCCTCATCGGCTGGAAAGTGAAGAGGAGCAAGGAGTACAATGTACAGGAGAAGGCAGCGGGACTGGTGTAGCCCACCCAAGGACTGACTCTGCACCTCCCGTCCTCACCACTACTACCTTGCCTTTTGGGGAGTTTTGGTGGGTTTTTTTTGTTGTTTTGTAAGGGAGCAACTTCATGATAGCAGCTCTGAACTCCTCTCACGACACACACGGCAGCCGGTGACCAGCCTGTGGCAATGGCATCTGTGCTCCCGGCAAGAGCTGGTCCTCGCCAGTCCCATTTTGGGTGCCCACCTGGGACATGTCGTGAAACAGCTCCTCCCAGGCTCTTGATCCAAGTCTCACCCATCGCTTCAGGCTTCCCAGGGAGCAGGAGGTAGATGGGACTGGAGCGCAGCCCTATCCTGTATACCCAGAGATGCCAGCAGTGGTCCTGGCCCTGCTCCACTGTGACTTTTCCAGCCAGGCAATTCCCCCTTGCAAGGACAGGAGCAGGATGGATGGTTGCCAAGTTCTGGGGGCTTCCCTGTCTGCCCCTGCCCACCCCTCTTGCACAGGTCAGCGTGGACGCGCACACGCATTGTGAAAAGCCATCACTTGCAGTCTACTACAGAACATTTTGGGGTGGGTTTGGTTATTGTGTTGTTTTGTTTGTTGTTTGTTTGTTTGTTGTTTTTTTGTTTTTTGTTTTTAATAAAGGTCACTTTTCCAACTGCACTGGTTTGCTGATTGCCCTCGCCCTGCCCAGAGCCATCCCCAGGGGCAGGCGAGGGATGGCACTCAGCTCCTGCTGAGATGATGGGATGGAGCTGGGATGTGGTGAAGGGGAACTGCAGTGGAGCCAGGACAGTACCACAAGCACCTCTGCGCACGATCTGTCTTGTAGAAACAACAAAAAAGGGGGAAATATGGGTGACCCATTCAGTGATAAACTAGAATTGACTGATATGGCGGTGCATTAAGGGTTAAGAAGAAGGGCATAAAGTGGTAAACAGGCTAAAGTAAGAAGTTTCTAGGCTTGGAGGAGCCTGTAGGGAGTCCCATGACCTACAGATGATCAAAAGCAATGCACTAATCAGAAGCCTGTAACCATGCCTGCTGGCCTCACGCAGCGTGTGAAGCTGGCTCAGAAAGCTATAGAAGATCAGGCATTGGAACAATAAACAGTCTCCACTTCGCAACTATCCTGGAGTCCATGTCTTCATTCCCTTCACCCCAGGGGAGGCTCATGACCTTTCCTACTTTCTCTTGAAGGAAACGGGCTTGGGAGGAAGAGGAGGAGAAGGAGGCGGCACTGCCACAGCTGTATGGCCACTGTGATGCCAGGCAGTGTCTGTACAGGTGAGGCCGGGAGCAGTGGGAAAAGGAAGGGTGAGCCTCCAAAGCAGCAGCTCCCAGGCTGCTGGGGGCTGCGAGCCAGACCTCTGCCAAGCCATGCAGTGGCTGCTGGGGCTCTGCCCAGGCGCTTTCCCCTCTGCTGGGGCTCCATGAGCGATGGCTGTGGGCCGACGGAGCAGGTGGATGGGGCCTGCGCCCACGTGCTCTGCCTGGTGAGTTCCCCGTGGCTGCCCGTGCCTTTCCCCAACCCCTTGACTGGCACCTGGAGCCCACAGGACTCTGACATCCCCACCGCACTGCTCGCTGGCTGTCACCTCCTCCTGCTGCGCTCCCAGCACAGCCTCCCCACCGTGGTCCCTATCTCCTTGCCCTGAGCAGCTCCGGGGCTTTTCTGTCTTCCAGTATCCAGCCCAGGGCCTGTACCAGCGAGGCGCTGAAAGGGAAGGACTCTGCAGATACCTCCCCCCGGATATCAGGCGGGTGGCAAAGAGCGGCTACGCGGTCATGTGTTTCGGGGCAAAACAGTGTTGGTAACACACTGAGGGCTCAGAGGGTGCTGAGCTGCATCTCCCAGCCCCACAGCACCTGCCCATTGGCCAAGGGCACGCAGTCCCCTCAGCACAGAAGGCCACTGGGCTGGTGAATTTATTTATTTTTAGTATTATTATTAATAATAAAGGTCTTATTTCCAACTGCAGTGGTCTGTTTGTTGCTCCCACCCTGCCCAGAGCCATCCCCAGGGGCAGGCAAGGGATGGCACTCAGCTCCTGCCAAGATGATGGGATGGAGCCGAGACAGGGCGAAGGAGCTGGGACTTGCCCGCAGTATGCTGCGGCTGGCTTGCATTTTCCTGTGCGTTTGTACAAAGTATTTTTTTTTTGTCTACATGATTATCACTTTTTGAATGCTCAGACTAAGAAATAAATACAAAACACCCACACCTCAAAAACAGAAAACCAAAAGGAGGAGCTGTTGTTTAACAGAACAGACATGACCACCGACCAGGAAGGCTGACCTCCACTGCTGTGCTGAGCAGAAGCAAAGCCTCAGTAACTGTGCACATGAACAACTCTGAGAAGAGTCACGGCAGAGGCCAATACAGACCAACCAAATCAGGACTGGAGAACAAAACATTTAGCCAAACACTTTTTATTTAAGGAATATATTTATTCAAGAATAACTTAAAACTAGTTGTGGCCTCGTACTACCTTATCCTACCAGAAGCTGGTGCTCAGCCTCTGCTTTGGGAGAAGGGTCTACACAGAGTTACCACCCAAAGACAGCAATGTTCACCAGAACAAGGCTGTTGTTCTGGAAAGGGAAGCTGAACAGCCAGCATGACACCAGGGTCTCATCTCCCACCTGGCCAGCACTAATGCTGCTGCAACATTTCCCTTTGGATAACCAACACTGCTGGCAAGAGCAAGGAAGAAGGAAAGCAAAGGTCCTTCGGAAGTTCAGGTCTAACGCATGCTGAGTTAAGATACCACCACCATCACTTCCAGCCTCCAAACAGTCAGCCGAGCCGCTGCAAGAGCCAGAGCAACAAGCACCCTCTGAATGAGCGCACACATACAGCACCTTTGGCTTCAACCACCACAAACAAGCACTGAAAAAGAAAATCACATTTCCTTCTGTCTCAAGCACCTTTCTGCAGGGAGAAATCGCGCTCACACACGAGTGTGCTGTCAGCCCAACGTTCTCTCTCACTTTGCTGCAACAGCTGATTACAAACACAAAAAGGTCTCTTTATTGCAGTCACTAGGGAGGACATGGCCAGGGGATTGTACAACAAACAATCTGGCATGACATCTCACCAACAATGTAGGCATCTATCTAAAAATGCGTCTTCCTCATTGCTTAAAGCTAAGACCCTTCTGTAACTGTCATACGGAAAGTGTGCATACATGTCTGTCAGAGGGTGAAACAAGCTTTCAGGACGTAGCCCTCATTTAAAAGAAAAACTCCCGAGAACGACCCAACAGAAGAAATCACCCAAAGACAAAGGCACCGCAGCCAGACACCGGCAGTGCACAGTGACAGAGGTAGATGAGCCAGCCTGCTTTGGGGATTTATTAAGTTACTCCAGTCCCACAGAAACTGGACTGCACCAGTCTGGAAGAATGGGGAGGTAGGAGATAGAAGAAAACAGCTTTTTTTACTCGCCTCGGCAACTGCCCAACAGAGAGAGTCTGTGCACTTTGCCAGGGCTGCAGGTAAGTAAGCAGAAGTAACAGGGATGCAATGCTAAACCAATGCAGAAAAGGACAAAGATTCCAGTCTCTAGAAGACTCACCTGGCAGTGCTCTCGTCCCTAATTTGCCTGGCAGCTGTCAAATGAAAAGACCAAACATTTCAAGGAAACACAGAAGCCCATAGGGTAAGCATCCCAGAGAAAGATGAAGGAAGAAGGGAGAGGAAAAAAAGGATGCAGTGTGATGGACACAGTCAGAGAAATCACACCAGGTATTATGTTACTCCCAAGGCCATAAGCTGCAGAGGAAGACACCGCAATGATTGTTTCCAGCTTCTTCTAGAAGAAACTTCAAGAAGTATCTTCTACAAGATGAGATTTAAGTGCCTCAAACCATCTCTTTCCTTTGACTCTCCAAGTGTCCCACCCACCCAGCCTCCCCACATCTCTCCCTCCTGCCCTGCCCTTCTCCATTTAAGCGATCTTGGCCAGCCACTTCTCAAGGCCCTCGAAGTCGGCATTTCCCTCCTCTCCCTTGCTGCCACGGGCACTGCACTCCACAAACTCCACTCTCATTGGCAGCTGGGAGAAGTCAAAGTCCTTGCCCTTCTTCCCCAGCTGAGCGGGGCCCCCTACGGCAGAACCATCCAGACTGGTGGGGGCTGCGGAGCGGGTCACTCGTAAGGTGTTGCTGCAGAGAGAGAAAGGAGATGATCAAGAACCGTGAACCAGAACAAATTACCCATGTCGCAGCTGCTGAGATGCTCTGGGTTCAGCTGCCAGCAGGACACCAGGAACACCAAGGACAGAAGGTCCCAGACTGCCCCATGAGACACAGGAACTTCAGCCACTTGAAAATAGCTGCTGGAAGACAACTGAGAGGCTCGAGAGATCAAGACAAATGACAGGAGGAATCTCTAGGAGAGGGTGCTTAAACTGGTTTTGTTCTGCAACAAACAACAGCAAGAGTTGGACATCAAGGTCCTGGTCTGAATTTCTCCAATATCCCCATGGCAGACACCAGGAGTCAACCATGGTGGCAAGTGATCAGATGGATGCTGTAGTACAGACTGGGAGGTCAGAAAACACTGAGTAACCTAGGCATGCTTGCACACACACTTCCTGGGAGTTCTATGCTTTCTCCTCCATGCTCTGAGCCAGTGCAGGCTCCCCAGAATCTCCTGTTGAGAGAGAAAGCAGCATTCCAACAGTCTCCCTCCTCCTCCTAACAGGAGCAGAATCTCTTTGAACAGCCCCAGCTCTTTCTCTGCGCAAAGTGAATCTTGTCCACCAATGCGATCAGCCTGCCAAGAGCACAGACTGATACAAACTAAGCACATCAGAGGAAGCAGAATTATTGAGCTGTGCATTAGTAAACTCATTCACGACCCCTCCTCAGCAAAAACATGTGAATCCAATGCAAACATGAACCTGGAGGCACTGCAGACTGTACTAGACTTAATTTAGGATGTTGAGGGGAAAAAAAAAAGTCAAAACCTCTTGAGTGGCAATGGGTAGGGGCAATGCAGGGACCCAAGACCACGCTCACACCAGAAGAGACACCTCCCTGCACAACAACCCCATCAGAACAGCGTGACATCCTGGAACTGGAGACTTGCCCTCAAAGGACAGATGAGGCAGGACACCAGGCACCACAGCCTGCACAGCCCTGGGGTTTTCCATTCTTTGCCCTCCAGGCTGGAGAGCAGCTGTCACAGGGCACGCGTCCCCTGAGGAACAGCGCTCCTGGTGGGAAGGGCTAACGCATTAAGTGCTGCTGCTCAATTCCTCAACGAGGCATGGCTTCTAACCACGAGTGTCAATTTGGAGAGGAAGCAGAACTTCTGAAGAGGCAAAAACCTGTTCTCATGCTAGGGAATGAACCCAGACTGCGAGAGATGCTTGTCTGACTGCAAGTGCCTGAAGTCAAAAGGCCCACAGTGCTCAAGATTTTCACTAGCTCAACAGGTCATCTGGGCAGAGGGAGGCACCGTGGTGTCAGGGATCACGCACTGTGATTTGACTGCCCCTGAGTTCCCAAAAGCCAGGCCAGGGAAGTCAAGAGGCTGCATCAGGCACAGATACAAACAGCAATCTCTCCTCAGGACTTCAGCTGCCTTACAGAAGGGCGGTTAGGTACCCAGCAGCGAAGAGGAAGCGGTACAAATCACCCTGCTGCCATCTATCGGCCAAACAGGAGGGCAACGAGACAACTGCACTCCAGGAACAAGCGTGTGTTCGGAGACTTCTAGGTAACGACTGGGATGTTCTCCTGTTCTCCACACTACAGCTTCTAGCAAGGAACACACTGCCTTTTTTTTTTTTTTCCCTCAGGACTGCAGCAGTCCTAGACCTTAGCGCCTTAGCAAGAAGCAATCTTGTCTCATCCTGATGACACCTACACAGACAAAACAGAACGCTCTTTTATCTTCAAAGAACATAGACGTGGTTCAAGTGGCCCACTGAACATTGGCAGAAGAGACAGAAAGCAGAAGAAAGAAAAGCTCAGAGGGTTTAAGATCCAATTTCATACTTACAGCTCTTTCTCCAGCTGCTGTTGAATAAGTTTTGCTGATTTTGCCATTGTGACATCTAGACAGAGAAAAGAAAAGGAAATTAGCTCTTTGGTTTAGTCAGATATCAGAAACTGCTTTGGGCTCCTAAAGTCACAGCAAGGCATGCTCATACCGTGCTGTTGTTAGACCTAAAGGCACAACAACAACAGTGTCTGTGCTAGGATAACAGAGGGAGGAGCTTTGTGTCCATGGGCATGAATGGCAGCAAGTCAAGTGCCTGATATAAGGCAGACAATCTGATTTTTCCCATTGTCTGAAAGCACCAAACCTGATTCTGGCAAAAAGCTTCTGATTAACCTACGGGGATCCACACCTCCATGGGGAAAGCTGTAGAGATCTGAAAATCTAGCAGCTTTCTGCACAAGTAAAAAGCAATGTGCCTTACTTAAACCTGTCTGAAGAGCTGTAGCTCTCCAGTTGGTGCCTCTCTGAAAAGCTATTTGACATACCTGACCTAAGAATTCTTCCAGAGGCAGCTAGAAATGTTCTTGCTGAGTAGCCCAAGTCTACAACTAATTTCCAGCCTTCATTTTGCTGAAATCACAACTCCTAAGAAATTAATCGTGTACGGCGTTAACCCTACCAGTCGCTCAGGGACTGAAGAACCACCATTCCCACCTTTGGGGCGCACACAATACCTTGCTTATTGCAAGCGATCAGCAGCGCGGGCGCATTTTTGAGCACTGTGCTGTCGACCAGGACCTGGTACAGGAACTCCGCCACATCCTTCACCTCCCGCTGGAAAGCGACGCTGTCCACCACAAACACAATGGCTCTGGAGCAGAGAGAAGGGAACAGGTGCTGGGCACGAAGCTCTGGAACCACCTTCCCCTGCAGATATTGCAGCCTAGGCCAAGACAGCTGTTTCCACATCCAATCTCATTCAACCTAAAAGCGGGTCAGGACATGCGGGCTGATATACACCCCGTGTTCACACCCAGCAGGAAACCTGTCCCTCTCTGTCCCAAAGACATACCGCATCCCCAAACCCTCCCTGCTGCGTTTGCTTTGCCTCCTGACGCACTACAAAGGCAGGCAAGTAGGGGAAGCAGAACCCCCAGTGCCCCAAAGCAGAGCTGACTCTCAGGACACACACACACAGCCCAGCTCACGGCACCCTCACCTGGCTCATCCCTGGCAATAAATAACATCCCCCGCTTCCTCCTCCCCTGCCAACTGCCTGCACCTTACCTGGCTGCAGCCTTGAACCTCTCCAAGAACTGAAGCCGCAGGCTCTCGTGGCCTGGGAGGTCGATTAAAGTCACATTAGTGCTCTGGGAACAGAAGCGAGAGGGTGTTAGTAACACTACACCTGGGGGACCCGCGATCACAGCCTGGGGAAAACCAGTCTGGTGGCGGGCTCCAGCTGGGGCAGGAGTGGGGAGTGACCTCCTATGGGACAGAAGCACGTAACTCTCCCCCGGGTGCAGTCTCTCCATCATCCCAAACAATTATGACAGGCTGAGGTGCTGTCTTAGGACTGCTGAGAAACAACACTCACGGCCGGGACTCGGTAAGGAGGGAGTGACACCAGCAAACCGCCTGGCAGAGCTGTGAGGACGGAGCACAGCCGCGCAGAAACGAGCACGCTCCACCTCCTCCTCCTTCAGAGCGCCCTCCCTGCGAGCACCACGCACACAGGGCGAGTGGCAGAGCTCTGGGAAGGCTGCCTCACTCAGGACCGGCAGATTCACACCGTCTCTGTTGGGAAGTGTACCTCTGCACAGCACAACCACAGCCTCTTGCTCCGCCAGTCCCTGGCACGGAATCAGCCATCTCTGAATCGAGACAGGCACACAATTCAGGCACACAAACTACCCAACTGCAAGCCAACCTGAACACACACAGCTTTGTTGGGAAATAAGGCAAAAGCAGCCTTGCAAGATAATTCTTGAATTAAAAGCAGCAATCGTTTCTCTTTCCGCAGGCAGCCAGCCAAAGCAGTGACATTAAAGAGAACGAATGCCTCTCGCAGGCTCCTGACAGATGTGACCAGAGGGCCACATCACCGTTCTCAGCACAACACGTGCTGCTCCTTAGAGGGGAAAGAACGCTACTCGAGACCCTGTCTACTCACTGCTTTCATATTTTAATGGAAACCTTGGATCAGAAAAACAGCAGCCTGTCTTACAGCATTCCATCACCCCAAATATCTCCCTGCTCAATCTTAGACATTCATAAAAAAAAAAAAAAAACACGAAAAAGCCCTGCAATTCTTTTCACTAGGTTTTAAACCCCTTATTATTACCATTGCTAACACAGATTGCCACAGAAAAGGCAGAAAAGCATCTACCTTTACAATTCACCAGCGGATAACACGCTGCCAGCTCATGCTTTCGCTGCCACGTGTGCACCCAGCAAGAAAAAGAAGCACTTCTGAAACTAAAGAGATCATCATAAATGGAGAATAACGGCAGCAGCCTTGCATCTGGAAATAACCAAGCCCTTCTGGGGGCCAGATGAAGTTCAGCTGAAGGCCACTTTTAAGCCTGCGAACCTTCTAAATGCAGATTATCTCGGGAGCGAGATTAACACCGAGCAAATAAGCTCAACACAACGGAACAACGCTTCCTCACAAATCTTCCTGCTCCAGGCCAGACCCCTCTCTGCACAGCGCTACATATTTTACTCGGCTTTAGAAGCTGCTCCTTTTCCTCTTGTAAAAAACAGCTCTGCAGACAAGCAGCCCCTAATACCCGCCAGTATGTTCCTGCTCACCTTGTCGCTGCTGACCCTGTAGACGGCAGAGCTGTCGGTTATAGACGTCTGCGTGTCCCGGTACTTGCCCGTCAGCAGCTGCGAGGAGAAAACCAAGTCACAGGAGGGCAAGCGGAGGCCGCGTGGCCGCCCCGGCCGGGCCCCGACCCGCACTCACCCTGGCGAACAGCAGCGTCTTCCCCGCGTCGCACAGCCCCAGCAGCAGCACGGCCCTGCGGCCGCTCCTCCCGGCCTGCGCGAGCCTCCAGAGCACTGCGGGACACAGCACGGCCGCACTCAGCCCGCGGGGGCCGCGCTGCGCCCCGCGCCGCCCCCCGGCTGGCCGCCCCCCGCCCCGGCCCGCCCCCGGCCCGCGACTCACGGAGCGTGAGGGCGACGAGGAGCAGCGCCAGCAGCACGGACAGCGCGGCGGGGCCGGGCGCCTGCAGCTCCCGCCGCAGCGAGTCCAAGTACGGCTCCAGCGCCCCCGCCATGGCCGCCCGCCTCGCTCCGCTTCCGCTCCGCCGCCGCCGCTTCTGGTGCCGGGCCGCCGCGGGGCTCCTGGGAGCTGTAGTCCTGGGACCGTGGAACGGCCTGGGTCGGAGAGGACTTGGAGATCTGCTAGTGTCACCCCCTGCTCTGGATGCTCAGGGATGACACCCGCTAGAGCAGGTTGCCCAGGGCCTCGTCCAACCTGGTCTTGAATATCTCCATCAGGAGTTGGACTCGATGATCCTTATGGGTCCCTTCCAACTCGGGATATTCTATGACTCTATGATCTCCAGGGATGGGGCATCCACAGCCTCTCCGGGCAACCCGTTCCAGTGCCTCACCACACCCTGAGTGAAAAACATCCTTCTAATATCTAACCTAAATCTCCCCTGTCTTTGTTTAAAACCATTCCCCCTTGTCCTGTCACTATCAACACATGTAAACAGGCGTCCCCCCTCCTGTTTACATGCTCCCTTCAAGTACTGGAAGGCCACAATGAGGGGCAGGGATGCCCAGAGGGGGAAAGGGACATAGGTGGGGAAGCAGAGGGAAGAGGCTGTCATGGGGAGGTGGCAAAAAGCATCCCAAATTGGTTAAAACTGAAGGAGCGTCATCCCCCGGCTCTGCTGGAGGTCTGGAGGGTGGCTGCGGGCAGAGCTGCTGCTGGCACCCTGAAGGCTCTCCCCGCTCCCAGGTTGTCACCAGAAGGCAATGGAGCAGTGGTGGGCATGGGTAGGGCTGAGGCACACGAGGCATGCAGCCATCTTCCAGTCCTGAGCTCAACTTCTGGGAGAAGGAGCTGAAAAATTGGGGATTGGACTAGATGATCTTTCAAGGTCCCTTCCAATCCCCAACATTCCACGATTCTGTGAAAATAGAACAGAATAGAACACGAGGCTGACTAGATGATGAGGCTCAGTAGGTCATTTGTGGTGGGGTCGCACTCTGACCAGAGAAGGGTCACAGGTGGGGGCTACAGGGCTCGATCCTGGGAGCTGTTGTCTCTAACAGCTGTACCAGTGACCTGAAGGACATGATGGAATGCTGGCTTAGAAAGTTTGAAAGTTACCCCAAACTGGGAACATGCTAAAGTGCTGCAATGCTGGGGGACTCTGGTGGGCTGGAGGAACAGATCAACAGGAACCCCATGTGTCAGGAAGATGGATCCAGGCTCTTCACAGTGGTGCAGAACAAGAAGCAATGGAAGCATATTGAAACAAGCGAGGTTCAGACTGGATATGAGATAAACTTCTTCCCGTCAGGACAGGCAAGCAGTGGGGCAGACTGCCCAGGAAGGTTGTGGAGTTTTGTTCTCGGGGAAAGCTTTCCACCTGTAGCAGTAGTTAGTTGTAGAAACAGGCTCTTTTAGGGACACTGTCTCTCTTTGCTGGTTCTTAAGAACAGATTAAACAAACCATCTGTCCAATATACTTGAACCTACAAAAGTGCGAGGGACTGAATATCATTGCTTCCACTTTAGCTTTCTGTCTTCAAATGTGATCTCTGGTTAGGCTAGTGGATGTCTTGCAATACATGCCATATGCATTCAAGTATCATCACTGCAAGTCCATCAAAATATTAATTCCTGCAAAGAGAGATGGGAACTAAGCATTTTCTCTCCTCAGCAGTTCTATGCCTGCCTTGACAAGAGGGTTACTACCTGCTCGTCTTTTTTTTTTTTTTTTTAAGCTCAGCAGAAGCTCAGCAAAAGCAGGTTTCTAAATAGGTCCTCAGATTTCAGTTTTTCTCAGAAAGGAAGTCTAAGCCTGGGCTTTCCATAGCGACATACTGCATTTAAAGTGTACTGCCTGGTGGAAATAACTCTGCTTCTGCACTATTCATACCCACCTAGCTGAGATATGAGATGGAGTGGTTTCTATTCACACCTTCTGTCTTACAACCACTATATTTGTGTTTTGTTGTTGTTTTTAAACACTCTCTACCCTTCAGCTTCCCTCACATAAACACTCTCTCTCTTCCTATATCCCAAAAACAATGGGCAGCTGTTGTCTCCTGGGGAGATATGGGATAATCAGGGTGAAGTGGAAGCACAGATAATACAAAATGTCTGTTAATAAGACTCTAGGACACCTTTAATCCATTTTTCTTCAGAAAATATTGAAAAGAATTTCTCTAGTGGGCAGCAATAGCCTTGAATGGCAATAACCAGATTGGAGTCTACCACTGGCCTCCAGCAAGAGGTGCCAGGGAAGGAGTGGGCATAATAACTACTTGAGAAATCTCAGGAAACTTGTTTAGACTTCAAGATTTTATTCCTTGCTGTGACAGCAGCAGAGAACCATGAAGTTTCAAATAGCCACTTTCAGGGTGATGAAGAAGGGCAGAGGAAGCAGCGAAGGCAGAGGGCCCTCTGTGGGTCGGTGTTGGAGCTGAGGGCACAAAAGGAGTCACGGCACTAGGTTTCCTCCCCCTTCAATGAGGGCCTTTCCCATCCTGTTACTTGTCCTCAAGGAAGGTGCACACCTGGAGGAGATCTGAAAAGGGAAATGGCAGGGAGGAATTCAGACCTTGCATTTAAATGGAAAACGCAACATCGCTCCCACCCCACCAGTGCACAGCCAACCATGCCAACATTGTCATACCATGGAAAACATATCCCCCATACCACCAGAAGTGTACATTAACCACAGATCACACTGAACACAGACTGACAGGACAGGGTGGGTTCTTTTTACCACTTCTCAAACTCCATGTTTTCTAAAGGTAATTAAAAATCATTCATTCCCATGGATGCCAGAACAAGTTTCCAATCTGGCAGAAGTTAGCTCAGGAAACTCTGGGAGAAGTATACTGGCAGCTTTTTGAATTATCAGCAGCTTTATCCTCATTTTTCTTTAAAAAAAAAATAAAATGGACAGCAACAGAAATATCTGTCCATATGTCTGATGCTAAGAACTGCGATTCACTGACTTTGTCCTGAGGCTGTTACATTTACCTGATGGGTTGCAGGTATTGAGGCTAGCAACTGAAGCATAGTATTCATCTCCGAGGAACTCCTTGTATGTTGTTCCTTGGCGGAGTTTAACCAGGCACCTGGTCAAGTCTTTAAACAGAAGATCCTCGGTTTGAGACTGAAACATCATGAATCTCTCTTTCTCGGTTCCATGTAATCCAAACAGTTTCTGAAATAAAGGCATGAAGAGGTAAGTATATGTAAAAAGTAGAAAGAAAGCAAGATTCAGCTCGTACAAGCCTCACTCTTAGTGCTTCTTCTTCACCACAAACTCCTTGTCCTGGGGAGCTCCCAGCCAAACTCCAAAAGTTTAGGACTGAATCTTCTGTCCATGTGACTAGGTGGCAGGGCTCTCAGTGGTAAGCATCACACTTGTGGCATGATAGGCAAAACAAAAATGTTTTCTTTTTTGGTATTTCACTATATGCAGATCCCACTGGCAGGAGCTGCCAGCAGGTTCTGTGCTTTCACCACGAGCTGAAAGCAAAAGAAGCTGACTTCCAAAGTGTCTCTTAACAGATCCAGATGGCAGAGAAAATCCCAGCATTGTTGGTGTGAAATCAAAAAGAGCTGACATAACCTGGTTATGCTGACAGTAGTAGCTGGAGGACCGTGTGTGTTCCAGGGGGGATGGATGGCTTGCTGCCTACCTTGTGCCTGACACAGCTGGGTCAGAGATAAGGCACCCCAGAGGAGTTCCCAAACAGAGATGTAAGAGCAGTTCAGAAGGGATGGAGGGAGGGGGAGGCTAAGGGACAAGGCTCTGATCCCATATCAGTAAGTCAAAATCTCCCACATTTTACTGACTTGGAAAGCATTAATGCTCTAAAAATGCAAACCTGTTGTGTAAAAACCACCCCAGAATATTCCTTCCACTATCAGTACCACTAACCTCTTGTCTCTCCAGCAGGTCACGGATTTTGTTTGCTTTCTCGGGGCGTGCAACCACAGCATGGGTAGGAACTTTGGCCAGGTGGCAGGTCTTGTAATCCATGGCATTTGCTCGTCGCCCATCAGTGCACAGCAACTCAAAGTCATCCATTTTCAGACCTTTGGCCCAGTCATCTTTATTTTTGCCTATGAAGAGAATTGGTTTGGAGATTCAGAGATCTTGTATAGTAGAGGCATAATCACGCTCTCAACACCCAAGCAAAGCATTTGTCCCTGCACGTGCGTGCACTGACACTTAGATACTTTGCACGTACAAAAGAGGCCATGTGGAGTTTGTAGTTAATAGGCCACCAGAATAATTGTGCAGCTGAAGTTAATGTCTGGGAAATGAAAATAACGCAGATGGGGGAAGCAGTCCTGCCAAGTCCCATGAAAGAGGATAACCACATACCATCAGTGTTTTCGCCGACAGTTGAATGCTTAACAAAGGCCACATCACCTTGCTCGACCAGACACCTGTGAAGTACAAAGAAAGGCAAGTGATGTGGGTGCCGGAGTCCTGGTCCTTTCCCACAGGTTGGATTCTGACCTGTATCTTACTTTGTGAAATTAGTCTCTAAAGACAGTCAGGTCTAGGAGACCTGCCATGAATATTTTAAGGATATCTGAAACATAGTCTTAACACATCCTGGAAAAACACATGCACCCATTTAACATACTAAGTAACTAATGCATTTTGTTGTCAGAAAGAAGTACTTCAGCCAAATTCAGAATTTGCGTTGCTTTCTGCAGTGCCTGGCTGCACCTTTCAATAGCCGTGTAAAAAGTCAAACTTGCACCAAAATGACTGCAAATCCTGCAGCAGAGTCTCTTTGCTATTAGATGTAACTGAAAAAAAGATTTATTCTCTTTTTAAGTTTATGCCCAATACAAATTACTTAGACTTGATCTGCTGCTGGTTGGTACAGAGGAGATGGCACTGGGGTTGACCTCTGGTCCCTTCTCTTTTTAGGAAATTGTTCATTTTAACTAAAACAAACAGCATTTTTAACAGGGAGCATCCAGTGGCAGCATTGTTTCTGGGTTCCCATCTTTTAACGTTCTTTATTTTGCACAAGTTGTTATGTAATTAAGCGTAGCACTACTGTCATTGTAGGAGGTCTGGCCAAAACGCTCATGTCTCTCCCAGTTTGCCTGGAAGGACCAGGACATTAATTTTTACAGAATGGGAACGTTTTGCACCTACACTGAAGAAAAGAAGAGATGGTGGGAAGACAGCTGCATAAAGAAAAATCATATAGAGTACGTAAGTAATATTACAGGCTTATATACCTGCAGCAGTCTCGTGGAGAAAAAGAAAAGGTCAGTGGACTAGTGTCAGCATGAGGCCATACCCCATGCACAATCTACCCATCACCTCTCTGATCAGCCCCAGGTACCTGAGCGTTTTCCCAACCTACCGGAATGCTCCAGTATATCCATAGTATTTCTCGTGGCTGCTGGCGACGCACTTCTCCAGCAGGTTTTCCCCTGAACCTTGGCACAGCTGGCAGAGGCGGGAGTTAGGAGGAGAACCAGGAGCACAGCCCTCACTGAAGTAATCATCTGAGGGCAGGAATACAATAAATTTACTTTTCCTGCACTGGAAAACTGGGGTTTCTTTTCATAATATGTTCTTGTGGTGTTCTTATATGAGCAGTCAGCGGGGACTGGGAACAGGCTGCGATGAGAGGAGGAGCGTGCCTCAGCAGACAGCACATCACATGCATCATGCTTTGACTAGGAATCTTGTCCCTTGGTGTGACTGATGATCTTGGCACTGAAAGAAGAATGTGTTTTCTGCAAACCATTCCCAGCTCCTGTGGAACCAACCTTTATGCATAGGCACGACTGTATTTGGCAGCAATATGAGAACTCAGGGAAGAAAGGACATTAGGAAAAGCAGGTAGGATGATGGAGAGGCGGAGTCTAAACCTTAATAACAATAGTATGTTCTTGAGATTAGATTTGCTGTTAATAATTATACACTTAATTTGCCTTGGTCCATAATATATCCACATTATTTTTGTTGGACCATAATTCTCACTGACTGAAAGTTGGATATAGAGGCTGATCTTCTGAGCAATGCGGACTTTTTACCCACTATTCTCAAGGGAGTCAGATCAGTCCCTTAAAGTTTCTTGAACTGAGAGCAGCCTCTATCCCCTATTCTCAGCCCTTCTGGGATTCAGAAATCCATCCTTTACTCCTACACAGCATCCTGCAAAAGGAGCAGCCCACTTGTACATGGGGCAGCCTGTGTTCCCATTTTGGGAATGCCTTTTGGGCTGCTGAAATGGGAAGGGGAGAGAGGTGAAAGAAAGTGAAGCCTCCCCCCCAAAGCATCTGATGTGCCATATCCTGGTTGGAATCGGTCACCAACAGCCTGAAACTTTGCTCACTGAAACCTTAAATAACAGACTCATCCTCATTTCCTTCTCCAAGTGAGAGTTTTTGGGGCATGAGAAGCTTTGTAGATTAAAGGAGGCATGGCAAAACGTTTTTGCTCGCAGGTTTCTAGCTCAGACAAATGGATGTATGTCTTGACTCACCAAAATTGCAGCTCCCGGTTTTGTTGTGAATCAAGCCCATGGGGATGTTCCAGCCAGCAGTTCTTCCAACAGCGGTGTGGCACGACTTCTTGCCTTGCAGATTGTTCCATGTGATGGCACTGTCGGCTTTCTTCACGACAGCCACAGCAAAGTATGATGCTTTTGGAAGGAAAATAGAGGAGAATTAAGGACTGACCCAAGGATCCCACTGTGCTTCCTTACCAGAGTGTCAGCTACACTTAGGAGAGGGCAGCTATGCACAGCGTAGCAGAAATATTTTGCCCTTATGAAGGACTGGCCACACAGCAACAGGAGAAAGGTTTGCAGATGTGATGCATCTATTCCCACCGCACTCCTGGGAAATTATTACCCCTGACATTTCTCCCCCACAAAACTGGCACTCAGGTGTGCAAGATGGCTATGGCAAGATGTACACGATGTATGCCTCCCGATTTCATATCCTCTTTAGCAAAGGACAAAGCCTTCCCTCCTTCTTCTATTTCTATAAAAAACAATTCCCCAGTGCCACAGCCCAGTCCCTCTTTCTCTGTTTGCAGCCCTGGCAATGTCACAGTGAGGCCGTGAGAGCACAGTGTGCTCCAGCAACTCTGCACAAATCTCTACTGCTGCCATATGCTTTGCCTTGGTATCTGCTTGCAGACCCAGAATTTCAATTTAAGTGTTAATTTATCACCCAATTTTTTTCACATCTGTGTTGTACACAATGGCTCTTACAAAACTCTGTGTGGAGAGTGGCCATTATTTCTCAGCTCATGACTGTATATGTATTTTTCCTCTTATATCTGAACGGACAATTGTCTATCCCTCTGTTGGTAGTAATTACCTGGTTGTCCTTCTGCTTTGCTGCACTGGCTGTCATCTGAGGGAGGGAAAAAGAAGATATTAGATAAAAGGTATGGCAATCAAGCCTCACTATTTGCTGGAGAAAGTTCGTTCTAGAAGTGGCTATTTAAGGTCACACTGAGCAAATTGACAGAACAAAGAACAGCCTCTGTCCATTCCTCCGTGCTAAGACAACTAGTTTTACCAAGACCAGTGCTAAAGGACAGGGGCATTGTGATTAAAATGAAAAAGATAGGAGCTGGAGGTTATCATGATCCTGATTTTTCAGGCATGTAGCATCAAGTAGAGCTGCCCTGCATGCCATGTGTTTTCTGCGGGATGCAGCACTGAGGCTGCTTTCTAGGTTTCAGAATAAACCCAATGCTTTTGCACCTACCCCTTCCCTAGCACCAGGACTGCACTTACCCTCATAGCTTTCTCCCATCACTGGCACCAACCCACACACGCCAGCAGTGTAGACAAAACCTCCATCTAGGCTGATGGCATCCGCTTCACCTTTCTGCAATGAAAACCGCATGGTGATGAAATGACACCATATTTCCCCTGAGCAGCTCTTTTTGGAAACTGGATCTTAAAAGAAGCAGTAAATGAGAGGAAACAGGCTGGGGACAAAGGGGCCTGAGAGGGTAGCACACAGCCAGACAAGTTCTTGCTGATGCAAAGAGAGGGTGCTCTGAAATTACTTCTCACGTGTGCTTGTAACCACCTCCCGCAGCAGCTCTCACCTCACGTGGGTGCATCTCCCAGCCTGTTTCCTTATCCCACCCGTCCTTTGGAGTTTGCATTCAGTGCTGTCTCCACAGTACTGACCCAAATTTCTGAACTAACATCATCTACACCACGGAACCCATCCTCTCCTGAGCAGGCAATGGCCTTTCTCTGTGTGACCCAGAAATGGCAAGAAGAATTTTGCTCTTTGTAGGCTAGGACACTCAACTCAAAGGCGAGAATGCCTGCATTGCAGGCTGGATCAGCAAGCAGGGCACGCTCTAAGTCTAAGCGAAAACTGGTTGTTAGAGGCGAAGAATTTCAGAGGATTTGCCAGATCCAATGGCAGGAGACTAAGCAAGACATTACAGCTACTCTGGGTTGCATCAGAAAACAGGACCTCTTAACTGCAGAAGATTTCCCTGTTTGGATCCCAGAAACTTGTTTGTTTTTCAGTACAGAGGAAAATAACAGGCATGACTGATGCAAGCAAGTCAGTCTAAAAAACCTTTCTCAACAAATTATGTTTTGTGTTTTTTTTTTTGTTGTTTTGTTTTGTTTTGTTGTTGCTGTTGTTGCTGTTTTTTTTAGGGCTTCTGGCCAATACAGTCATTTCATTTTATTTGAACTTAAAATCAAAATGAACTTCTCACTTTCTTATTTTTATATTTTACTATAGTCACCTTCCTTTTCTAAATAAAAAGTTACTTCACAGAATCACAGAATCACAGAATCACAGAATTTCTGGGTTGGAAGAGACCTCAAGATCATCGAGTCCAACCTCTGACCTAACACTAGCAGTCCCCACTAAACCATATCCCTAAGCTCTACATCTAAACGTCTTTTAAAGACCTCCAGGGATGGGGACTCCACCACTTCCCTGGGCAGCCTATTCCAATGTCTAACAACCCTTTCGGTAAAGAAGTTCTTCCTAAGATCCAACCTAAAATTCCCCTGGCGCAACTTAAGCCCATTCCCCCTCGTCCTGTCACCAGGCACGTGGGAGAACAGACCAACCGCCACCTCGCTACAGCCTCCTTTGAGGTACCTGTAGAGAGCGATAAGGTCACCCCTGAGCCTCCTTTTCTCCAGGCTGAACAATCCCAGCTCCCTCAGCCGCTCCTCGTAGGACTTGTTCTCCAGGCCCCTCACCAGCTTTGTCGCTCTTCTCTGGACTCGCTCAAGCACCTCGATGTCCTTCTTGTAGCGAGGGGCCCAAAACTGAACACAGTATTCGAGGTGCGGCCTCACCAGAGCCGAGTACAGGGGGACGATCACCTCCCTAGCCCTGCTGGTCACACTGTTTCTTACACAGGTCACACTATTTCTTATACAGGCCAGGATGCTGTTGGCCTTCATGGCCACACCAGGCAATTACAATTACACCAGAAAATTATTTTTTGTTTAGGAAACATCAAAGAAGAACTCTGTCTAATAACACTTTTCAAAGATGTTAATCATTGAAGAGCTAGTTGAGCCTTTTCCCTGTGATAAGGTTGGTTTCTGCCCACTGTTATTTCTCAGAAAGCTCCCAGCATTTTATGGTAAAACCCCACCCCCAGATCTATTAGCAGGCTGAAAGAGGCAATGCCTCTCTCCAGCTGAAAGAATCCCGGAGAGAAGAAAAGGAAAAAAGTCCTACCATGATCTTAATAATGCAGTCCTTCGTGTTGTCTGCCACGGTGCATTCCACCTCCCCGTTGCTCACCACACTCCAGCGGTCACACTTGCTCTTCTCATCCTTGCCTACTGCACACCACTGAATCTTTTCTTCTCTAGGGCTGACAGTCAACTGATCTGCAAAAAACAGCCGGAGAAGAAAGAATAAGTCCAGAGCTCTGCTGAACCACAGGGCCACGGGCAGGTGGCTTTCTGAGCGAGGGGAACTCTGCCACGAAGCCATCTGTGCACAGCCAGGCTCGGGGCTGGGACCAGAGGAAGGTGGAGAAGCACTACCTGCTCATGGTTTCTTGAGGTAGCATTTGAATAACCTGTTCTGATGCTATGTGAAGTCGATGTGCCTCCTTCCATAAATGCCATGGTGGCTGAGCCTACCACAGAGACCTCTGCCCAACTATGGATGTTAAGTGACTTTCAGAGGTCATTTGTTGGACATCTGATTCAGAAAGGCAGCTAGGACATCAGTAAATGATTGATGAGTCTGGATGGCAGTAAAGCACCCTGTTTCCCTCAAATGGCCAATGCTGGGCCTGATGTCCTGGGATGTTCCTCCTGATCCTGTACTCTTACATCCCAGAAACAGCTATTCTGAGCAGCAGTTTTGACCATGCCGATTCCCTACCAACCACACAAGCCAATAGCTTTCACAGGAAATATTTTACGGAGAATACTGTCTATACTTGGAAAGTCATCTTCCTTTCCCCAGACGTGTTTTACGATCATGTCCCTTCAATGCATCTCCCACTGCCAATACATCTGTATCTCACGTCCTGCCCACCTTTCCGGAGGCTCTGGATGGCACTGTAATACTCAAAGCCCAGATAGAGCTGGGAATCCATCAGTGCTGGGACACGCTTCAGCATTATAGCAGAGTCTTTGAAAAGCAAGTCCTTGAGGACTGGGTCCTTCTTGCCAGGTGGCCCGAAGAGATGGAAGTCGCTGGTTGTGCCCACGCCAAAGTTGCTCTGCCATAAGGAAAAAATAATCAGCAAACAACTACACGAAAGCATTCAGAAAGCCGGAGAGAGCAAGCAAAGCCATGGGACAGAAGAGGGATGGCAGGGAAAGGAAAGCAGAGCTTGCAGATACCTGTGCTTTTGAAAGAAAGCTCCAGATGTCATCAACCTTGCTATCATCCCGAGCCACAACAGCGTGAGCAGCCACTCTGGCCCAGTGACAGGCTTTGTAATTGTCCACAGGCTGACGGGTGCCATCCAGACACAGCAGCTCATATTCATCCTTCTCCTCTGGGGCATTTTCTAGAGGAAGAGGGGAACCATAAGTTGCATCTCCACAAAAGTAGACAATGGCTCAGCATGGGCAACTTTGTCATTGATTTATTCCAGCTGAATCTCAGGGAAGAATTCTTCACTGCAGACAAGTTGCACAAGCTTCTTTGCAATAATGCAAAGGTGTCAGGAAAGATGGGATCATACAAAGGCAGTGCAGAAAGAATCAGCATGCATGTGAGATGATCTCTGCTGATGCTATAACTATCCCATCAGTATTTATTTATGTGGCAGTAGTGCTTGGACATCCAGGCAAGTGCATATACATATGAATACAAATAGATTTACAAACACCTTACAAGTAGATTTAACAGGTCAGGCCCCGCACATGGTCTGTAAAAGCCAGCAGATAGCCAGTGTCAAGGCTGAAAACAGAGCCCAGGTCAGAGAGTACAGGATTACAGGAGAATTCAGGTAGGAAAGGACCTCTGAACATCTCTGGTCCAACCCCCTGCTCAAAGCAGGGCAGACCAGGTTACTCCAGTTGGATCTTGAAAACCTCCAAGGATGGAGGCTGCACGGCTGTACCGGGCAGCCTGTCCCATTGCCTGACTGTCCTTACAGGGAAACAATTTCTCCTTGTGTCTGGTCCAAACCTCTCTTTTCAACTGGTTCACAAACCCTGCTTTATGACTATGGTTTCTCATCTTTCCATAGTCCAACTCTGTAACAATCTCGGCTCCACCTCCTTGCTATTCTCCATGTAGGTACAAATGGGCTGCTCTGAGGTCCCCCAAAGCTTTTTCTTCTCCAGGCTGACCAGACCAACCTCCCCGAGCCTCTCCTCACAAAACAAGCATCCCTGCCACGTGGCACTGTTGGTGGCCCTCCGCCAAGCTCGCTGCCGGTCCTGGCAGTGCCAGGCCACATTCCCTCTCCAAGAGGTGCAGGTAGTAAACTCTTGCTGTGGAACAAAGCTCCCAGAGGAATGGGTGAGCTTCTCTACCCACCTCATGCTCACCCTGCAGTTGCTGTCATAACACTACAACTGCCCCTGCAATATGGCACCAATGGTAATGCTTTTGAACTTAAATCAAGCAGGTTTTCCTTCCTCAGAAAAGAATCCCAAAGGAGAAGTAGACCCCACCACAATCATATTTTTCAGTAACAAGGGTAAATTAGTCCTGTAATTAATCCAATGTGCAAAATGTGTTACCAGAGTTTGAAAGATCTGAGGTATGAAGTAAGCTAGGAGAGAAACAAAAGTCTGCACAGTGTAGACTAATCCCAGGATGGAGTGGAAGCAACAGGTTGAAATGGAAAGGAGAAACAAGTGGTTTGCAGGCCTACCTTGAACAGTTGTGTGTTTTACAAAAGCCACATCTCCTTTTCCATCTTTCAGACACCTGTAGGTAAGAGGAAACAGAAGAAATGTTAAAACAAACAAAAAACAACAGACATCCCCTCTCCCTGTCTCCTGTTTCGGCAAATTACTTTGGAATAAACTGCAACCGCAGAGCAGCAGTCTTCCCAAAAAAGCTGTACTGGCAGGGAAGTAAATATAATGGCAGAGAAGTAATGCTCAAGAGACCCAGTTAGACTTACCACACTGCTAATGCTATGTATCCTTATGTCTGTGCAAAATCATACAGCTGTGCTCCTTCTTTCAGCTCCTGCTAACTGCCTGCTAGCTATTGCTAATTGGATCTTTAATTACCAGCAGTCCCAGTTCTATAAATTCCACCTCATCAGGACCCCTGATTACAGCACAGCAGTCCCCGGTATAATGAAAAATAACTTTCACTTACTGAAAAGCTCCAGAATATCCAGAATAAGGTGCTGTGCGGAGGCATTTGGTTTTGGGGTCCCCCTTGCATTGACGGCACAGCTTTTGTTCAGTGGTGGCACCAGGCACACAGCTGGCAGAGAAAAACTTGGCCACCGCTGCAGGGAAGAAACATGCAATGGTTATTCTAAAACTCCCTTTTATAAGGACCTGGAAGGGCCTGGAGGGGAACACGGAAAGAAAGTAAATGCTTCGGTTGCTCTCCAAGTTGCCTCTGAACCTCTGCAGAAGATCAGGCAACGCCGCCTTCACCTCACCACCACCCCTGGCTTAACATCTGCCCGTTTCTCATGCTGTTCCCCACGTCACCTTGCTCGACTGAGCCTGAGTCTATGCCTTCCCACTCGATGTCTCCCCGGTGGATGAGCGTCCCGATGGGGATGTTCCAGCCAGCGGATCTGCCCAGGCCCGTGTGGCAGGAGGTCTTGCCTTGCAAGTCATTTATTGTGAAGTGTGTTCCTTTCTTAACAACAGCCACAGCATAGTAGCTGGTTGTGGAGCCTGCAGTGTGAGAAGGAGGGAGGTAATTAATAGCTTTGCATAAACAAGCCTGGTCTTCCCGTTTTCTCAGGGGTGGGCTACACTGCCGATATCGAACCAGCAGTGTACGTTACACCAAGTAGTGGTAAGGGTCCTGAAAACACTATCACATGCAAAATGCTCTGTCACTGGACATATGTTACAGACATATACATATAAGGTTGCCTAAACAAGTCTTGTCTCAAACACCATTACCCACTGGAACATTCATGTAAGCGTTACAAGTCTGAAATTCCACGTCTAGTCATTAAAATTATACTGACTCCATCCCGTTACATATGAATAAAGTGAGCGAGTTTTAGACATGGTCAGGAATGACCCACCCATATTGCTTTGATCCTGAATATTGCATACAAGCAGACTGACCTCCTGGGCAGAGGGGGAGAAAAGAAATTGGTCAAAAGAGATTGGGAGTTTTGGATATGTGGGATTGCTCGAGGTGATAAAGACAAAACTGAGAAACTGTGTCTGTTCAGCTCCCCAGAGGAGCAAGGGAGAGAGGAAGGACAGCACAGGGAGTTGGCAGGGATGGAGCACCAGAGCAAACTCTTATCAGACAGGACTGCCGCAGAATTTCTTTATGCTCCTCTACATTTTTCTGTGCACTGCCTGCACATCTTGCCTTGGTTATCTCAACAAGGCACTCCCCCACGACCACTAGTGGCAGTGCTGCTGCGGCTGTAAGCTGGTCTGGTCCATGGCTGCACAGCAAGCTGTGGGGACTGCTGTGTTTTACCTGCGCCATTCAAGGTCACTGATAGCAGAATATCTCTGGGATCTCTTCCAAAGAACTTTCATGCCATGTTTTGGGAGGGTTGGGATTCCTGCTGACAGTGATCTCCATCCATGGCCACTGCATCACCATGTCACTGGTGATTTTCAGCACAGCTACCAGCACAAACAGGGCACTGGTTCTGTCCCCTTCCATTGCAGTGACCCAGTGGTCATGGGCAGCAACAGATTATTTGCATTTTGGCATAACTGGCTCCCTCCCTTCCCCTAGGGGATCTGGAAGCCAGGGGCAATAGCTCAGACACCCAGCAGAAACAACATGGGAGCACTGGGTGGAAAGGAAGGCCTTTGCACTACCAGTTTGCTACCACCACTTGGCTTAAAAATGCTATGTGAAAACGTTACCTCCACTTCGTTCATAGACCTCAGCAACAATGGGCTTCAGCTTATAGGGGGCAAGGCCTGCCTCGAACACTTGACCACCGTCCAAGCTAATGGCATCTGCTTCGTTATTCTAAAGAGCAAGAGATTTCAATCAATAAACAAAATGAGGGGAAAACACTTCCCAGCAGTCTCTCCTGGATCCTTGTGGGTGAGTCCTTCTCCACAGTAGGATCACAGGTTTGCCAGTGATTCGAAGGAAACCCTTTTTCCAGGTGGAAGGTGCTGCTGCAACCTCCTCAGTGCCAGCACAGCTGTTTGCTGCCCACTCACCGAGATGGCTTTGATGCAGTCCAGGTACGTTGCTTTCTGCACGCAGCTCAATGTAACTCTCTCCTGTTGCATGTGGTCCTTTAAGCTGTTGCATTTCTTCTCTTCTGCTGAGGATATTGTGCACCACCTGATGGTTGTCTTGGGGGGGGCAGCAAAACACAGAGCTGTGGAAAAAAAAATAAAATAATAATAATAAAAGTCATTTCAGAGAGGGAGAAAGGTACCAATGGGGGAGAAACACCATCTCTGGTTCCTTGCAGCCATGATCTCGGGGGAGCAGCAGGATCTCCTTTGTGCATCTCCTAAGTCACACAGGAAAGGAGTTTCCTTCTCACCTGATGTGTGGACCTTCAGGAGCATCTGGAAGGACCATCCCCGTCCCTGGGTAATGGATGTCCCTGCTCAGCATGGTGATTCCAGCAGCCTGAGCTCACAGAAACACCCACAGGGGCAGGAGAACAAATCCAATAGAAACCAAACTCCAAACAGAAATAAAAGACTGTCCCCTGAAGCAGTGTCTTTGCAAATAACCCCAGAGGGAGAGCAGCTCTCATCTGGTCAGACTATGTTCAGTATGCTGCCACACACAGCTTCCCTGGTGGCCAGCAGGTCAGATATATTTAACTCTCTACTCCCCATCTCCTCCAGCACAGGCAGCAACCACAGTGCCGTACTGCCTGCACACAGCCACAGCCCCGTCTTCTAAGGGTGCCCCACCAGTAAATGCAGCTGCCTGGCTGCGCTGGGAGGCTGATCAAGCAAAGACTGCAAGTCAATGCAGACTCTTGACTCCTTCAGCAACCTAAGCACCAGAGATGTTGGAAGCTTGCAGTTAAAGTGCACAACTGGTCCCACACCTGCACATAGCACCTTAGCTCTGCCCCTTCCTGGCAGAATCATACAGACCAAGACATGCACACTTCTCTTTATCCAGGCACATTTTGTTCACATGCATCTTCCAATTAACCCATGCTGTTCCCATTTTCTTTTTCACCTCTGAAATGTTCTGTCTTTTTGACTTTTTGAGCCATAACCCCACCAGCAGACACCTCCTGCTGCTCCTGGTGGAAACACTGACTTTGGCCACACAGGGAATTCGTAGCCCTAATTCTCTCTGCCTAAATCTATGTTTTTCACCTTTTGGCTGAAAAAAAAAAAGGCATGGACAGCTTAATATGGGGCTGGCAACCATCCTGCCTTGGGCAGGGGCTGGCCTGGGTCATCTTGAGGGTCCCTCCACCAGGGCTGGCTAGTGGCTATGGCATAAGCAGCGGTGACAGCCAGCACGCCACTGTTTTGCTTCATGGCACTGCTCAGCCTGGCAGCACTAGTGAGCACCGGGAAGGTGAGGGGAGAGCCAGTACTGCAGCCTCTGTGGCACAGCAACCTCTTTGCAGCAAGGAGGAGGGATGTCCCCAAGAGGACATCAGTCATCACCATGCTTTATGGGGGGGCAGAAAGGACCTGCTGCTCCCTCCTTCCCGTGTTGGGTGTAGGCAGCAGCAGCATCATTGCCATGGCTTGCTGCCCCTTGCCTGACTGAATCGAGAGAGGAAAGGAATCCGTGCTTCAAGCAGCATCAGCTCTGCAGCTGCAAAGCTCCGTGCGTGAAATGCACGAGAAAAAGCACAGCGGCAGCAGCAGGACAGCGCTCCGCTTATTGAAAGCGGTCCAGGAGCTTCCCAAGCCCAGCAGAGAAGGGCTGGGAACAGGGCAAGCAGCTGGAGGACACCAGCCTCCCCCCTGGCCGCAGGAAGCCTCGGAGGCCCACAAGGGGAGCAGCACCCCAGGAGCGAACAGGGAGACAAGGAATGGAGGCGCCACTTTGCAGCCCCTATGCAAACTTCTGGGGGAGCAGCCTGCAGAGGCTTCTTCCAAGGGTTTTTGTTGTTGTTGTTATTTAAGCTCTGTTTTATTGCAGCTGCCCCCAAGTTTAACCCACCGCACAGGCAGACTGGTGCTGGTTTAACCCCACGCACGGGGATGCTCCTCTCCTGGCACAGCAGCTGCCGGGAGGTAGAGGGGGGCTTTTCCCCTCACCCTGCACTGAGATGCTGTCATCAGTGTTCAGAATAGGCATCCTCATTTACGGGTATCTATAGCTGCCAAAAGGGGTAGGTTTTAGTTACTCAGCTGCCAGGTTTTACTTAGGAACTGCCTGGTCTGGCACACGCTGCAGATGCCCCTGTAAAACAGCCTGGGCTAGGGGGAAAGCCTGTGGTCCTGGGAGGTCCAGGCTCCTCCGTTCCCCCCCAGCCTGCTTTCAGCACACACTTACCAGCTATCCCTAGGGACAGCACAGCGGAGAGCACAAGTTTCATGCTGGAGCGGGAAGTCGGGTGCCGAGGAGGGGCTGTGGTGGTCGTGGTCACAGACCGTCCCCTCCGGGTCTGTGATGGCTCTGGAGCTGCTTTCTCCCCCTTTTATAGAGGAGCAGCCCTGGCTGTGTTTGCAGAAGCAATGACCTAACACTGTTTGTCCTTCCTTGTTTCTCAATAGCTGCTAAATCGCCCCCCTCCCTGGATCAGCCCATTTTTAGGACGCCTTTCACTCTTTGGCACTGAACCCCTTCACAGGCAGGAGTCGGAGCAGGCTAGGTGCTTTTTGTTTTACAAGGGGCTCCAAATGGAAAATTCCCAAGTCGTGACATATGAATTCCCCTGCAGGCTGAAATGCCACAGGAGGGACTGTTTTCTCTGTGGTGGCTACCCCCTGCCTTGCACAGCCTAATCTCAGAAAGTCCCTGCTGGATCCAGCGCTCGGTTTCACGTGTTTGCCAGTAACTTACTGTTGTGCCCAACACCCTTTGGCTTGCTTGCTCCCTTGTACTCCCTTGGCAGTGGCAGCAGGGCTCGAAGGCAGTAAATGTTCCTCCCAGATGGTCTGGCAAGCTCCTTGCACAGGCAGAGAAAGCCAGTGTCCGCAACTGGATAGCTGGATAGCACCCTGCAGCCAGCAGGAAACACCACACCTCGTCTTCTGTAAGTTGTTATGATGAACCTGGGAAGAAATACTGAGCTCAGGGGTCCCCTTCCTCCCCCTTCCTCTGCAAACCCTCTCTACCCGATTGCACCACTCCCCGTTTCCCTCTCTGCAGCCAGGACCAGGGGGCACAGTTAGACTGATGAAGGTCTGGCTTCGTGATGCTGCCACGAGCTCCACGTTCCATCTTTGGTACAGGCCACAAGACCAGCTGCAGGATGACTTTGAGAGAAACACATGAAGTGGGAGCCCCTGTACCACACCAGCTGACCCAAGTGCCCCAGCAGCATCCCTGGCCAGCAGCTGCCAGGGCTGGTCCTGCTGCTGTGTCCACCAGACACCAGCTACACAAGTGCTGTCTTGGTGGCGTCCAGCTCTGGGGTTTGATCTCCAAAGCACCAATCTCCCTTTGTGGTCTCCTGGATGCCCCCGCATGGGTCCAGCCTAGGGACATTGCAGCAGCATCTGCAGTGGTTCCCTCAGCTTGGCCAGTTCCCATTTCTCATCCCTTCATCCCCTGTTTTGCCGGAAGGGCAACATTTCTTGTGTCCAGAGCTTCTCCAATGTGCCATATATGAGGGGGTAAAGGATTTGCTCCCATGACAAGGTAGTGCCACTCTTAAACAACCTCCCTCCCTGTTAAAAAACTGGTTCGCCCACCTGTATTAACTCCAGCAAGCTAGAGATCTTGACACCACCAACTAAGTGGTTACAGCAATAGGCAGAGTGTTTGCCACCTGAGAGATGAAGTGGAAAGATGCAGAAGAAAGCTTGAAAATCCTAAAAGATCGATTCAAGCAGCAGAGGAGCAGTTGATGGAAAAGGCTGTATTCCCTTGCTTTCTGCTCATGCTCAGACAGCTCCATGCTCAGTGGGGCAGTTCCCAGACGTTTTTTGTACCCGGGCCCCCCATTACTCCCCCCCTGCCTCGCACATCCCACCTCCATCCCCAAAGCATCCCTGTACCTGCCCAGGGGACGGCAGTGCTGCCGGGCTGATTTTCACTCCACATCTCCTTCCCTTGTCATACGAGGGTGGCAGCAAGGCACATCCAGGAGAAAGGCTTGGACTGCAACAGGTTTTACTGCTTACCTCTTGTACTCCTTTATTGCTTAGCCAGTAACATCCTGGATTTCCAGACATCCAGCCTCCACTCACCCCAGACGTCACTGGCTGTGTACAGAGCAGCTTCTAAGCCTCTTTTGGATGCTAACTTTCTCCATGACGGGTTTCCACTCTCCATCTTGTGGCTGCTCCCTGGGTGGCTTTGCCTTCCACGGCCAAGATCTGCTGCCCCAGCCTGCCTCAGGGCAGCTTAGGGGAGAAGAAACTTATCTTAGGGTGCCCTATGGCAGAAGCACAGCAGGCTGGTGCTGTGTCCTCTAGGCCACCTGGCTTGAAGACCCAGACCTGGGTCCCCAAAGGAGCCAACAGGCCTCTAAGATGCCCTTTCCTGGAGCGTGCCTCCCACCAAGGGAAGCTTTGGATGCAAAGAGCAAAATACTCTGGGTGGCCTCCAGCTGCAACAATGTCCCTTTGGAGCCCAGGAGGGACAAACGTCTTGGTGCAACCAACTTCTTCCCCTGGAAGCCTGTCAGACCACTGCCTTTCCAAATTTTGTGTTAGAAAATGCCCACTCTCTGTACGAGTCCTCTCTCGTACAGAGATACACACACGCCTTCCAACAAATTCTAGTTAGATGCATACCTCACTGCCTGGTTGCACGGTTTCATGCAAAAAGAGAACTTTTGCCTTGTCCAAATGCATGAAAGGCCAATTAAGCTGAGATTAAACAGTGAGGGCCAATTCTTACTAATGATGGAAATTCTTTTTGTCTTTCAAGGTAACAGGTCAAGGCTCAGGCTCGTGCAAGCAGGAGCAGCTTTATCAGAAAGAAGAGAGCTCAGCCAGCACACCTCAGGCTTTAGCTCTGGTATTCAGGAAGCATCAAGTCTTCTACAGTATGTCTTCATGAGACAAGCTGAGTTGTTATTACACATCACAAGTTCGTTGTGTTGCAACTCTACAGATCCCGACTGTTCTGTTTTCAGAAAGAGAATGCTGCTAAAAATTACATGAATGATGAAGAAATACCAACTTACACACCCTCTGACCAACTGCAGGCCATTGGTGAGGCATAAACACATCTGACCTCCAGGAGAAGAAGTGAGCTTGGCCCCAACTCAGGTAAAATTGAAGATAAAATTATACCACTTATTTCTACATCCCTTCATGGAAAAAATTATTACTCTAAGTCCACATGGATATGCTGTGGTTTGTGGTTGAGATGAGGCCAGGCTGGAGTTTTGGCTGCATCCTGAGGAGGAACATTTGTTGTGATTGGGCTGGGATAAAGATAGAGCTGGCACAACCAGCTGGGAGAGGGATCAGCATCCGCACGGTGCTGGCCCTTCCCCACAGCACAGCTTGCCCTGCTGCCAACACAGCTGGATGCGAGCTCGGGTTGTGCAGATATGTGGGGAAAATATTAACCAGACAGGGGACTCACACCGACACAGCCATCCCACCCAACTCTTTGGAGCAGCTATTTCCATAGGGATGTTCCTCCAGCAGTGTGGGCCTTCAGAGCTAATGCTGCCATTCCCAGGGGTCACCAGATTGGCATTTGCATGAAGACCCAGCTCACCTTGAAAAATTAAGGAGAAAAAGCATAGAAAATAAGGGAGGGAAAAAAAAAAAAAAAAACAAAAAAAAAAAAAAAGTAAAAAAAAAAGGAATCAATCCAGGCCCTGAGGTGGGATCAGCTGAGGGCAGAGGGCAATATACACCAGGACTTCAGGCTTATCTGGAGGGCTTGGCTTGTTTCCCTCTAGAAATGTGTTACCTAGTTTGTGGCTCAGGCAAGGCTGGAGCCTGCCCATAACAAAGATACCAACACGGTCAACCACGAAAGCTGGGCTTGGATTCTCATCTGTTTTCTCCCACAGCTCATGTCACAGCAGGTGAAGGTGAGCAGGGAAGTCTGGTGGGAACCCATTCTTCCAGACCATCTTTCCATGTTCCTCTGTCAATTTCCAGGGTAGGACACGAGACCGAGACAGGCAATGGGCTGGCAAAGGCGCCCACCTCAGGAGGTGGGAACAACATGTGTGTACCAGGAGGGGCAGGGAGAATCTTCCCCAGGGCCGGCATACGTGGTCAGCACAGGCATCTGGGGGACAGCCCAGACCTCCTGCCCAGTGCCACGGCACCTCCTGGAAGAGGGGTCACCTGTTTGTCCCTCCGGTCTTGCAGGAGCTGGTATCCACAACGTGAGCGTCAGCCCTGCAAGCCTCTCTGTGGCCAGCAGTGGACTGGGACTGGCCTCGAGCTCCCTGTGGCTCCCAGAGCCTGAAGAGCATCCTTCGGACTTTCCAGAAACATGCTTTCAGCCCCTCTCTGGACTTAGGGGCCACTTTCAAGGCTGTGCTCCAGCTCCAGAGTCATTGTGGTTAGTTTATTTTCAGGAAACACCACAAACCAGTTTCCCCACTGGTTAGGAGAAATATTTGGTGTCAGGTTTGGGCTGTGTTGCAATATGCTGTTTTCTACCTGGGATGAGCTCAACTGGCCAGTGGAGAGTGGGAGCTGATGTTCTTTGAATCAATATTTGCTTCTAAATGTTGCTTAATTTCTAAACTGCACACAGCAAACAAAGAGCGCTCTGTCGATTTTAAGCAGCTCTTTCCGGCTCTGAGCGCTAAACCCAGCTACAGGCTGTAGCCTCTTTTCCAGAACTGCTCACCATGTTGTACCATTACATGCTGGCCTTTTTGGCTAGCTGCTAACACCAGCCCAGCTGGCAGGTACCAGCACTTCAACCCTTTCTGCCTTGCACAGCAGCTCTACAGGACAGTGCCTCCATCCTCTCCGTGCAGAGCTCCTCTCCAGCAAAAGCCATTCGGGCTAGCATCAGGAGGAACAAGGTTTTCTTGGTGGAGAAGCTTCCTCCTCTCTCAAACACGCCACCAGCAACTCCTGCTGCAGAAGTCAGCAGTGGTTTAAGCTCTGGCAGTCAGAGGTCGATGCAAAACTCTCTTAGCCTCTCGGATGTGTAATTAGTGACATTCCTCCTAATGAAAGATTCCAGTTTGCTTGATTAACCCAAGGGTTAAAGGGGTTACAGCAACTCCAGGCAACCTTGGGAACTGCAATATTCTTGGTGGGCTTTTGGAAAGGAGCAGAGAAAAGTGCAGTGGGTTAATCATTCCTGCTGAAGACCTGCTTGCAAAAAGCACTGCTGGAGCCTGACAACATTCACCCCTGTTTCCTGAGTAGTTTCCAAAGATCTCTGGGAACAAACCAGCAAATACTGATAATCGGGAAAGACTATCATATCAGGAAAGTCTACTGCTATCAGGAAAGGCCACCTTTGGCTCTGCTCCGGCAACCCATGTGCCCAGGCTCTGCCCTGGGGCATGAACCAGGTGGTGGCACAACTCCCCTGGCCACAAAGCAGAGTGCCAGTTTCCATGGGGGCAGGTACCCATGAGGAGAGATGCGGGGCCGTCACAGAGGATGCAACCAGGGAAGAGCATGAGGGAGGGTGGCCTCTTTCACAAACTCACTAAACGGCTGAGGCTGGAGGCACCTTTGGGTCCATCTGGCCCGATCCCTGCTCAAGCAGAGCTGCTTGCCCAGGACCATGCTTTTCCCAGGGGAAACCTGGCCAGCACAAGGGGACAGCCTGCCGGTTCCCATGCTTTGGAGCTCCCTTGGTTGCCAAAGGAGCAGGGGGACATCCCAGGGCTGGCAGCACTCAACGGCCGCTGGAGCAGCTCTTGCTGCTGGAAGCAGCCCAAGGAGCAAGGACCAAACCTCTTATCACCCTCTGCAGCCCGTGGGCAGCTCGGCCAGGCTGGCCCAGCCAGGCCCAGGCATTGTGCTCAGCTGCGGGATAGCTGCTCTGCCCAGAAATGAGGTTTGGGCATCCAATGAATGGGAAAAGGGTCAGGTCACTAATGGGTCAAGATGAACTCTACCATTTGCTGTTCAAGCCCTTTCCAGTTAGCTAATTTATGGTAATCATTAATACCAAACTCCTGCCTGTACGCAGAGCCTCACAATAGCCCATTTTTAACCTGCCACGGCCACTACATGCTGTTACGCGTGTCCTGGCTGAAGCCACCTTCCCTGGCTGCATGTAAAGACTCTTACGGCCGCTCCATTTTCTTGTTGATTAGTAGTGGTGGTTTTGAAACCAACGAAAAATAGGCTGGCCAGCACTCCCTTCCATTTTGTCATCTTGAATCAGCATTGAACGGAATTAATGGAAATTTGGCTTCAGAATAACAGCAAGGCTTAGCCTTTATTGGCAACCTTCTGAACTCTAGTTAAATTAATTTTTCTTCTGCGCTTGAGATTCTCAAACATGGTTAGGGCAGTTTAACAGCCACGAGCTGTGCAAACACCTGACCCTTTGCCTAGTCAAAACATGGCACCAATGACTAAATAATTGCCCCTGAAAAGCTAGCAGCACTTTTCTTCTGGAAAAACTGACGCAAAGGAGAAAGTGAGGAACAATCTTCATTATTTCATTAAGTACTGGGAGATATTTTACAGATTGGCTAGATACAAAGTAGAAAGAGGTTTCATGGAAATGTTCCATTTGATGGAATGTGAAGCCGCAAGAGGCAAGCAAGGAATCCTGGCTTGGGATGCTCAGACCCCACGGTGGAGACGAGACCATCATTGCTGCTTTAGGAGACCAGACCCCTTGAAGAGGCGTCACAAGATTAACCACGCTTCCAGGAACATGTGCTTTCCTTGTTCAGACCTACGTATTAAATCACTTCTCCTGGCCGACTGTCACTATTGGTTAGACCTGCTCACGGGCAGGTTTGACCCTTCAATCCCCCCTTTCCTTCCCGACGGCACAGATATTAATTTCCTGGTCATCATTTAATATGTTCTCAAGATAAAACCCTGGCACAGGCAGGCAAGGGGAACGGCTCCTCCTGTCCTCACCACGATGCTCTCAGGTCATGTAATCACAGAATGGCTTGGCTTGGAAGGGACCTTGAAAGATCATTTAGTTCCAAACACTGGCTCTCAAACCATCCTGTCCCTTCCAGAAAATGCTGTTTTGCAATACGGTAAATAATAAAACTCTTGGGAATATTAAGAGCCCTGGGAGGAGCAGGGAGTGGGGAGCAAAAGGCCAAGCTAAGCAGATTTCAAATCCCCTCCTGAAGGCTTTTAGACCCCCTTGGCATTTTAATCCTCTTGGCATTTCCAGCTGTGGGAGTAAAGGAGAAGAAATCCTACAGAGTGGTACAGGGGCTTCAGGGCACGTGTCTGACTGGGGCTGGCACCAGGGAGAGAGTTCTGGGGTATGATGGTGAAGCAGAAAAGAGGAGACTTGGGGTCAGGGTCAGAGGTACTTTGGGGTAGGATTGCCCCAGAGGTAGAGCTGGGGCTAGCAGGGGGCACCTCCATGCATACCTTTGCCCAAATCTCTGATCTGAATCAATACAAGAATTTCTCTTATTTTTTTCTGCATCATGTGCATTTTCTCCTGCTTCCTCATATCCCTTATCCCTGCTCTTATGAGGGGCATCACTTCACAGCTGATTCATTGTTAATTTTCTTTCAAACCCAACTGTCCCCCCTTTCCCCCCCCCCCCCCCAAAAAAAAAAAAAATCAGGAAAAAAAATGTTCAGACAGAAAACAACTTGGCAATTGATTTTGTCTTACAAGGAAAGCTCCCCTGGCTTGGGCTGATTTGAGCAGGACACAGCGGCCCTCCTGCAGAGCCCCCACAGCATCATTCATCGCCCCCCTTCCCAGCTGGGATGTGCCCTGCTGGTGTGGGTGGCTCAGCACTGGGGAAAGCAATGACAAAGCCCAGCTGAAGTGCAACGTGGCCCTAACAGCTCCCCAAAACTGTTGCAAGAATAAGGAAGGAACCAGAAAAATTTCCTACTTCTAATGCTTTACTGGAAGTTGCATAAGGTGGGGATAACATGGTTTTGCTCCATAGGATAATGATCGGTTATGTTATAGACAAAGGTCACTGCATGGAGAGAAATGGCTTTATGCCACTAATCTTCTAATCACAAAAGGAAATTAAATCCATTTGGGGAGCTGGCAGTGAATCAGTTTTGTGCCCATAGCCTTGCCATACCCAAGCCAAGATTGTTCTCCCCTCTACCTGTCCTTCAGCACATGTTCCTCTGGTCACCAGCACCCTCTCCCACCATCTGCACCCACCAGTGGTGTCCACTGCAGGCAAAAAGCCCTGGCACTGTCCTACCGTTGAAAACCTGGTCAGACACCACAGCCATAGTGCACCAGAATCACATCCCAGGGGCAGAAAAATGCAGCAAGCCTTGGAGAAACAACAGCGTGCAGTCATCTGTGCAAGACCCTGACTCTCCTGTAGGGCAGTGAGACCATCCCTTTATGGCCCACTTTATTCTGGGTGGTTGTTTTTGGGGTGCTGATTTGCTCACCAAACTAAATGTTTCTGCTGAGTGCTGGCTCTTGAAGGAGTTCCACAGCTCTGAGCTGACATCACCACAGTCTTCTATAAACAAGCCTTGGAGAAATAACACGAACAAACATCAAGAAAGGCTTTGCAAAGATCCTATTGCAAACAACATACTTGTTCCTCTTGCACATTCCCCTTGAAGTGGGAAATCCCCATGAAAGGACCGGGCTGGCCTTTCATCAAGGACATCACACTTGTGTAATGACAATGGGTGCCAGGGAAGCTGGAACCACCAGCCCACGTCTCCTTTCCTGTCTCCCATGAGGGATGACAACAGACATGTAAGAGCACTGCACACCAAGCAAACAACGTAGTGGGGCATTTTACATCAGAAGAGCAGTCACTTTTGTTTTTATTTTACTTACTAGTGTACTATTTTGATTAGGAGAACTTCAGTGTGCTGTGACAGAGGAAGTAATAAACTGAAGAAGCAAAAAGAAGGGATCCTTTCACTTGGTTCGAGCACTCTAAAGTTAAATCTGCCCTTCCTCTGGCACCCAGGTGGGCAGAAGGGGGTGGACATCTCCTGAGGACGACCCACCTCACTTCAGCAGAGGCAGCACAACGCACCCTGCGACAGCAGACACACGTGGTGGCTCAGGGCACCCACTTGCCTGGTGATAGTGGGTTGTTCCTACTATCTGCAGTCTGAATTAAAGAATTAACTGATTACAAGTCAAGCTGTCTGGATTTTATGGAGAGACACAAGCACTAGGAGCAGTTCAGCCCAGACCCAGCAGAGGTTAATTTATCGCAGCGCAAATTGGGGTTGAATCCACCGTACCCGTGGGCACCAAAGTACAGGTCGCTCATTTATCCAGCAGCCACGGTGCAGTTTCTTCTGGTCACAGGTGACCGCTTAAAAATAAAAGAGGGGAGGCGGAAAGGCAGGGGAGGAGAATGCAGGGGATGTGCCCCAGGCAGGCAGTGCCCCCAGACTGGGGCACCCTGATGGGGAGACAGGTTGGGGCTGTGGCCAGCTCTTGCTCGAGGGGACAGGCAGGGAGCAATATCCCAACCCACGCCTTGGGTTTAGCCATCCCCTGAAGGCTTTCAGCAGGGTGCTGAGCCTGCCAAAGTCGTTTTCCTGTGGCTGATCTCCTGACAGGGAAGAGATGTCTTGAGCCCATTTCTCCGCCTCACCAGCTGGCCGTCAGGGCGCCCTGCTCTCTCGCAGTTTGCAAACTGCTTCCCAACAGTTCTGTTTTGCAGAGAATTAGCTGTTTTTCTAAATATCGGCTTTCATTGGGAATTTTTGGGGAAAAGAAAAACCAACCAACTGACCTCAGAGACTTGCAGCTATGAAACCAGACCCCGAATTGTCCCCATCACCCCAGCTTCCTCTCAGCCTTAGTTTACATCCTGTTCTTCGGATCTGAGCCGGGTTGCGAGAGGGGGGATCCTGCCTGAGGCAGGTAAATTTGGGCTGACCCTCTGATGCGCCAGGCAGGGAAGGGGAGGGAAGCCCTTCGCTGCACCCCAGCCAGGCAATGGCTGATGGGCCAAGTCCTCTTCTCCCTCTCCCCCTTGGCTCATCCCTGCCTATGGCTTACTACACTGTGCAGAGCTGCTGAGACCCACATAGACCAAATGCACTGACACTATAACCACATTTATGTTACAGCTTCTCCAAGGCACCCTGCCGAATGCCCTGAGGCAGCATATTGCAGAAGATGTCGAGGAATAGCAGCAGAGAGATAAATAAATGGCCCAGAGGAAGGTCATATCAGAGAAAGGGGTCCAAAGGCTTGGCAGCAGATCAGAGGGGGGGGGGGTGCAGATTGTAATACACGATCCCTGGAACAAAGGTCAACCAAACTGCAGCCTAATGAGCCCCCTGTGTGCAAATAGCGGTGCTTGCTCAGCAAACACACCTGCCCCAGCCCCGGCCAGCCTTTCTGAACTGCCTCTTTCTGGAGGAGGAGGAGGAGGGGATGTTTTAACAGCTGCAAAGAGCAATTGTGGCCCTGCAGGGTGCCTTCACGTGCACCCACCCCACTCCCCACGCAGAACCAGCAGCAGCAGAGATGCAAACAGAAGTGCCCTCTCCCTGCCGGAGGGAAAACCCTGGTGTCCAGACCACAAGGGACCCCATCCCCACCCTCCTCAGCTCCTCGGTTTTCTGTAGGACTCTGTGGCACAGCAGTCGCATGGTGATTACACACTTGGTCCCTCAGACCCTGCCAGAAGAAAAAGAGCTCTCCAGGCCAAGGAGCAAGGTAAGAAAGGACATCAGAGATGTCCTTCCACCGTCAGGAGAGGTGGAAGGAACGGAAGCAACCACAGGAATGGTGTGGGCACAGAGCACCTGTGCATGGGTGTGCAGGAGGGAAACGAGCACATCATGCTCCTCTTCCTCACCACATCCCTAGGGCTGCTGCATGCACCTCATCCTTCTCTTCTCCTCCTGCCCCACCAGCCTGCCCCTGAGCACCCACTGAGCCTCCTTCACTCGAGACCACAGCTCGCAGCGCCCCGACCCTCTCCTATATCCATTGGGTTAGGGCTCTCCTCACACATAGACTCTGGACCTGAAGCTGTCCCTCTGGACAGCAGCCTTGGCCCAGCACGTAGTGCTATTTGCACAGCCCTTGCTCAAACACGATGGCCACGACCTCACTCTGCCGCAGCCCACCGCTGCCTTAGCACCACCACAATGCACACGTCCAGGCCTCGGCGCCTGTGGAGGCCTGAGGGTGGGCGCCCACAGTGGTGCTACAGAGGCCAAAGGCTCGCTCACCTTCTGCAACTTGCCTCATCGCCCTACAACCAGCCCACGGTGTCTTGGAGGGCATCTGAATTAGGTTAATTATCGCAGTCGTATGTGGTAATCAAGGATAAGCCTCAGACAGTGTTGTACAGTAAGGTTGTGTTGGTTTTGGAAAAGCCAGTAGCAGCTTGGCCAGTGTTCAAGCCCTGGATGTGTTCTGTGTCAACACCATGCTGAAGGATGGGATTTGGGTTTATCTCCAGCCCCAGCTGCAGCAGAATCAAGCAGAGCACTTGGGAGCCCCAGCAGGAGCTTCATCTACAACCGTGGCTCTAATCAAATGCTCCCCATTTGCACCATGACACCCCCACACACCCCAAAGCAGCATCTTTCCATGCAAAAGCAGAAAAATAAAAATAAAATAAAAATAAAATAAAAATAAAAATAAAAAATAATAAAAATAAATATAATAAAATAAAAGCGTAATAAAAATAAAGTAAAATAAAATAAATAAATAAAATAAATAAATAAAAATTCTCTGCAAACACCACATCTCCAAAAGGAGCAAGTCCTTTCATAGGAAAATATCAAGCCCACAGTCCTGGCCTCAGGGAGAAGCTGCAGACCCCTATATTTAGGGCATGCTGTTAAGTGCACCAGAGTGGGTTGTAGGAACAGAGCATCAGCTCATCATACATAGTCCAAGGTGCCACAGACTCCCTGGTGGAAGCTCCAAGGACCAGACCAAGAAGCTGGTGAGACCTGCACAGCCCAGACCCTCCTTCACCCAGAACACTAAAGCAACATCTGATGGATTTGGGGAGATTTGGGGTTTATACCTTTGAAATCCCAGAGCTGTCTGAAATTGAGAGTTTGGCTTTGGGTTGATCTGAGCTGGGTAAGCAGGAGGTGTATAGTGCCCAGCCATCCCGGCTGAGCAGCACAGCTCCCCAGACAGCCCCAGGTTCAGGTCCAAGCACCCTGATCCTCTGAGGATTTAACTCCAGAAGTCCTTGGTCTGAGGGGGAAGAGGTCGGTGGCAAAAGAGCCAGACCAGCATCTGCTAGAGGAAAAGCAGAGGGGCAAAGTGAGGCTTCCTGTGAACTTCTTGCAGGTTTCCAAGGCCCCCAGATTATTTGTCTTGCCCAGAAAATATTTTGGACATGTCAAACAATACCTCCATCATAGCCAGGGAAATGCAAATCTCAGGGGCTTTTCTCCTACAGCTCTGATCTGGAGATACTATGTTGAGCCGCTGAAGAACTTTGATGCTATTTTCCTTTCAATTTTTACAAAGTTACCTACCTAAGGTTTGTTGTTGTTGCTGTTGTTTTTTTCTTACATAAAATAAATAAATAAATAAATAAATAAATAAATAAAAATAAAAAAGCTGAATGAAAAAGCCCCTCATTTTGAAAAAGACAAAAGAAAGAAAAAAAGAAATCTGTAGATAACTTCTAAACTTTTTAATTTGAAGGTGTTGCCCAAAGGAAGAACTCCTCCCTCTGAAAGACTGAAGTATCGAAGGAAGAAGCCAGTCTGAAGACAAACATAGTCTGTGAAAACCCCACCAGACATCCGTGTGAGGGCGAGGTGTGGAAAAGGGCCCAGGCAGAAACGGCAGTGGGGTTATCTTGAGCATGGCACCAGGGTGTGGAGCTCTGGGGCAGTCCCCAGGGGCACCTACCTGTGATTTCCATGCTGCTTTGATGACCCCTACAGGGACAAGTAGCAAAAAGTCCCGAGTTTTTAATCTCCACTGCTTTTTAATCACCACTGCTGTAGGGACAGCAGTCAGAGCCAGCCAGCTCCTCCTCTGTGTTGGGAGCGGAGACATGACGCCTGCTGGAAGCCCTCTGAGGTCTCTGCTCCGGGAAGGAGTTGCAGTGAGCCTTGGCCAGAGGAACAAGAGGAACAAGGTGCAGTGCCTGCCGCATGGAAATTGTTGCAGAAGTGCCAAAATGTGAGTTTATGCACACTGCTAGCAAATGGAGGCGTGTCCAATGACAGCTCCTGATGTTTTCCATCTTTCCCTTGCTTTTCACATAGAGGGGTCCTCCATCCCTCCTGAAACTCCTGACTTTCAGGATAGGCTTTTCAGGTTCATCCTTCTACCTAGCCACTGCTTTTTCCCTTTTTCTGTAGTGCTTTCCTTGTTCTCCAGGTCCTTGAAAGGCACTGGCACCAGCCCTCATGTTGTCCTTGCTCATGGGACTCCACAATCAAATTCACAATATTTCCTACAGAGCCTCACACAAGAACTGACACTCTCAGTGTATGAGAAGGAGGCATCTCTGCTGTCATGATCTATGGCACAAAAAACTGTAAAACTGTGATACCGGAGTCCTTTGTGTTACTGAGCTGAGGACTGTTAGTGCACAACACGGACTTGGAGAGAGCAGAGCAAGCTTTCACACCCCACAACTTGGAACACATGAAGAGGAGATGGAAAGGTCTAATTTAACCACAGACACTTCCAGCACTGGCTGACAGACACCTTCAGGATAATTAAATTTCATGATGGCTGCAAGTGTCCCTAATACAAACTGAACAAATTTTTCAAGAGGTCTCGGCCAGCAGGCTGTGAAACAAGTATCAATGAAGCCCTCTTGCAGTGAACACACTACTGGGCTCTTACCTAGCCCAACTGAGACTTGTTTCAAGCATGTTTCTGACATCCTGTATCCATTATACTCCCCACACCCAGGGTTCAGACTGGGATTATCTGCTCCCCGGTGGTGCAGAATCCCAACCCAACACTTCAGTTTCCCTCCTGAGGCTTCCCCTTGCCGCCTCGGGGTGCCAGAGGCAAGCTGCTTGCAATTCCTGACACAACTGGCTGCAAGAAACCTCTCCCATGCTGCATTTTTGAGACCCACATTCCCGATTCGTGTCTTACTGCTCCCCTGGGAAGGTGTGGTCAGGGGAAGCCGCTTCAGGGAGCGGAGTGGGCAGCAAGTCCCCAGCACTCTGTGTGCCCTCCCAAACCTTTGGGGCAGCACTCACATACCAACGCTGCAGCTTTCCTAGAAACCACACAATCTCTCCTAGATTTCAGCGTGTTGTTTGTTTTTCTTTTCCCAGGTGAGACACCGACATTTATCTGGGCTCCTCGTCACCCTTTCCATAAATAGAAGGTGGCATCAGAGCACGAGGCCCCCGCCCTGTTTGCACGCTGAGCTCCTTCAAAAGGCATTTGCTCCATAAATGCCTGTTCCACCTGGTTTCCCTCAGCCAACACAGCTCCTCCAGCTGGGTTTTGTCTGAGAACCATTTCCACTATTTTGACGTGCGCTGCAGCCACTGGCTGTGGCAGGGCCAGGGGTGGACCCAGCTCTGTGCAGGTCAGACCCAGCTCTGCCCAAGTCCTGCTGACCATGGAGAGTCCAAAAGACACCAAAGAGCTCCCGAAAGCTCTTTGGTGTCTTTTGGGGAAGGAGCTCCGGCTACAAGAACCCTGCTTTTCCTGCACCACCGCTCTCTCCTCTGTCCCCCTTTCTTTGCCATGCTGTGTTTAGTCCTTCCCTTACCAATTTTTCTCTCCCTGTTCATCTTTGGCCTTTCCCAGGTTATACACAGATTCTCCAAGGCTCTGGTTGATCTGGTTGAAGCCACCAATGGAGCAATGCTCTGTTTCTGTTTTTTGTTGTTGTTGTTGTTGTTTTCCATACCACGCAGGCAGGACACTGGGTGTAACCCCCAGGGTGAACCCACGCCACAGCCCTGTGAGGCGGGATGCTGCCAAATGCCATGGGGATGAAGAGCAGGGCTGAGGAGGGCGAGCTCGTCCCAGACATCTCTGCCTGCTCCTGGCTACAGGAGCTTCCAGAGAGAGTCCAGGTCTAGGAGGGGTCACACCAAACTCTCAGGTCCCTGGCCAGGAAACCAAACCAAGCAAAGAGAAAGAGCTTTGCCTGTTTGCAAGGTAAGTGGAGATGTATTTCGTTGTTCAAAGGCTTTTGATAAGGCAACCAAGATTAAAGAACAAATAAGAGAACTGTTAGGGCCAAAGTCCTAACGCAAGCTGAAGAAGGTAAAGCCAGAAGCAGCAGTGTGCTTCTCACCGTGACCTGAGCACATAGGGCTGCTGGGCAGCCTTTGCACCAAAGAGAAGCCCTGGCTGATGGCTGCCCAGGCCCAGCTTTATCTCCTCTGCATGGCCCTTCTCACCAGCAGGTTGGGAAGACACTCACAAGAACATAACCTGTCCCTATCCCACCCCACACAGCCCAGCATCCACTTCCCAGCCTGGCGTGTTGGCTCCCTTTGGCCCTCAGCACCCTTTTGGAGGGAAGGAGTATCTATGGGCACCTCATCACAGCGTGGACTGACTTAATTTTCCCAAGAGAACTGGTGAAGTTAATACAAACTTATTAAAATAGGATGCCTCACTCACTCCAAAGAGTGCAGATTTGAATAAATACACAGCTAAGTAGGCACTAATGAAACGGTGGCTGCCCAGGAGTGGAAGGGAAGGCCCCATGGGTGATAGATTTCAGAATGATTCGGAAAGCAAACTTGCACGCTGCTGATAACACAGTGTGCTGGGTCCCCTGAGGAAAGTCATGTAGAAATTATCACAGGCTGTTTCATGAGTAGCTCTGTCTGGAAACTGGCCTGAAAAGCAAACAAAGCTGCACAAAGAGTTTGTTGTTGGAGGGAAATCTCGTCTCCCCCCATCTCTCTGAAGTTTCTCCCCATTAGGGGTTTTGCAGGAAGGACTGCAGTTCTAGAGCGGATGCCCTAGACCCTGATGTCCTCACCAATAGGGCCCTGGGGGCCAATTTGTCCCATGCCACTGCTGGGGAGCCACACATGCACCTCTTCATCTTTTCAGTCCCCCCAAGGCAAGCAAGTTCCAGGCCTCCAGGGCACAAATGACTTGTTCAAGCTGACCACATGTAGGCAGAATATGATGCTGAAAAGTCATTATTAAGCAAAGCATGCAAAAATAGCAAAGAAATAAAGACGGGGGAAAAATGCCCCAAATGATACAAGCAGGGGCAGCCTTAACAACATGCAGGACTCAGCCAAGCTCTTTTCTCTTGCCAGATTCAGTACAACAAAGGCCTTGTGGCATTGCTCAAAGGTATCGGTGTATGCACCAGTTCAGTCGTGCTTTTGTGCCTGAAAATGGCAGGTGTCTGCACTGCAGGTCCCCAGCCTCGGCCACAGCCCAGCCCCTTCTCGCAGGGCGGGAGGAAGCAGCGGGACAATGGAAAACTTTGGGACTAGAAACCCAGACTGGGAGGCAGAGGCATGTTGAAGGCTGTCCTGGTGGGAGCGTGAGGTGACAGAGTTGGCAGGAGTTGGACTCTGTGACCCTGATGGGTCCCTTCCAACCTGGGACATTCTGTGGTTCTATGGCACTGCCAGGAGGGCTTCCAGGCTCCTCCAGCATGAGACCATAAATATTTTTTACTTCTGACCCTTCCTAGGAGAATTTTAACCCTGGGTGTGGCTGTCCTGTGGCACTCTGGTGTCACTTTTCCCTCCTCAGGGAATCCAAGGAGCACTGACTGCTTCTTTTAGACACAAAGAGGTTTTCATTTATATCTTCTGCTTTGACTTTAAAATAAGGAGCCATTTCCACCAGTTGGAAATGGCTCCTTAAAAAAGGAGCTATCTCCATCACTCCCCATCTCCTGCTAAGGAAATCTCTGTGGGCCACTTCCACCCCAGGAAACCCCCAGGGCTGTCCCGACTTCTGCTTGCAAGTTCTTATTCCAACTCTTTCTGGACTAGGTTGGTCATGGTTTGCAGCACTACTCACGCTTTTTTCCTTGGGAACCATCTCACCACTGGTACTGCCATTGCTTCATTAGCAGCTAGACACTCCTGTCTGGTTCAGGAGGTAAAAACACAACACAGGTGAGGCCTGTGTTAGGCAAACAACAGCGCTTGCTTGCAAGGAGCCACTGCAAAGTCTCTACAGAGACTCCCTACAGACACCTCCCTCGCTGCTGCTACTCCCCGGGCTGCCGCTGCATCCCTCCTGCCAGCACGTGCCAGGGCGTCCATCCTGTATGTGTTAGCCAAGGAAAACACCATCTCACAGAGCAGTGGTGGCCTTTTCCTCCCCCTCCATGCTATCAGGGCCCCACCTCAGCATCCAGCTCTTGCAGGAAGCTAGCTGGTGTTGCGGTGAGCCGCACGGCCCCGCAAACCCCCCATGCCTTCCCTCACACCATGCAGCACACTGGCCCTGTATTTCTGCACCCTGCTGTGAAGGCCAACAGGGGAACCATGCCAGAAAACCCTGGTGCTGCAGGGGTTTTTCATTCTGGACAAGGATCGCTGGGGCCAGGCAAGCAGAAGGGAGATGGAGGCAGGAGGAGCAGTGCCAGCTGCTAGCTGGGCTTCACCGTATCGCGAAACCGCACCCTTCCTAACACACTGGCCTCATTGCGAAGGGGAAGGAGAGCAAGATTGGTCATTGGCACTTGATAAAACCCAGGCCTGAAGAAAATCAAAAGGTCCTTTCAGAGCTCGGCTGTTTGTTTGAAGAGGATGCGGGTAGTGCTTTGTTAGGTGTTAATGACGCACCACAGACCTTTATGCAACGTCAGGAGGCTTGTGGGGTGCCCTTGCTGAGGGTCCCGCAGTCCTTGCTGGGTGGAAATCCCAGTTGTGGGACCCCTCTCCTCCTCACCGGAGCGGGGGGCACCTTCCCACATGTTGCTGCTCACCCCAGCCCTAGGAGCAGGCCAGCAAACGGCCCAGAGACGCCAGCTTTCCAAAAGCAGGTGCAGCCTACTCCACAGCCCAGGGAGAAGCCCAGCAGCCATCACCTGAGTGTGGTGAGGTCCTGGGCAGCTTCATGCAAGCTGGGGTCTCTCTGCTCATGCCAGGGTGGGAGTAGAAGCCCAATCTCTCCTCCAAGGGCTCCTTTCACTTCCCAAGAGATGCAACCCCAAGGCTCATTTGCCCGTGCTCAGAGCACCTGGAAGCCCTTTGACAATGTTTTCATCATCACCCTCCTGACACCACTCACAGCCATCTCCTCTCTCCTCCAGCCTCCTCATCCTGACCCCTGCTCCAGCATCTGTGTGAGAGGAGGGATCACTGGTGTAACCTCTGAGGGCAGCCACCTCCACTAAGGTCTTCAGATGCGGGTCTGCAAGCTGAGCCCCCATCCTGCCCAGGGCCATGCTCCACACAGCCTCAATGATACCTCTGCTGTCCCATCCCAAGGCAGCAGAAGCAGCCCAGCACCATCCATGAGAGCAGTTGTTGTGGCCATAGATGTGGCCTCCAACCCAAAAAGCGTGTGGGCAGGTGAGAGCATGCTGTGCTCCATGCCACCAGACACCAGCACGAGCAGACACCTTTGCCTTTTGAGTTCCTCTCCCCCAGACGCATGAAACCATGACCAGGAAAGGGGCTGCGCAGCAGTAACCAGGGTCACAGACCAAAACTGGAGCTCCCAGGAGGTCCCCATGGACAAATCGGTTTGTCTGTAGGGAAACAACTGAGCTGAGCAAATCCCACAAGTGACAATCCAGGAAAAGGAAAACCCATCAGGAGCAGGATTAAAACCTGGACACCCCCACGTCTCCACGTGCCCCTCATTGCCAGTCTGCCTGCTTGGATGCTCCTGGGAAAGGGCACCCTGTGCCCTGCAGCAATGGGATCTCTCCGAGGGTCCTGCCTGGGGTTGCTTGCACAGCCCTATCCATCTCAAAGTGCATGAGGTACGGCTGTGCAGAGGGCAGGAACAGGGAGAAGAACTATCCCTCCATCCAGACCTCCTGACAGCAGAAAGGGGGCTGATTCACGCAACTGCTGAGCTAGCCCGTGGCTCTCACCCGGCCCCAGGCTCTGAGATAAGCTGCCGGCCTCAGCAGATAGCAGGAGCACAGGATGGGTGGGGAGCACAGCAGCCCTATGGTAAACTTGTGGTTTTGATGAGGTGGACAGGGAGAGGCAGCGCCTGCCTGTGCCAGGGAGAGGCGAGCGGCTGCCTCCCTGTTCGCGAGGGGGAAGGGAGGAAACTGGGCCCTGGTGTCCCTAAAGAATGAGGTCTTGGCTGGAAGGGACCTCAGACAGGCGTAGCTGCCTCCTACACACGGGCACCGGCGAAGGGAAAACACACAGTGCCTGTGTCCTCCCCTCAGAGCCTGGAGGCACCCAAGGAGCCTGATCCTGCCAAGGAGCATCATGCAGCCCAGGCCAGCAGCCCTCGTGGCACACCTCACAGCCACCTTCTCCATCCCCACCACATTTGGTGGCCAAACAGGAGAAGCACATGGTCCTGCCACCCAGGCTCGGGTTCCCCTGCTCACACAAGGGGGCTGTGGCCTTGGTGACGGTGTGCGGGACACCAGCGTGAGCCTGAAGGTGAAGGATGGCGAGGAAAAGCTGCTGAAGAGGGAGGCGACCCTGGGGGAAGGACCGCCTGTAGACCCCCATCATGGGGGACAGCCTCCCAGCTCTCCTTTGCCTTCTGCTGTCCCCCAGCCAGTGAGGAGGCTACCAAGCAACACTTTTTCCACCAGTTCTGGGAAGGACAACGGGGTTCCAAGCAGGGGTGCCCTGGTCAGTCTTGCACAGCGCAGTCCCAGCGCGGTGGATCAAGGGCTCACTGGCTCGGGAGAACACGGGAGCCAGCCTGAAGCAGGGCTGAGCAGGATGAGCTCCACGCCACGCAGACACAACCTTCTCTGCAGGGCTCTCCCCATGGCACAGGGGTCCTGCACTCATGGCCAAACCACCGGCTTTGTTGAGAAGTAAGAAAAGGGTGCAAGACGGGAAAATGAAGGGCCAACGATTGACCACAAAAGAGTCTGGAAGCAGCACAGGATGGGCCAGAACAGAGCATCAGCAACCAGGGGTGAGACCAAGGAGAGCAGCGGGGCTGTGAGCACGGGTTCCAGGCTGGCTGCGTAAACTCGCTGCTCACGGAGCCTGGTCGCTCCCTGGGGGCAGGCGCTGGAGAGCAGGGCACCAGGGGGAAGGCGCCCAGGGAGGGGCCACCGGACGCAGGCACACAAGCCAGGCCCCGCGTGTTTGCTCTCCCAGTCTCCGCGCTGACCCGACGGCGAGCACCCGCTGTTCCTCAGCCAAGGATCCAGCTCACCATGCTGAAGTTCAGAAGGTACCTGACCATGTAAGTGGAATTTTATCTTCTAATCACAGCGCTGTTTCCTTAAGTACGGGTTGCACTCTACCCAGCGGTCGTGTCCTTGCAGGTCCCTCTGTGGAGGTTGAAGTGATGATGGGAATGTGCAGAGCAGCACTTCTGCTCTGCATAAACACAGGGAGGTTTGGGGCAGTGGAGCTCTCTCTTCCAGAGGCTCTGAGCACAGCATTTCTCCCGCGTGGGGAACAGCATCTTCTGTTAGGCCTGATGCTGCAAAGGAAGAGCAGCAGCAACAACCTCAGCGAGGCAAGAAGGATGCTGATCCCTCCTGCTCTGTCCCGGGCAAGGGCTCAGCACTCTCAGCTCTGCATGCTCACCCACAGAGCAGATGTAGAGCAGAAATGTGGCTCTGTGCCAGCCTTGTACACGGCAAACTCAATGAATGCACCCACTGCCAGATGCACTCTTCCAGAGGCTGTGTTTTGAAGAGGATGGATGAGGGGCAGCGAAGGACAAGGCTGGACTTGGCTGCAGTGCCCATGGGTCATCCTTGTGCTGGGAGAGACCATTTTGGGGCAAAACAGCCCTACCCCATGTGTCTACAGAACCTGGGGCATTGCAACCATGCTTCTGCATGCCAAGCTGTGGCAGGGGGCTTGGAGAGGGCTTTCCCCTCTTTTGATGGTAGTTTGGGCACCAGCACAGGCAGGCAGTAGGTGAAGGAAGGGGTTCCACACACTGCTCAGACGGCCTGAGCTCATGTGTATCGATTCCCTGTGCAACACCACTCGCTGCCCAGAGCATATCTGACCACAGCAAATCAAGAAGCCTCTTTCTGCCAGTGAGCTCACCTGATACTTGTCTGCGGCACCACCTCCAGGCACCCATCCCCAGCCAGCAAACACGACTAGGGGGATCTACCCCAACAAATAAATAACCAACAGACTGGTTTTTGATGAAATCCATTGCACCAGCATGGTAGGATTCAGCTGCTCTGGCTCTGCCACTGAGAACCAAACCCATCTTCATCCAGCTTTGCACCCTGCTGAATCACTTCTGGAGAGGGCACCATGCAGTCCCTGAACCATGAGGGTTGCACATCCAGCCCCCAACTTCCCAGGCCTTGGTCCCAAGGCACTGGCACCCCTGATCTCATCCTGTCACATTGAACCAAGAGAAGGCTGTGAAGGATGTACTGATGGAAAGGAGAGGAGCCTCTTGAAGGTCCAACCATGAATGGTCCAACTGCTGCAGCCCCCAAAGGCTTCTCACTCTGCGTGGGCTATTTTGTCCTGGTTTTGCTGCCACCAGTGCAACTTCTGGCATTTCTTCAGTGTCAACTTCAGTGCTGCCACAGCTCCTCCTTCTTCCCTGCGTGCTCCTTGATCCACGTGTATCCCTCCAGAGCCAGCCTGGAGGATGGGCTCTGGCTTTGTGCAAGCCCAATCAGAGCCAACCAGCCAGCACGTGGGGGACCAGCTGCTCAGCCAACACACAGTCCTCTCCCAAGAGGCAGCAGGCTCAGAGCAAAGGAACCCAGATCTTTCATGGACCGGCTGACAACCAGTGCACAACCACCAAAAGTACTGTTGTAACAAGCAAACTACAGTTAGTCATAGCACTGCATTTTTCTGAAATGAATCCAGTTTTCAACAGCAAGCCCAAATTCCTCACCAGTACCAACGGATGCACGTGACCACTACAAATACCACATGTCCATACCATTACCAGCTCCTCAAGTAGGAACAATGCCCAAAATAATTCTTCCAGGTGGCAGGACTGCCCAAAGCAGAGGGATTTCTTCCCAATATTTAATCTAAATCATCTAAAATGGGTAGAGCAGTAAGGCACTGGCACAGGTTTCCCAGAGAAGCTGTGGGTGCACCATCCCTTGGGCAATGCCCAAGGCCAGGTTGGATGGGGCTGGAGGCTGCCTGGGCTGGTGGGAGGGGGCCTGACATGGCAGGGGGTTGGAATGGGATGGGCTTTAAGGTCCCTTCCAACCCAACCCATTCTGTGATTCCATGATATAACACCACAGAGGTGAAGCAGCCCTAGGACAAGCAGGCCTGTGCAGTTCCAGGCCCCCTTGTCCAAAACTGCCTACTCAGTAAAGGAATCCTGCATACAGATTAGAGGGTGGCTTCTGAGCAGACTCCGCACAAATGTCTGCTCCCCATCCTCCTCACTGCTCAAAGACCTCAATTTTTCTCTGCAAAGCTGCCCCTGCCCACCCCTCTCTGGGAGGCTGCAAGCAGGTGCCTGGGGCTTGCAGGCCAGGTTCCCCCCACACAGGGGTCCGCAACAGAGGGTTTAACCAGATTCCTGGTACAAACTGGACCCCGTTGCACAGCGATGTGTCCTCAGCTAGTAATCACCAGAAGCCAGAGGCAAGCTAAACCCTTTTCCAGCCAGCATGGCCCCCGACTGCTCCGCTCTGTGGGACATCTGGTTCCTGCAATGGGGTCCCTTCTTTTTTTTTAGCAGGGCTGACTTAAGAAGCCAGGGTTTCTTGTCTTTGTTTATAGAGAGAGCACCCAGATATCTCCCAGACACACAGGGCAGGATGAACACAAGTGGTGCCCGCTCCTGCTGCCGAAGCTGCTGGTGGGGCCATGCTGCAAGGTGCCCCCGAGCAGACGGGCAACTCCACGGTTATCGCTGTTTACCTTTGGGTGCGATATCTGGGTCCCCACTGGAAATTTCCACTGGGCTCCACTGCTCAAGTACAGCTGCCGAGGTTCATTTGTTATCGCTGCTCCAGCACCTCTTCCACCCACAGAAAAGTGACCTTGCCTTAAAAAAGATAAAAGACAGGAATAATTTCTGGCGGGAGTCGTGCTCATTGTGGAAGTCTCAAGGCCTCTTTCCCCTCTGCCTTGTGCCCCATGCATTTCTTTTACCCACGCAATGCAGTGAATGGTCTGAAACATCTGCTTCCTTGCAGGAAACTGAAGGCAATATACAGGTGCCAGCCAGGTCGGCTCTGGGTCTCCTTCAGCCTCCTCATCCTTCTCCTGGTCTCGTTTCAAGTCGTGGAGAAGTTGCAGCCTTCCAGGTATGTCCCTGGCAGGATAGCAAACCTGCACCTCATCCTCCAGGCCTTTACTGGCAGTTGATACAGGCCCAAAGCTGCCCTCCTCAACACCACCCAGCAGCATCCTCCTCAGAAACTCAGGAAATCCGGGAGGGAGAGTTCCCCACTGGGGCTACCCCATCCAACCCCTGCACCCTGCTCAGATCTCTGTCTAACCAGGCTGGCCTCAAACCCCATCCAGGATGGAGATGGCAGAGGCCAGCAGTCACCGCCCTAACCTGGCTGTGCTCCAGGGATGCTGTTGGCATCTCTGCTGCCCCGTCAGATGCCGGCTCCTGCTCAGCTTCTCCCTGCCCAGAGCCTCGCAGCCTTTCCAGCAGAGCCACTCTCCAGTCTGCACCATGCTGGGGCTAGTCCCTCCTAAGCCAGGACCAGGCCTTCATCCTCGCTGCATCTCTTGGGGTCCTTTCTGGTCTGTTCCTCCAGCCCACGCCAGTCCCCCAGCAGCCCTTCAGCATCTTCCCAGTTTGGGGACACCCACCATCTCCCCTTCATCTCTTCCAGGCCCCATACCCTTCTCTCTTCTCGCCTTCCCTTGCTTTGCTCCTTTCCTCCAGCAGCGCAGGGGCATTATTGTGCTGCCATTGTCCTACCCACCCTGACCTGGCAGTGTGGCAGAACCAAGTTGCCAAGACCAGCACCCAGTAGCAGTGCCACCCCCCAAATAAGACAATAGTGGATTGTTTTCCCCACCTGGGCCCAGCAGCACACTCTGTGCCCCCAACACAGGCACCGCACCTCTCTCTGTCAGTTCACCTCCTCCCTCTTACAGAAACTGCCCGTGCAAGGTGGAGCGTGCCCTGCAGCGGACCACAGACAATGGCCAGGAGGGTCCTAACTATGTCCTCCATGCCCCTGGCCTGCCAAGGAAGGAGGATCGCCCTTATAGGCAGAGGAAGGCCATGCTGGAACCCACTTCCACTAAGAACATGCAGGACATTTTCCAGATGCACTTGTACTTGGGGCAGATGACGCCACAGGAGAGCACTCTGGGCAGACAAGAGGGGCACTGGACATGGCAGCCTGTGGAGAGCAGCAAGAAGATGAAAACCTACTTTTCACCCCCAAGACTGAAAACCCACCTCCCCAGCCCCAGAAAAGCAGCTAGAGGGGAAGCATCCCTGGGTCTTCCTGGAAGTACCTCCACAGCTCCAGGAGATGCTGTTGATGGTGGCGGCAGCAGCAAAGGTGTTATCTTTGCCAACAGTGTCATTGCAGAGGAGCACGAGGGAACAACGTCCCCCCAGACATCACAAGTGACACTGCAGAGCCAGCCTCAGCCTCAGTCCCTGGGTTTCCCTGGCCAACCGTGGGACAGCTCACTTAAGCACACCGTGCTAAGTTCAGCTCAAGTCCCACAGGCGGATGACTTTTACAGGACAGACCTAGAGAGAGGATTGCTCCCCAGCTGGACAGAAATCTCCACAGATAATGAGATGGCCCTCAGGGGCATTCCACAGGTGGAAGGAGCCTTGTCTCAGATGTGCGAACCCAAGACCAACATCGTCTTCCTGAAAGTCCACAAGAGTGCCAGCAGCACCGTCATGAACATCCTCTTCCGCTTCGGTGAAATGCACAACCTCTCCTTCGCCTTCCCCCTGAAGGGTGGCCACCAGCTCTTCTACCCACAGCACTTCATGGCGAGGTTTGTGCAGGGTTTCTCCCCGGGGAAGCCTCCCCACTTCAACATCCTCTGCCACCACATGCGCTTCCTGCAGCCAGAGGTAAGGGGCAGAGCCTCCATGCCTTGGGAGAGGGAGCAGGGTGGGACACCGGTAAAGCACAAAAGTGTTCAGAGATGAAACTAAGGAGAGAGGGGGTTGCCTCCGGGGCCCTGCATGTTACTTGCATCTCCTGGAAGTTTCTGTAGACAGGTTAGGTGAATCATTGTGCTGTGAACTGGGTCCAAGCCAGGGGACAGCACCTGCAGCAGACAACTGTCCTCTCATTCTTGTTTGGTGGGTCCCCAGAGGACATCTTGCTCCCTAGACAGCACCAGCTACAGGGGGACAACAGCATCCTCTCTCCTGGGCACCAGGCATGGATGCAGGGGAAAGGCAAGGAGACAGGACCACAATGTACCTCGGCTCCAGACAGAAAGACCAGCAGCTGTGTGGGCACTTGTGTACCTTTCCTGGGGCTCCCCACACAGCTGATGGAGGAGCTGCACCCTGAGACCTCCCTCAGTGCCCCCTCAGCTCTATCCTGAGCAAGTGTTCCTGCTTTTCCAGCACAGGACTGTGAGCAAGCAGGTCCTTTTGCCCTGCTCCACTTTTAAACTTCCTTTCCCCCCTCTGCAGGTGCGGAAAGTGGTGCCCAGCACAGCCATCTACTTCTCCATCCTGAGGAACCCTGTGCAGCTCATGGAGTCTTCCTTTGTGTACTACAAGGGCACCTCAGCATTCTCCCGTGCCCGCAGCCTGGAGGAGTTCCTCAGCCAGCCCTACCGCTACTACAACCCCACAGCCAGTGACAGCCATTACGCCAGGAACCTCATGACCTTCGACTTTGGCTTCAACCCTGATGGAGAGGTCTCAGCCAAGCGGGTGCACCTCATGGTGAAGGCCATCGAGGCGTCCTTTGATTTGCTCCTCATCTCCGAGTACTTTGACGAGTCCATGGTGCTGCTGAAGGAGACGCTGTGCTGGGACCTGGACAGTGTCGTGTCCTTCCCACTCAACAGCAGGGACAGCAGCACCAGGTCCCCGCTCTCAGGAGCCATTGTGGAGAAGATAAAGGACTGGAACAAGCTGGACTGGGAAATCTACACCCACTTCAACAGGACCTTCTGGGAAAGGATCGACCGAGACATCGGAAGGGAGCGCATGCGGCGGGAGGTGAAGGCACTTCGGGAGAGGCAGGCGGAGCTGGCGAGAATTTGCCTGCAAGGGATGGGCAGCGTGGGCCCTAAGGACATCAAGGATTCTTCCCTGCTGCCGCTGCAGCACGGCAATGCCAAAATCCTGGGCTATAACCTCAAGCAGGGCTTGGACAAGGAGACAGAGACCATGTGCCGGCGGCTGGTGACCCCGGAGCTGCAGTACAGCAGTGCTCTCTACAAGAAGCAGTTTCCCCAGAAGCCCCCCCAGAAGCCCCCCCAGCTCGTCCCCTCTCAGCGGGGCATGCAGCAGGGCAGCATCCTGCAGCACAGGCTGGAGGGCACCCAAAACTGAGCCACCTTGCCCCCTTTGCAGGCCTTGTTCTCCAGTTCCCTTCAGTGAGGACGGCTGGGTGCCTGCCCCCTGGGCCTCTGGGGCTGCTCCTGCCCCGTGGTCAGCCTAGGTGGGACGAGACCTGCTGGAGGCCCTGGCCACCTCCGTGCAGGCAGGACCATGCAAAAACCTGCTGCTGTGAAGCAGGACCCACGGCAGGGGGTCCCAGGGCCTGTCCTGACTCTCCTGGGGTCGGTCCTGGAGGTGGTAATGCAGGGGATGGGGGAGGATGCCCAGAGGCTGCGGCTCAGCTCAGCACAGGGCTGACGCAGCCCAGCTCCCCGTCCCATGACGCTTGACCCAGCAGGTGAAGCCACAGCTCCCTGCCACAGGGTGGGTGCCAGGGACACTCGTCCCATCTCGCCAGTGCTGCTCGGCAGGAATTCGATGCCAGCATCCGTGTGAAAGCACCGCGAGGAGCCCCCTCACCACCCTGCAGAGCGGGGAGGCAAAGCGCGGACTGCAGCCAGAGCTGGTGCGGGGCCAAGCTGTAAATCAGTACTGCTGAGCTTGATTTACAGCTCGGGAATGCTTCTGTCTGTCCAGCTGCAGCTCTCCTCCGTTACACCTCAATGCTACTGTGCTGGAAAAACAGCCTCTTAATTAAAAACAACAATGTTCACCACCACTCCTGTTAAATTTACCTTAATTACATCACTCTGCCCAGTCACTGATCTCCCCCAGCAGACCAACAAATACACACCTCCTTGGGGGGAAAAAAAGAAAAAAGAAAAAAAAAAAAAAAAAAAAAAAAAAAAAAAAAAAAAGCTTTTCTCCCCACCTCAGTGGTCACATGTCCCTATTGGATGCTGCACTTTCTCAGTGCCTTTATAGGGCTGGCACCCTTCCCCATGGCTCACAGTAGTACTGCGGTGCCAGGCTGCGGGTGCACGAGCATCTCTGCTCCAGCCATCCCAGCCCACTGCTTTGAGTGGCTGCAGGAATGCTCCATGCACTGCCAGGTGGGGGGAGTATAGGAATTAGTTGTGGTGGAAAATCTTGTATTTCATTCCCTACATTTAGCCTCAAATCAAAAGCACGGCCAGAGAATCAGTTGGGGTAAACAGAGAGAGATCACCCTCACCCCTCAGATCCTCCTCCTGAAATGACCCCAGAGGCAAATGGTATTTCTTGTCTTGGCCAAAATAGAGAAACTTTGCAAATTAAACAAGGAGGCCCCATTTCCAGCATGATTTCCAAACCAAAAGAGGTTGAGAAAAAAGAAAAAAAACTGGCAAAGGATCTGAGCTTCCAAATCCAATTGGCCAGGGACACGGAGCCTTGAAGGTTTTGGTTTCCATCAGGAGGGGAGGGACACCAAATTGGCATCTGTCACTGTCACTGCAGTCGGGCACCGTTTCCTTACTCACCTTTTGCATCTCAGACAAATTAGGCAGGATCCAGGCAGACTCCGAAAAGCCACGGTGCTCAGCTCGGAGAAGGTCAGGAGCGTCATGCCCACAGAGTCCCTGCAGAGCGGACTGCTGCAAAACGCAGGGATTGGTAGCACCGACTTTGGGGACAGGGTGGGATGGTCTCATCCAGCGGTCACATCCAGCCCAGCACAGAAGGAAATTCCCCCCAAAATGCACACAGACAAGCATATTTCTTCCATTTCTGCTCAGTCAGCTGCGCTCTGGCAGGAAGGACACCACTCACCTCAACGCTAATCACATTTATTTCATGTCACAACACCTCGCTTCCTTAGGGGTATCACATGTAACCATGGAAAGTGGCTCAGGGCTGGGTCCAGCAGGGGGTCCACATGCACCCCTTCACCCCAACGTGTACCGGTGCCACGTCTGCCAACCACAGGCACCTTGTGCTCCCCTTCTGCCACCCTACGGCTCCCCAGCGGTGCATGCAGCCCTGGCCAAGCAGAGCAGCAGGGGGGCAGCAGCATGCCCTGCACCCAGCAGCGCTGTGAACTTCAGAGCATGGAATTGTTTTGAACCCTTCTCCCTAAACAGTGCAACCTGGGGACCTCAGTTTAACTCAGAGGATGACAAGCTTTACTGATACCTTCCTCCTCATCCCAAGTTTCCAAGGCTTGAAACATGGTTACTGGTTTACACAGGTTTTATGGCTGTGGGAGACACAGGGGGATTATTCCAAGAGATGCATGATGCAACAACCTGGAAGCTGCTCAAGCACACCCGTGTAATGGTCCCTAGTTTCCATAAGCTTCCCGTGTTCACAAGACAACCAGCTATTTACACAGATACATAAATTTCCCCCCGAGGGACAGCGCTGCAGGCTTGGGTGTGCAAAATCCTCTGTGCCTGGAGTCCCCCACTCAGCAGCGGGGCTGCACGGCTCAGGCACGAGGCGCAGGGTCGTTCTTCTCGCCTTTCCCCTTCCGCCGCTCTTCTCCACCCTCCACGTGTGCCGGCCTTGCCTTGGGTATCTTGTATTTGCTCTTCTGGCCGTAAAGCAGATTTTTTTGGAAGAGTCTTGGGATGTTGCCTTGGTGCAGCAAGAGGGCCGCAAGCATCCCTGAAACGAGAGCACATACCCGCTCGGTGTGCCCCGTATGGGGAGCCTCTCCACCCTGCCCAGCACTGAGCAGTGGTTTTCAGGCCCTCGCCACAACTTTTCCCATCACCAAAAGGCAGCTCAGTGCCAAAGTCCCCAGTGACAGCACCCAGAAAGCCCTGGCTTTCCTACTTTAAGGAGAACTTAACCATTACGTCCTCACCGTGTGCACATCCTCGTCATGCAAGGCTTGTTTTGACCCGAAAGGGCGGTAAGCCAAGCCAGGGGTCAGCTGTCCCCCTCGAACTTCAGCCCTTTGCCGGGAGGAGCTGGGGCTGCACCCAGCATTTCTGCCTTGCAGCGGATGCGGAGAAATGCCCGCTGCCCCCGGGACATCTCACCTGCGAGGGGCCCCAGCCAGTACACCTGGACGTAGTCCTGCAGGCTGCTCCCTGCGCAGGCGAAGGTGGTGGCCACGGCCAGGGCAGGGTTGAAGAAAGCCCCTGTGGTCATCACGGCTGCATGGGGAGGAAGCAGGACCATCGTCAGCCTCAGTCATCTCCTAGGGACAGGCACCTATGCCTGCAGCCTCATCCCTCAGAATCAGGGCACCCTGGTAATCCCACACGCATCACCCCGGGCTTTGCAAGAAGAGCTCAGTGCGAGACCAAAGGGACACTCGAGGACCATGCTGCTGCTCCCCACACAAACACCAGCATTCACCCACTGCCTAGGTGCCCTAAACTCCTGTCCTCACACCAAAACGAACACCTCCCCAAAATTAGTAGAAAGCAAGCCTTCTGCTAGTCGCCCTCTCTCAACTCAAGCCCTAGAGGAGGGAAAAGGGATTGTTTTTCCCTCTCAAAGGGTGTTGTAGAGAAACCAGGGGTGCTGCTCACCTGCATAGGTCAGGAAGGTGACTGTGGCTGCCAGGGCAGGTGCCCGGTACACTGCACGGCTCCGCCGCAACCTGAGAAGCACAAGGTGGAAGAAGAAAGAGCAGGCACCCTCCACAAAGGCCCCGTGGTAGAGCGAGGTGCGGATGGAGGAGCTGCACTCAGAGGCGATCAGGTTCTGGATGAGGTGGAGCTGGGTCAGCTCCCAGGACCAGTAGAGCTTGGTGATGGCCCAGCCTGTCCCCATGCCCACACCCTGGAACAGCAGCTTGGCAGCAGTGGCTGTGAGGCCAGATTCGAGGAGCAGGAACTCCTGGAGAGAGACGGTGGGGTTGGCAGACGCTCCATCCAAGGAGACGGCGTGAACCATGAAGAGGAGAAAGAGCAGCGTGAAGACCACATCAGGGCCAAAGCCGCCACCCCATGGACCAATCTCTAGTAGCATCCTCAGCTCCAGGCAGCTCGAGCAGAGCTGCAGCGACCCGGTCAGCTCCCCAGCAAGGCAGCAGTACGCCCCAGGAGACAGCAGCCTCTTGGAAAGCCGCCTGAGCATCTCGCACGTGCTGACAACCAGGAGAAAAAAGGCGATGGAAACATTCAGGCCAGCCATAGTGACAGCCCCCCGAGGGAGAGACTGAGCCACGCGGCTTTTGGCCTCCAGGAAGGAGCGGAGAAAGCTTCTGCACCTGTTTTATAACGCCGTGTGAAAGCAAACGTGGCACAGCCCAACAGGCACCTGCCTGGTGGCCAGGGAGGCCTTGGGAAACACCGCACGTGCAGCCTCTGAGAGCTGCAGGAAGCATGGGAACGAGCTCTTCCAAGAGGAAGAAAAAGCTCTCGTTGCCTTCCTACCTCGAGACCTCCACACCCAAGCTGCCCTCGCATTTTGCCCACCTCCCTGCAATGCCACTGCGCGACGACCGCTTCAAGCCCTGCCTCTCGCTCCGGCACCCGGCTCTGCCACGCATTCACCCCGCGCCTGGGATGCTGCCCTGCACCGCGGCCCAGGACTACAGGGTTTGAGGGCAGTTTGGGGGTGCTGCACACCCCTGCTCCTGCCTCAGTCCTTCTTCCAGGGTATTTTTTAGGGTTGCTTCTGAAAATGAGAAAACAGAATAAAACCTTATTTACTCCCTAACTCCCTACTTTGAGAACTGGAGCGCAGCTGACTCCGTTTCCCTGCACCTCTTTTTGAGGGAGCCTTTGCCCTTTCCCAGCACTTTGCCCACGCTCAGAAATAACCCCGAGGCACGGCAAAGTCTTTCTTTAGCCAGCACAAAAGCCTGGCTTGCACGCACTTCCCTGTCCTTGTCCCCAGTAACACTGCTCCTTGCTCGCTGCACACACACTTTCCTGCGGGTGGCATTTCACTGGCGGTGACATCTCATCTCCCACTGGTAACACACGCGGGAGGGACGGAACCTCTCCCAGCTCCACCGGCAGTGACAGAATTGCTGTCACCCTACAGAGGGAACAGCAGCCCTGAGACGGGAGCGTGCACTTCCGAGGCGTCGGGGCTGCCCCTCAGAGCCCCCACCGCAGCAGGACGTTTTGGGAGAGGCACAGCAGGGCACGCTGGAGATGTTTGAGGGGGTCAAGGGCAAACTCAGCACCTCCTCCCCTAGCAGGGCTCATAGCCTGCCTCAAAACGCATCACCATTTTACATTTTTTAACCCATTTCAGAAGACAGGACAAGTGTGCACCTTTACCCTCACATGAGCAAACAACCTTGCCCAAACACAGGAAGATGGAACATGCTTTAAGACTCCGACTTCCTATTTTTGGCTCGGTGAAAAGTCAGCACAGACATCAGCAGAGAACTCACCCAGATCGACAAAAAACCCTCTCATGCAAAAGCATTTCTAGCTGCTGTTATAAGAGAAAGCTGCCATGCGCTGAGGCCTAAAAAGCGAGCACGTTCTTGTCCCCTTCCTCCAGAAAGTCCTGGCATGGAAAACATTGCAACAGCCACGGTAAAACTGGAAAATATCCAAACACCTCTTCCTTCCTTCCTGCAGGAAGGATTTTCCCCTTTTCCTTTTCAAGCATTTAAAGAGTTGTGCTTAGAAGCAACAGCTCAGAGGTCTTCTAAACCTATTTCCCATCCGCTGCCTGCAATTACGGCCACGGCATATCCTGCAATTGTGTGACACAGCCCTGGCTTGAGAGAGGGGCTGGAGGCAGTTGTTACGGATCTGGTCAGCGGGTTAAGTGATGACAATGACAGATACGCAAGCAGCTGGCTTCCTATCTCGTGTTAGTGCCGACAGCAGAACGCGGCGTGCTGCAAGCACAACCCAAAGCAGCCAGCGTTTCCACAGTGAGGTAAAATAAACTTTCCTAAAACACTGAAGAGTAACAAAAAAAAAAAAAAAAAAAAAAAAAAAAGCAAAGAGAATGAGGTTGCTCCCTGCATCCTCCCTGCAAGACGCTGGCCGGTGGACAGGAGAGGGGAAAAGCAATACCACCACTGCGGACCGGGAAAGCTGCAGCACCACTGCTCTCCCCCCTCACAACGGACTGCAGACAGAAAAATTAGTCAGAAATTCACTGCTCTCACTTGTCTGCATTTTCCCTGAAAAAAAAGTTTCTGTTAGTCTGGACTTCAAAGCAGGGGAAAAGAAAAAGATCTTAAAAACCTGCTTCCTCTGCATATCTGAGAGCAATGTCAAGAATTTAGCTGAGCTTCGCACAGTCTCACGTACCTCTCTCCTACACGAGAGAGGAACGTAAGATACTGTCAGGGCTGGCCAGTACAGCTATTTTTACTAAAAACAATCTTCACAGCAAAACGCAAGCTTGAAAGAAAGGAAAAAATGCAGCTGCCCAAGTCACTGGGAGCAGGCATCTGCAGACAACTGCTGCGCTTGTACACGAGCCACAAGAATCGCGCTGAAAGCTTTTCTTCAGGCACTACAGCAAAAACTAATTCAAAGTGACCCTTTCTGGCCACTCTCCATTTAACCAGCACGTTGCTGGCACAGCCCAAATAACTGTGCTCAGCTCTGCAATTTAATTCACTGCGACCACTATGCAGCCCTGAAAGTGAGAAGTCATTTCCCCAGGTTCACACCAAGACTGTGTGGCTTTAACTTGATGCACAATATTTAAAGTACCCAATCTTTAACACACTGATCAAAAAAATATGGGGGGGGGTTGTTTGTTTGTTTGTTTTTGGTGTAGGCCACCTATAAGCAAGTGCACAGTGAGTTCACACAAGACCTACTTGTGTTTATCAAGCAAGGACAAGCAACTCCCAACTTATACAAACCGTAACTAAAACCCTGCTCACCTTGAAGCAACACAAGTACCAATACCCAGGTTCCGCTACACCTTCTCCCTCCTCTTGACAGCTTTTCCCCCCATAAATTAAACGCAAACATCACTTAAAGGCAGTGCTAGAGAACATCAGTTTAAATGCATAACGGGTCAGTTGTATATAAGACAAAGATGCTTCAACAAGTTAATTAACCTGAAGAGAGTGCTTTGTGCAAAATGACATTCTTACATCTGGTTGGAAAGGCTTCTGAAGAAGAGCGGTTTCTTCATTTCTTTTTGTCAGCAGCATGAGCAATGCTCGTACAACATGCAAGGAAAGGGAAGAGATGATTTTCCAGTAACAAATGGGAAAGGCACAACCCAAGTCCTTGACATTCACAACCAAGCCAGAAACTTCATCTGGATTTCACCTGAACCAACCTTAACCCCAAGGTAAATTCATTTTGGTGTCCTTTCCTTTAACCGGACTGCAGTGCCAACACGTCATGGCATTTTGGTAGTTCCGATGAAAAGCACGAGCAAGTCTCCACAGCCTGCCAAAGGCCACCATCCATCTCACCCCAAATCCCAGGTGAGCTGCTGACAGCTCCTGCGCTTGGCTCGGTCAGTCAAACGCCGATCAGCGGGGACGGTGCTGAAGCTGGAGTCACCTCTTCCCAACAGGCAGGACAGCTCGCTCCCCACACCACCACGTTTACACACGCAGGATTCTGGACGATATTCACGGTCAAACAGTCCTGTTTGGAAAGGTCACTGCAGCATCACATTGCCATGAGCGCAGCTTACTGCTCCTCCAGTCCCTCCCTCCCTCACAAAATGCTACCTGAAGGCGAGTGGGTGGTGAAAGACAACTGAGATGAACGAGGCAGGTCTTTGAGAGGCTGCTGCTTTGCTCCCTTCACAAAACAGCACAGGATCTCGCTATGATGATGGGGAAAAAGAGGGTGCTCCAGGCGTGCTCTCGAGGTGTAACTGACTGTCAGCAGCGTGTGGTGGCAAGGAAAGCTTGTGGTTATCGCGTGAGGTCAGTACAGAGACTGATGAGTAATCAAATTTGAAAGGAAACAGGACAGGAAAGTGATATCTGTCGTAAAGCATTCATAAGAAGCTTAATGACAAAAATACATTTTGCTAATCTCACTAAGACATCTAAACATTTGCTCTTTTTGGTTACCCTTGTCTCCGAAGGCATAAACTCATGACGGGGAAGGGGATGAAAAAAATGTTTTTTAGAAGTTTATTTCTAGCCCTGAAAGAACAGTTATTAAACAAAGTCAACAAATACAGTAGTTAATATTGCAGTAACAATTAAATAACATAATGGGATTAAATTACACAAAAGGCAACATTAAAATCTGAAGACAGTTAAAAAAAATAGAAAGCTTGCACCCACTTCCATTTCCACCGACAGTGTGAGGGACAGAGGGAAAACAGACCAGAGACACTTATTCAACGCCAGCTGAAAAGACCTTTAACAGTTTTTTTTACTGCCCCCAGCCACCCCCACCCCCCGTGACAAGGGAGCCCAGCACCTTGCAACTGCTCTGCCCGCGCCTCCTGGGCCTCCCCACGCCTGAGAGCAGCGGGAAGCCCGCAGCGCACCTTGCTACCACCCAGCCAGGTCAAAGTGCACATCCCCAGTGCCACGGCTGCTTTCAATGAGAAATCCAATTTATTCCACGATAGCAAAAATCCCAGGAGTCAAACATTCCCTGCTCACATGCATGCCAACCACGAGCTACCCAGCCCCGTACACCCAACCAGCCACACCACAGGACGTTTCGCTCCATACGTATTGCCTGCAGGCGGGATTAAAATCCAGTTCAGGCTCTTATGCTGGCACCTGGGCGAGTGAGACGTGTGGGAATCCCAGCACTTCCAGCAGCAATCCCTTCCTTTTCAGCATCTGCTCAATCTCCGGCTAATCGCTGTCGGTCTACCCTAGGCAAGTCGAGCAGCAGCAAGTCTGAAAAATGCTCATCTGCTCCCTCCAGGGAAAAAATGTGGCTTGCTTTTTATTTTTTAATTTTGCAGACACACAGCTGACATCGTTAGAGAAGCGATGCCCAACCCACTAAGACACCAAAGCACAGCATGGCAACCTCCTTGAAGCTTTCCTTCTCTGCCAGCTCAGTCACCATCCAGCTCATCTCTGACCCCAGCTGCTGGCAGCAGGTGGCAAGAAACATCACCCTTTAAGACACCACTGCTGCGTGGGGCTGGGGAGACGGGCACTTCACGACTGCAGAGCTGAACACCGTTCTGGGTCACACAGCAAGCACCGAGATATGTTCTGTAAAACTCCCGGATCGGGCTAAGTCCTGTTTGCTAGGATGACCGTAAGCTTGGAAACCGTCTCCTAAGTACACTACATGGGACAAATTTCATAATATAAGTTTAAAACCATTCTCATTCATCAATAAAAGTGAACTAATAAGTTAAAATTACTTATGATTTCATGTTTTTCTATTTAAAAATTTCTAAATTTATCACAAGTTATACTTATCTTACTGCCTAGTCTGTGCCACCAAAAAAAAAAAAAGAAAGAAAAAGAAAAAAAAAGAAAAGCTCCCACCTGAACTCTAGCACAAGGAGTTTCACAAAGTCCATTGCCAGCAATGGACCGAGGGAATCATCAGTAAGATAGTTTTCTTTTCCTCAGCCAAGCCTCCTTGCTACTTCATTTGATCAGGAAGCCAGACGCATTCAAACCAGGGGCGCTATGATTACAGCGTTACAGTGTCTGTGGCTTGCGAGACCTTTTGCCTGGGAAATGCATCTAGATTTATTTGCCTGAAATGAGACACTACCTTGAGTTTTAAACTGTCGCTATTCTCACACTTAGAGCTAGAGGGATTTTGTCCTCCGATGTCATAGCTAGCATCATTTACCTGGGTGCCTACCACACAAGAGCGGAATGCAAACTGAACCGCGCGTGGCACTGCGGTTCCCTGCACAGTAAGGCATCTCGCTGGTACAAAGCCACTTCCTAGAAGCTGATGAGTTACACCAGGCATTTGGGGACCCTAGCCCTGCTTCCCCTCAAAAGCACGAACAGGCTCAGCAGTTCTGGCTGGCTGCTCTCAGCTGGAAGTTCGTTTTGTCCTACCTTGGCTTCCAGTCCCCAACGCAGTTCTTTCTATCATTACACGAACACTGACATTATCTGAAAATGATTTCTATCTTTTGCCGGCAACGTTTGTTGTGCGTAAATTTTATTTGGGGTCCTCTGTCAATACCCAGCAAGCCTGTCCATCCCAGGTCCTGCCCACTGGGAACGCGATAAAATCCCAGTAAAGTAATGGGTTATTCTTTCACAGAATCATTTGGCACCTTGTAACTACAGTTAGTTCTTCATTAAACTGTTTGGGAAGTTGAAATGCATAGACTGCAGCGCCGAAAGTAGCCAGGGGGCACAGACTCTTTTACGCTTGCCCCATTAACACTCCAAGAAATCAAGCACTGAAGTCACTCACTGTCCCTCAGAAGGAGGCACTTTTTCTTGCATTGGATGCTCAACTTCAGCCACTTTGGCTGGCGTGTTTTCAGTGAGTAAGGATTCGTGTGACACATCGAGTCTCTTCAGCCTCCAACTAGCCAGCCAAATGAGCCCCGTCGATGTCTGAAGGCACTGTTCTCCCTTCTCAGCCTCCGTCTTCTCAGAACAGCGCTTTGGCATTTCCATGTGTTCACGCTCTTCTGTTCGAACTATGTTAAAAAACATCCTGCGTCTTCAGTGTCCTCATATCTGATTCCTTGTTTTGATTTCATTAATACAAATAGAGCACATACAAAACTGGAAAAAATAGCTCTAATACTTAAATTCTGACAACACCATAGGTTGACGCATTATTTGCTTGGGGAAAAAATTACAACATATACAAAAATGTATTTGATACAAAGAAGGGAAATGTAAAATAAAAAAGTCAAAGGCACCAGCGTAACTTCCAAAGCCAAAGTCAGAGAACAGATACAATATGTGTTTTTGAACCACCCACCACACCAAGCAAAAATATCCCTTAAGCGTCTGGCCAGCAAGTCTAATGGGAAAAAAGAGCACACAGGAAGACAGCTGGAACTGTTTTCTTGCCCTGACTATAGTTGATCATTTGATCATAAATAAAGTATCTGACCCTTACCTACATATCCGAAAACTGACATCCAAAGACTTGACCAATCGTGAGGTTTCTACAAAGAGGCCACATCTTTGATTAAAAGTCCACAGAGCACAGGCATACGAAAAACAGTTGAATACTTCTCTTCCCCCTCTCTCCATACTCATCTTAAAAAGCAAAATACATCTCAACATATTGTGATTTCTTAAGTAGACAAGTTGTTAATTCTACAGTACAGTGACAGCTAATCTGTAAAGGGAAGGAGGGGCAAGATGTACCTTCACATTTGTCACATTTGCCATGAATCTAGTTATATGGGAGCTTACTAGAGAGATTTAAAAGTAAACAGGTAGAGGGGAGGAAGAGGAGAATGCAAGAGATCAGCAGGTAAAATTAGTGCTGCTCTCTGAAAGCTTGAATAGGTCATTCAAGTATTGAAAGTACCCAGAAGGGTACAATGAACGGGAACTGTTACAGCAAAGTCATTAAAACCCTTAAAACCCTGGGCACAGTAAGTGGCATTTCTGGGCTGTCTGGAGAAGAAGAAAAAAAAAAAAAAGAAAAAACAGAAGGGCCAGTAATTCAGTCCTCAATTCCTTCCGGACCACAGAAAGGGATCACTAGAGTCACCACAATTTATTTGGGTGTCTTCTGGATGAGAGTTTCTTCCCTTTTGCAGATGTTTCCCACCCCCCCAGCAAATCTCCTCCCTCCCCCCAGAAGTGTAACAATTTCATATATTATAAAGATTTGTAAAAAAACAAACAAACAAAAAGATGGAGGCCGTGGCAATAATGTTAGCGGTTACTCTTCATTGCTTCTTTGGCTGCCAGGATCAGTGGCGTCAAGCTAGACAGAGGTTTGGCCAGTTTCAAAAAGGGATGCTGCCAGGAAGAGAGAAACACAGTAAATTAGTTAAAAAGCATTTAAAAAGCCTGTATAAGCCACACAGCACTTTTCCATAAAAATAAAGCAGCATAAACGCTATCAATGCACAGCTCCTGAAGGGACAGATCCAAAGAATGCAACAGTCCATAGCACCCTTAGCTGCTAATCATTCCTTCTCTTCCCAAAAGAGCCTCAGCCTTTCTTTTTCCAGTAATTCACCACAAAGAGGTTCCCCGGTCAAATGCCTTCCCTCAGTCTTATTGTGCTCACTACAATGGCTCTCTTACAGTAAATTCAAAGATTACTGGATAATTTAGCAGTGGCAGAACAATGGCACAGATTGCCATGAGAAAGACTAAGTACAATCTTTGATGGCTGTGGTTCCTCCCAAATTACTCTCCCCTGGAGTCCTCAGGGGAAAACACAAAACAGAAGAGGGTGTCAAGTCTACCTTACCATTTATTGGAGGCTTACCCTTACAAGTGGCCTCTGTCTCAGGCTGTGATAGAAGCTGACTCTTACCTGTAACAACTCTTTGGCTGATCCTCTTTTCTCAACATCCATCTCCAAACATCGGTTTAAGAAATCCCGGAATATTGGGGATAGTTTCTCGGGGTTCTGCAGCTCTGGTGTGCCATTAGTTGCTATCAAATACAAAGCCTGCAAAATGAGGAATATCGTATCATCAAGCCAAGTCTTTAGAAGATGTCATTCTGACTCGCCTAGAGGCAATTCCTTAGTCTAGACAAGAAAGGGCTCTGCAGTCTACTTTGCCTCCCCCTGATGAGATGAAGAATTTTAAGAATGCCAGTTATAGGTGGTTGCGACCTATTCTTGCTAGTAGCAAAATAACATCCAAAATCTTTTGGCAACAGATACTTCAGAGATACATCCACATACCTTGGCAAAGAAAATATTAGACTGACACAAACAGCATTTTTCAGAACCTAATGGATTTACCTTCCCTAAACTAGCACAGAAGACAATGCAAAGTCTCCTGTCTCAGTTTACAAGCTGGTGCAATTGCTGTGCTTCACTTGTCTTCTGAACAGAAGAACTGCGGAGTGCACGTTTAAGACAGCTGTCATTCTTTTGGGAGGAATTTTCTTGCACCACTGAAGCTTGTCATCTTTTGGGGCTGTTTTCTTTTTAATGCAAATGCTATCAAGCATCACACTGAGTCCATTAAAATATTCACATGGTAAACGCCCACAAACAGTTCTAGCCATGTCTGGACTTCTTACCCTCAGGGGGTTTTCATTGAGGTACGGGGGTTCTCCTTCTACCATCTCAATAGCCATGATGCCCAGAGACCAGATATCCACTTTCGGGCCGTAGGCTTTCCGTGTGACCACTTCAGGAGCCATCCAGTAAGGAGTTCCAACCATAGTGCTGCGCTTGCTCTGCTCTGGGGTGATCTGAGCACAGAAACCAAAGTCGGCTGTAGGGTAATAGAATTTAAGAAGAAGTTAAATCAGTGCGTCCCCTGTAAGCAGGCTTCCTAGAAGACTTCTCTATTACTACACATACATCATACTCCTCCACACTTGAGGGGCTTGGGAGGGAGAGGGGACTTTTCTTTCTTCCCCACCACATTCTCCATATTACGAACTTGAGTGTGCAAAACAGGTGTAAAACCTTAAGGTGTTTAAGCAGGGCAGACTTTTGTCGAATGAAGGTAAAGCTTTTTGTCCACTGGAGTAGGGACATAAGTATTATCCTGCAGAAAAACGGTATTTTGCCCAGTCCTTCCTTCAATATTCCTAGACTGGTAGCAGCCAAAACAAGAAATCAAGCAGAACACCAAAGGCAACTCTTCTGTGCACAGCAAATATGTTACACAGCCTGAACGAAGAAACATGAATCTACAAACCATAGCTTCTGCCCTGCTAAACAGATGTTAATTCTGCAGCTATTGAGCTCAGCATTTCACAGCAATTTGGCCATCAAATACAGGTACTACAGCTGACAGAGACATAGAAACAAGGCTACCCCACTCAGCGGAAGGAACCTAGACAAACAAACCTTTCCACAAGGTAACTACTGAAGAGAACAACCACACTCAAGAAAACAAGAAAAGTCACCTATTCCTATAGCCTTCAGGTGCAGCAGCAATGCATGTTCCATCATGTTACTTTATCCAGCTGCAGCACTCCCACTTCCCAGGCATGTAAAGCATCAATAAGAACACAGTTAAGGCAGGAACCAGATTTTACCTTATTATTGACACTAAGTTTGAGAGAGAGAGAGAGAAAGAGAGATAATTTTAAATTTTGAATCAACTTTGAAAGTTATGCCAAGCAGTACCGACAAAAGAGCCACAGTTCTGGAAATGCTAAGTTGTACCAAGAGGACAGTGTGACAAAGAACTACCCCCACCCCAACTGTTAAAGCGCTGCCTGGAAAAAAAGCAAACCTACAGGAGCTGCAAAGTTTCTCGCCAGCGTTTCTTCCAGTCAGGCCTTTTGGGAGGTGTCATCCCCAACTCAAAGCACAGCCTATTTCAACAAACACACTAGAGAAGCAGCAGCAGTGTGTATCTCGTGACCGACCAACAGGGCCTTCAGCACCATCCCACCACGAAAGAAAACACAGGCAAGATGTAGATCCCAGTTTAGGCAGTAGTATAGGTAGGGAACTAGTGGTGAGGGCAGCTTTACAGCAATCCTCTTCCTGGGCAGGACACTTGAGTTCCAGCCACCACTAGATGCTGTCTCCTTCTAGGAGACATTACCACATCATCCATCTACATTCTAGACAGCCCTAGGAAGCGCTCAGGTAACAGGCAGGTTGGCCTCTTCCTGCTCCTGTTGCCAGAAGCCAGAAAAAAAAAAAAAAAAAGAGCTTGAAGAAAGTGCAACTTTTACCATCCAACTAACCAACACGTAGAAGCTCTATAACCACACAGCCAAAGAAGGGCTAGTCTCAACACAAAAGCATTACAGTGCCTCCCCTTCACATAGCACAATTTATAGCTAACTCCCCTTTTTGCCTGTCTCTCCCTCCTCATCTTCCCACACTCCTCTGGGACCAGCACTTCTTTACACAGGTTGCTACCCTGTCGGTTCACAATGCTCTTCTTTGCATTGACAGCTCTTTGATTTTTGAGCCTTCCCCAGCTAACTTATCCCTGCCACACTCTCTGTTTTAACTATTCACTTAGCACCATCTGAACCCATTCAACTTCTGCACAAACACGTAACACCTTTCAAACAAACAGACAAACTCCTACACAAGCGAGCAGCGCATCCAGCGATGCTGCTAAGCAAGCCAGGTTGCTCATAATCTTTCCTCACACTAATTCTTATACCTGATATGAGACTGCAAACCACCTGAGTAAGGAATACTGCTGGGATGCATTTTCACGGCATTTCAAACTCCTAACCAACTGTAAAAACACCATGCCTTAACTCTTTGGTCATTGCCATAACTCTTTGGGTATATTCCTGTATACCAGAAGGTCAGGTAATGCCCCTCTCTCTCAACAATCCTGACCACTACTTTACATGCTTCCAATATATTTCTATTGCCACACGTTTACACACACCAGAAACTGACTTACTGTACACAAGTTCACGCATGCATGAGTTACCTGAAAAGCAAGTAGTTTCTTTTGTCATTTCATGATTTTATTAATGAAAGTGTATTACACTTTCAGTCCCAGAAAAGGAGACCCAGGACAGGCGCAGCGTAAGACTAAACTGCAATATAAATGGTTAATAATATACAGTTTTCTCATTAGTGACCTTCTACTGAAAAGGGCAAAACATGAAAGGCAAGTCATGGCAATCTGAAAAGATGAGCAAAGCAACTGCAGTTAGCTGCAGCTCTTCTCTTGCAATCATTTCCATCTTTGCTTCACTGTATTGCCAGTTACTTCATATTTGCCAATACATTTGTGTGGCAACAGGCTTGCTTCAACATCCTTCCGGAGTAACACTCTCAGCCCTAGTCTGAGGGCCCTCGGAGTTTCAGTGCTGGCTACCTGCAAGTTATACACTTTATAACATGGACTGAACTTCTGTTACTCACATCCAATAAAAACGCACCTCCATTTCTCTGTCAGCTCTCCTCCTACCGATGTACACTCTCTTAAGCAAAGTTTACTGGGAAAAGGAAAACAGAACACAAACAATTTTCTGGTACTCACTCAGTTTAACTGATCCATCCATTCCTAGCAGCACGTTGTCACTCTTAATGTCTCTGTGGATGACCTGGTTGGCATGTAAGAACTCAAGCGCTTGCAAGCACTGCATGAGGGAAGAATCAGCAAAAAATCAGCATACAGAAGTACAATTTCTCTACGTGAATATAAATTCAAAATCAATGCTTAACCCTCAGCCAGTGTTAAGGACAAAAATGTAACAGGTATTATTTAAAATAACCAGCAGAGGAAGCTCTTGCGCTAAAAAAAAAAAAAAAAACCCTCCAGATCTCATGAGGTCAAAGATGATTTAACCTGAGAAATTCTCTGCTATCTTAACAAACCCAGAAAGTCTTCTCCTCATTACCCAGCCATCACCCAAGATGTTCCCAAAAAATCACAGAGGTTAATTTCGGTACACGCCATTTCCACAAGTTCATGATACAGAGGAACTGTAAGGGACTTAATCAGAGCCTTTTAGCCTGAAGTTTCACCACCAGGAATGCTTCATTCTCAACCTGCAAGCAACCTTAACCGCAGCAAAGGCTGTAGAACTTCGTTAATATTGGTTTTGCTTGTTTCTAGATTAAAATCTTTCTGCCTAAAATCACACTGAAATTTTTGCTATCTGTGGACAAAAGGCAAAAATACATACAAGATATTCTCTTTTAATATAAGCACATCTACCATTTGCAACTTGGCACGGGTGTGATCCCCAGAAAGTGTTTTGTGCCTTCATTTGCTTTAGCAAAGTGGTACGGATTTGCAGAATGAAGGGTATGTAACATTCTGGGCAGCAGAGTTCTGATGAAATACAGTAGCTCAGTATTAGACATTTTTCCTCATTAAAAGTAACTATTGTTACTGTACATAGTTACTTTCATTCTCTGTTTCCAGCTCTGGTTTCTCAGGAAATCATTACCTGTCCGTACATGTTAATGTACAAGTTTGCTTTCCATCCCCTCCCTTTGGGTGAATCATCAAAAGCAGATGTCATGCCAATGTAGCCAAATGAGGTTTTAAATGTCTACGCTTCTCCTGCACAGCAGATAATACAATTACTTTCCCCTCTGCCGTAATAAATCAAGCCTGAGCTGGATGCTGACACACTGACTCAGGTCAGAATTAACCGATGACTTGTGACATCAGCTATTTTTAACTCTGAGACCATAATGAAATCTTAAAATTACTCCAGCTATAATTTTCTGGAGAATTATTTTCTTGAGAAATCCATAAAGAAAGTTTAACCATTGCAGAGCTACAGATTTCACATACTATGAAAACAGCTGCTAAAACAAGACAGGGACAGTCTGCATCAAGTTCATCTTTATTTGCTCCACCATTTAATATTCTCAAACATCCAGCTCAAAATTGGTATCATTCTAAACACAATTTTCCGAGTTAGACTCATTTTGTTATTTTCTGTGCGTATTTCTAATTTCAATATTGATTTCTCCTCTCAGTATCGTGCATTCTTCCTAACGGAATGGTCCTTCCTAACTGAATGCAACTGTTGCAATTAGTCTTAATGTACATGCACCATAAAACCTCGGTGAACAAAATGCACCCTCATTCCTCTGCTCATCAAATACAATTCTTACCTCTCTGCAAACAGCAGCAATCTGTGCTTCATCCATGCATGTTTCTGTGACCACATCTGTTAGTGAGCCTCCAGCTAGATACTCCATCACCACAAACAGTTCATCTCCTACAAGGTAACTACAAACAAAAAATGAAAAGCGTGCTTGTTTGCCATCATGAGAGATCGAGGAGTGAAAAATGACTGATAAGAACACCGTGACTTCTGGTCAAGGAAATGATTCACAAGGACTTCAAGGCAAATGTGAAGAAAGTTGATTTCTGGTAGGTAGCTTGAAATGTAAATGCTGACAACAAAAACCCTCTGCTTCCTACTACCTCACTGGGCAGGATAACAGAATCATTTAGGTTGGAAAAGACCTTTATGATCATCAGGGCCAACATCCTACATCTCATGCGGAACACAGTATCTTCCAGCTGTACTCTTGTCCACCACTGATCCACAACTACATGCACCATTAGACTCATGACAGAAGGCTTCTTACTGAATCATTAAGACCATTTCCCCATAAAAGATTACTTTGGGAAAAAAAAAAAAAAAAAAAAGACACTAAGCAAAGTCATTTGTTTTGTTTTAAGACCCTGAGATACAGAAAGGTTGAGTCTACAACCAGAATATCAAGTTAAAACCTCTGAAACCCCCTAAGAACGAAGCAATCTGCCAGCTGTCTTCATTTACCTGTCCAGGAAGTTGACTATGTTGGGGTTCTTTAGTTCCTTCATTACCAAGATCTCATTAATAATCAACTCCTTCTTGGGCTGTTTCTGCAGGTTTATCTGTTTGATAGCAACCTGGCGAGGACAAAACGAAACAGCCATCACTCAAACCTGAGTATCAAAATCTTGCAGTCATTCTAAATACAACAGAGAGGTGAGCATAGGAGAAGCGAGAAATTCTGTAACAAAACTAGGGAGTTTGGAACAGCTGGCAGGCTGTTTATTTATTATGGTACAACTCTCTCTTACAGCCAACACCATACTCCAGCAGCTGAAAAGATCCACAAACTTAGCAAGTGAAACTTTCAGGAGATAAAAAGATAGTTGCCCAAATTTATATCCACAGGCCGAAAGCAGAACAGATTCTCGTAGCAACTAAGAGTTGCCTTCCAATGCAAGGAAAGCAATTTGTTTTTCCATCTTCATCTGACTAGATTAGTGTTTGGGCATGAAAATGCTGGGAGGCAGAAGGAGCTGCAAAAAACAACGTGGACAGAGAAGACTGAAAACAATTCTACAGAAGAAGCACTGAAAATGCAGCAAACTATCAAACAAGGAAGTGGGAACGTTCGAATCTACAGGAAAATAGGGAGTAAATGCTTATCACGGTCCAAGCAACAGAATTAGCCAAAGTTTGAGAGAGAACTCGGGAACAGAGAACTGAAATGATCTGTCAGCAAGATGTAAGAAGGCATTGTGGCAGTCAAGGTAGACAAAGAAGAAACATCAATTGCCTGTAGCGACTGTCATAGGGAAAATGTTGTAAGACGTAATGCTCTTGGGGGAAAAGAAAGACCGGAAAACTCTCCCAAAGCAATTAAGACAATAAACTATCTTCCCTTCTCCCTCTGGGATAAAGAACCATCCTGTCCAAGATATAATCTAACTAGGGTATGTGTTCCAGACTCTAAAATAGAGAAGAATTGTTCCAAGTCTGTTCAGTTAGCTGCAACACTTTAAGGATGCAGTTTGAAGCTTTACAAGGTAACTTGTCTGTGAGAGCAAAACTGGAGCGTTAACATAGGACTGATGCGACCTCGTAGAAACACACTGTAGTAACACACTGGCAAAGGCAATAAAATATAAGAGAACTTGTGTAACAGAATCACAAAATAACTAAGATTGTGAGGGACCTCAGGGCATCAAGTAGAAAAAACAGAGCAGAATGTGGAAAAGGCATTTTAATTAAAACAAAGGAAAATACAGACAAGTTATTTCCAGGTAAGGTACAGATAATGTGCATCAATCACCTCTACTAAAACAGGACTACAGAAGAAGTGTTGAAAGACAAAGTTTTATTTCTGAAAATCCAGAGAACCACTGCCCACAATACTTGAAGGATAAACTGTTTTCAAAACCCGCATCTGGAACATCTCACTCCCTCAGCTTTTCACTGGAGAGAAGAAACTCTATTTTTAGCTTTCCATCATCTGATTACTACAAAACAAGGCACACACTGTTACAAATGACCATGACAAACATTCTTTTGGGAGGTAACGGCAGAGATTGGAGCCACAGAAAGAAACCTAGTCAGATTATTTCAGCCACCTACAGAAGAAAATATTCATGGAAAAAGTATTTCCATTGCAATGAGCACAGCAATCTTACCTCCTGTCCCGTTGCCACATCAATAGCTGTGAAAACTGTACCTGAAGCCCTGTGAAGAAAAAAAAACACACATTACAGCCAGCTGAGTCACGTGAACAGACAAATCACAAGCACAAAATTGTATTAGCTTTCAATGTTGCAAGAGCTTTATCAAAAAGTTGTTAAAAATAAGCAATATCATAGAAATGCCGGTCAGTCAAGGCGAATCAGAGGTACACTTGTTTCTGAGACAAACTGCACTGAAGACGCCTAAACCCCTAGAACTTGTGCTGATCCCTATGATCAGAAAAGCTGGGAAGCCCCTGTAGAAGGCACTCCTTTTCATCTTCCGCCAGGGGAAGCCCTCCCACAAACAAAGACATATTTGGAAAGTATAGAGTATGAGTCAGCTACATGTAATCAAAGCCGGAGAAGCTAGAGTTGAATATACTTTGGGCTCAAAAGAACCCATAGGAACACTCCAGCAATAAATTAGTCAAGGCAGTATTGTTAGTTCAACGGGCAGAAAGCCTTCCGATATACCCCCAAGCTATCCAGTAGTCATGTTACAAAACGGATGAATGCATCTTACTGGGAAAGGAGAGGACTAAATACGCCCACAGAGAAGTCACAGTGCTCTGCTTTTGCACTAAGAGACGATTTAGAAGTTCTGCCACTGTAAAGCCTTCACCGTCTGCCTATGATTGCTTAATACAGCCAACATTTCTGTTTGCTTCAGGAAGTGCTGGCTACCTGACAGATCAGAGATAGCGCCTTTAGCACTGGCTCACCAGGAATAAAAGTAGGGATGAACACTTACCCCTGCCCAATTTTTTCATATCTGGTGTACTTTTTCTTGGGATCACCTATGCTCACGATAGTGCCTAAAAAAAAAAAAGAAAAGAGAAAGATAAACATTTTCTTATGAAATCTTAGAAGAGTCATGGATTTTGGAAATATTCTTTGCTATTGTAGCACAGCACTGACTGTTTGTCAGCTTGTGTTAAAAAATGCATAAATCCCACTGTTCCCCTTCAGTGGGAATGGCATGAGCAAGACACCTCCAAAAGTGGGTCAGCTCAAGTAGTAAAGTCTGATGCATGAACTGCCAGCGGTTCCTGATTCAGTTCCAGTTACAAAAGGCCCAGTCTCAGACAGTCATTATAATCATTTAGAGTAAAACAAGACAGATCATGCTATTTCCCACTAGTATTTCATGTTAATGATAGTCTTCCATACAGCAAAACCTCGTATGAGATTATGATGAATCTGTTAGGTTAGCCTGCTCCAGAAACCAGTCAGTTCCTGACTTAAGCACAGGAACATTAATGTGGTGAAAAATTATCTTCAAGAAGATTATGGAACAAGCTACAACAGAAACTGGAACATTTTACATTATGATGGATATACTGCACATGTGGATAACATTATCACAACTGAACTTTATTCAAATAAAATAAATAAATAAAAAAAAACAACAACTACAATGTTTTTTACCCTTTAGGGTGCCAAGGCATTGATATTAGCAAAACTTCTGAATGCAGCTCCTCTCAGCTACTGTCTGACACAAAACTAATCAAGCACAGTATTCACAAACCCTTACATAGAAGTAAGGATAAGGGCAAAAGCTTAATTCCCACTGCCCCAGCAGTTCTAAAGCCTCCGTTATCTGAAAGAAAAGACACCTACGTAGTTTTTCCATGATCTCTTCATCTGACATTTTGGTCTTCTTTTTCTGCTTGTCACCTGATTTTGTCCCAGTGTCAACAGAAGTGTCACCAGCTGAGGCAGGGATGGGATCAATTACAGACCGTGTATAAATCTGTTGTTAAGATAGAACATTTACTCATTTAATTGAGCATTTTCTTTATGACCACTGACTTTCAGTTGAAAACGATCACCATTCTTCAAAGATCACTAAGCAATATTTTACGTAACAGCTTGCAATCAGAAATGAGACCTGAAAAACATTACATTCCACGAAGTCGAGATGCTGGCAACCTTACTGGCCTCTAAACGAGAGAGGCAGAAGCTTCCTGTACAGAGTGGATGCTAGCAGATTAACTTCCACAGACAGACTTTTTCTGGGTTTTCTATTTGCTTGCTCTTTGTAACCCACACCAGTTAAAAGGAGGGGCCCTTTCATCTATTTATTACATTCCTGCAATTTCCAAGTCTCACAGAACAAATCGCTATTTAACGGCAGGACCAACTACTCCTAAGACTTAAAGGAAAAACACTGATGCTTCTCCATGAAAAGACACACAAATGTCAGGGAATTTCCCAGTTGTCCCTGGTTCAGGGGAATTTTCTTGGAGCTTTACTCCATTTCCTCTGGAGTAGACCTGCATCTGAAAAACTATGCAAGTTTACAGCCACGCACAGCTACCCCAGGAATACCAAGCCATAGACCTGTCACACTGTATATGCTCACATAGCCCAAATCGGCAATTCTAAAGCTGTATGACTTGACAAATACACACAAATCACACTTCTGTGCTCCTGGAGTGAAAACAAGTGGGCAGCAGAGCAGCAGTGTGTACATCTGCCTTGGTCAAAATGAGATTTGCTAAGCAGGATTCCTGGGACTCTGCTAGGCAGGTGTGTAGTTCAGAATAACCACAATAAAACTTGAACAACTTCTTAAGCATTTTGCTTTTCACGTAATACTGATGACCTTGTTGGTCAAACAAGCATTAAAATCCTAAATTTGAACTTCTGTGGGCTTAGACTGTACATTAGGTGAGGCTATCACTCTGTAATCAAATAAAAAGAATAAACGCAGTACGCTCACACCACTGTACTGTGCAAAGATACAGAAGTTAGACTTTGTTTTTTAGGACTAAAAAGCCTCCTCCTTGCATCTTGGGTTGAAGGACAAGCATAACTGACTCACTGCAACGTAAGCCAACAAACTAATCAGTGCTAACTTCAAGATTTCTGATCCAAGCTGTATCCGCAAATTACGCATTTTCTTGGCAAGCACATGTGAGTACGAACCCAATTTCTCCATAAAAGCTTGCAATGGGTCACTTCACAAATAAAACACTTTGCTAGAACAAAGAAGTAGAAGAAGTTCCGCGATATTGTGAAATGCAAATCGGCACTGTAAATTTTACAGCCACTCACCGATTTGGTGTGATCTGGCCGCGGAGCAATAACAGGAGGAGGTGCTTCTTCATCATCGTCGTCATCATCTGCCACAGCTGTTGATGGCTCTGAACCTTTGGCATTGCTCTACATTTTTTCCAAAGTTAAAAATTATAAAAATAAACAAAATCATCTCCCCCACAGTGTTAAATACTTGTTTTTTTATTATTATTATTATTTTTATATGAAGAAGATAAAAAAAATTCTGACTGATATCAAAATAAAAGGATAGATTGAGAGGTCAAGGGGCACTATTACTTTTCATTACAAGACTCAAATACTTTTAATCCAGTTAAATATGCTTTGTTGACCCCCTTTTATTGTGGAATAAGAACATAAATCTCATTTTGTTTTATATTACAAGATCAGTTATATAATAAATACAGAAAGTGACATTGTACGTGCTTGAGAAGAAACGAAGAAGAGCAAACTCACTCACCGTTGGTGTTCCTGAAGGGAAGCCATCCTTTTCTAAATAGCAAAAATGGAAAAAGACAACAATCATTACAAAAATAATAAAAAGTATACAGAGTAAAGAACATGGAGCACTTTAGAGATTTCCTCATCTCTCAAAGCACAATTTGATGGTTTCCCAACTTGCTTTTCACCTCAATTGAGCATCCACACAGAGTTTTCCAAACTCAGCATCGCGCATCACACTCCTGTGTCCTGTCTTATTGAGAAGTGAATCAAATGGATATTTCTGTTCCCTTAAGCTTTTGAGTCAAGGCTGAGGACATTACAAAGCTTTATTATTAAGCTATTTTCAGAATGCAAAAGATTTGGAAGAGAACTAGATAAAAGGAACTGCATGCATTTGTAGGACGGTCATTCTCTCAGCCCCCTCCATACAGCTCCTGGCCTAGGAACAACAACTTGCTCTGCATCTTTGATGTCATTGCACAGGAGACAGAAAAGTGCAAGTTCACAGACAGCAAGCATGTAGATACATGTTCCAACCTCAGACTGGAAGAGCAAGGTCACCAGTACGAAACCAATTAATCACAGTTACAGAGCCCCAGCTTCATAAACACGGCCCATTAATTTGGGCTGTTGTTTTAAATATCCAGTTCCATTTCTTCCCCTCTCCACTTAAAACAGGAAATAAGCTGGACAAGGCCAATTTCCAGTAAGTTTTAGATCCACCTTCAAATGTTTGTTCCTCATTGAAAAGTAGCTTGCTCTTTCAGCTTTTGAATCTGATTTACTATCCCCAGAGAGGAAGATGGATCCAAGCACCCACCTCCCCCTTCAGTATGCCTTGTGCACGCTTGCGTCTCACCTGGAGCAGAAAAACTCAGGTACTTCTGTTTTGCCGTGTCTTTGGAGTCGTAGAATTTCAGCACATCTAGTACTGCCTGCGGGTTTTTCTTCTGTTCTAGCTTCGTGATATTTGAGGTCTGTAGCAACCGAGCCCATTGCTCTGGCATTCCCTGAAATAAAAGACGATTTAAGCCTTTTTCCAGCATTTTCCAGCATCCAGGCCAGTCTGGTTACTCCACAAGCCATACAAATACACAGTAAAATTACTTATTTGTTAAGAGACTGACACTTCATTCTAAAACACCACAATGGCTTCACTACAGTGCTGACCCCCAGCTGTTTTCTCAGCACCTCCAAGCCAGGTGTACTTACAGTGAACTCGCCCGTAACAGCATCAAAGCCGACATGGATAGTATGCTCAAAATCTGACGGCGGGGAGATTTCTGGACGTTCCTTTTCCTTTTTCTTGCTTCCTGTAAAGAAATGAGAAGATCACTTGAGGAAAGATTTAAAGTCCTTTTGTCTCAGTATAGCACAAGAAATCCAAACATAACAGCTGGGATGAACGTAACCATTATTATTTTTACAGGTTGGAGGTTTTAAATATGCACCACGGCGACTTGATATCTTCAGGTTGGTATGGACTTCACCCAAGAATCACCAAGTTCTTTCATTCAAATCATTTATACCATGGCAGCAATCAAATAAGAGATCAAGAGCCCCAGAGCGCAAGGAGCTCTGGAACACACATGAAATGTTTACAATTCAAAGAACGGCATTTTAATATGTATTAAAACACTGAAGACAGCTTGAGTTCACCCTCAAGTTCACCCTAAAGACAGTTAAAACTCAGTTGCCTCGCTGCTTCAATTCAAGGTAATTAATGCAAATCAGGACTTCCCGCGATGAAGATAAGAGTTTGTAGCCTCAGACCAATTATTTAATTTAAAAGTGGGGGGAAAAAAAGGCAAAAAGTAAGCATAGTAAGTTCCAGAAGCAGGAATAGATAATGAGAAAGACCACGTGCACAATTCAACCTAGATTCAATTACATTTAGAAGATGTTTTACAACGTATGACGCTTGGTTTGGGGATTTATTTATTTCTAAGAAAGAATAACTGCAAATTGTCTTCCATTTCCATTTAAATCTACATCTAACATACAGTTATGCACCGCTAGGTTCCCTTTCTCCACAAAAGGTTTAGAGTTAAGCTGGGAGGTTTCGAGACCTTGTTCTCTTGTCCTTGTAAGAAAGCCCGAGCCCTGCTCGCTTCCCCTGGGGGCACAGCGGACTCGCTGCTTGCTCTCGGGGCAGAGACGCGATGCTCGAGGCTTCACCTCGCTGCCCTCTGCGGAAAGGCAGAGCCCCGGCAGCGAGCTGCAGAGCAGGTCTCGCTTGATACCAAGAAAACTGAGGGTTTATTCCTGGCAGTGCCTGAGGGCTCGCAGAGCGGATAGCTGAATCAGCAGCATTTATTACAGCACGCGTGAAGCCAGCTAGAATGCCACAGTCCTTAGAGCAACAAATGAAAGCAGTGCACTGTTTTAAAATCTACCTTGACTATCGTTTTATGATTGCCTGGAAAAAAAAATGATCTGCTTTTAAATACAAAAAGTCAAGAAGACTCAGTACAGAAGAAGAGCAGGTAAAACAGCACCTCGTGGTAACTCCATGGTTAAAAGTTCTTGGGGCAAGCACACATCACGTCGCTCAGAGCCAGGGAATCTGTCTGAAATTCCCTCATGCTGGCGGGAAAGGAAGGACAGGGAACCGAGGACAATACTTACAAATGAAAAGCCATGTGGCTGCCTCGAGCTGAACAATGCGGTGGAAAGACGTGGCTATTATAAACAGGATATCTTTAATATGGCTGCACAGATCAGAGCCAAAAAGCAAATGGACTGTCAAACGTTCTCATTTACCATCTTTAAGGAAAGTACTGTTTCTTCCCAACCTCTCGCAGTTGTTTACGTGAAAGCAAGAAGGAAAAGAAATAGAAAATTTATATTCCTCAGGCACATTCCTGTTCTGGAGCACTTGACAGTTAGGGAATGAGAGCTGGTGCTCAAATCGTCCAGCATGTGCTGCACAAATAAACCCAACCCTTGCAAAAATACACATCGTGTTAGGGCGCTGGACAAAGAGACTAACACACCGCTCTCCCCGCAGGAACAGCAGATCGGACACTTTAAACAAACGCAAGCAGCAAACTTCAGCCGAGAGGCAGGTCCAGTGAGTCATGTTTTGGCAAGATGCACTTGAGGCTCTGTTAACAAGGCCACTGGGAGGCCACACTATTTTTGAACCGCTGATTATGTTTGCATCACAGATCTGTATTTAAATGGGAATCCCTTTAATAAAGGGCAACGTTCGTTTGAAGCCACAAGTGAATCTCCGGCACAGTCCTTGGCTCTGCAGCCAGCTGGGCACCAGCGCGGCTCCCAGGCGCTGACACAAAGGGGGAAAACAAAGGCTCCTTCTGAAGGATTTACACTTAAATTTAAAAAGGAGAACTGCTCTGATTAAGAAATCACCTCCAAGAAATCACCTCTGGTTTCTAGTTTTAGGGGACTGCTTTCAGGCTCTCCAAAAACACACACGGCTTCACTTGACTTCAAAAATCTGGCCAAGGAAACTCATGGCAATTAAGTACTCTAGTAAAAAGATGACTATCTCCTCGCTTCTCCTGAACAATGGAACTGGGGAAAGAACCTCCTGGACTAAGTCATTAAATAACCTCTTCTCTGATTACTTCGGTGCAGAACGAGCTCAGGCTTGGGCAGGAGCTCTGCATTTGCTAAGCCTCGCTGCCTGCAGCCAGCGCCCCGGATCACGCCGTCCCCCCCAAGCCACAAGAGGAGCGGGGGCAGAGCTGTGGGGAAACGCACACCGTGGAGGCAGCCGGAGAGACCTTGCCAAATCACAGGGCAGAAAGCTGCAGAAGAAAGCCAAACCACTTTATCCAGCTGTCCCTGCACCTCATCGCTTGCAGCCTTGTACACCTCTGCGAAGGCTCTCTTTCATTTTCTGAACAGGAGAACTTAACGTTTGCTGCAGCAATGTGTTAACCTCTGCACCGGCTGGAGACACTTCACACTTGAAAGAAGTCTGCCTCAAATCCAACGCCAGGTTAAGGGACCGTTTCCAGATAGTGCGAACGGATTTCAAGCAGCAAGCAAGAAGCCGGTATTTCTGTGCAGCCTAGCAGCAGCAGAATAAAGAATAAAAAACACAACTATTTAATTAGCCATGCTAATGAACAAAACAACTAACATCTGACCGTTGTTTTAGTGCCAGAAAGTCACTGTGTCCGTTTATGTTTGACAGGCAGCCTTGCAGTCTTGAGGGCTGAAAACATTTCTTTGGACGTTTACGTTGCCCTCACTGTGGGTCAGACCATCAACAAGCTTTTTCCGTATTAAAAAAATACAACTTCCAGAAACTTGCTTTAAGCGGGATCATTCAATTCCCATTTTTCCCAACCACATTATTTTGCCATGCTGTAAACCCTTCCACTTTTTTTTTTTTTTCCCCTAGAAGGACATTACTTTAAAGTATTTCTTTAACATCTAGAAGAGACAAAGGGGCACAATTTTCTTGAAAACATACTTCTCTCAGCAGGTCATTTCTCCCGTTTTTAGTTTGTGTCACTAAGTATCAGTAGACACGCACACACTAAACACGAATGCACATTCACATCTGTAATTTTGGTACCTGTCAGTATTTACAGTGGTCTGAACAAGTCTGAGTGCTCAGCTTCTAAAGCGGTTTCAGGTGAGTCAGCGCAGCTGTAGGCAAGTCTCCAACCACCTTCCCAGCCACTTCGGCAAGAACAAACCCAGGAGCAAGATGGAAAGAGGAAACGTCCAAGGAGAAGGAAAGGCACTACCAGGTGCCACAAAGCTGTCGAGCTGCGCCGTGCCCACTCGCATTAGTAACTCACTTCACAACACAAGTCTTACTCAGTATTACTAATTCGGAGCAAGGAAGAGCTCCCTTCCCATGGTGCTTGCGTTCTACTTCGCTATTCCCCTGTCCGAACAAAAAGGGCCACAAATGCTCTGAAGATCACCTGTGCAACAGCAGAATTGCAAGTGTTACCCCAGCTCCAAAGCCATTCTCCCGGCCAGAAGATGGACTGGGAGGTTTGATTCTTCCACCAGCTTTACTTCTGTACTCACCACAACAGTTTCTAGGAATTTCCCATGACCAAAACACACTCATAAATACCAGCGGCTGCAGGCTAAGCTACAACCTGCTCCTGACACGCGGGGCTTACCGCTGTCGCAGAGCTAAGAGGCCTGCAGTCTCCCTCTCGGGCTCTCGCTTCCAACCTGCAGCAGCTTCTCACATTTTCCGTACAGACTCGCCTCTTTAGGGCTTTTACCCACACCACCTCTGTAATCCAGCCACGGTCAGTTATTGCACAACAAGCGACCTTGTGAAATGACTATTCAGCTCCCAAAAGCTAGGCTGGCCAAATCTTTCCATCCTCTGAAAGGAAAACACACCCACCGTGCGCAGCACAAAGGCTGCCAGGCTGCGGAAAGCTACCCTGGGGGTGCAGAGCTGCCTCTAGCGTCTGTTCTGCGCTGAGGCACGGCCGCACGGGGACTGCTCACACAGCTGAGCAAGAATAAAAACCAGCCCTGGGGAAAATTGTTAGCAAAGTGAATAAATAACCGGGGAAGCAAAGTCTCTCGAAGCAGTCAAACCTGTGGCGGCAGGACTGAACCAGCCCCACCTCGCAGATCAACAGCTCGGCGCAGGAAGCCAGGAGCGGAACCAGAGATCGCTGAGAGCAGCGAGGTCTTCCCCAGGACAAGCCGGTAACGTGCAGCCTCTTTCCTAACACTGATACTAGGATACATAAAAATATATATTTTCCTGCCTGGATGTTTGCTCTTCCCCGGCGATTATACGCCGTGCTTCTGTAATCAGTTCCCCAGCATGTGTGAACAGATACACAGCCATCTCCAATCCCGGGGCAGGGTGCACACCACGTCCGCAACAGCTTCAGAGCTAATCCAAAACGTAACTCGTGTTGATGTGTGTTAGCATGTGGTAGGAAGTTCTGTTCGGAATAAATCTTAATACTAAAAAATGCTAAATGTTATAGAGCGACAAAACGCATTGCGGCCTCGGGTCAGGCTGATAACTCCCTGCACAGCTTAACCGTAACAGATGTTAGGAGATATTTCTGCGCACGGTTTTGTTTCACGTGGGTATGGACATCCTGGAAAACCAGCTCCACAGCCGTATGTACATTAATCATACGGAAGACAGGACAGCAACAGAGCCCAGGTACGGCCTAGTTTCCTTAAAGCCTTTTTCCCCCTCAGAAATAATCCTTGTTTATAGCAAAGGAGAATTTTTTGCCCACTGATGATTAACCTGAGCAGTGCAGCCACACGGATCTGACCTCAAGGGAAGAACATTTCTCTCAGTTCTCCTTCACGCCCCCCGCACCCTCCCACTTCTCCTTCACTACCTTTTTTTCTCAAAGGTACCACCTAAACAGTCATCAACACGAAGTAACTTCCAGCACAGCCGGAGGCTTGGTTTAAACTGGAAATCTGCATTGAGCACAGCAAAATGCTACGTAACGTGACACGCAGAAATCACAAACGTTTGTTAGGTTTGTTCAGAAATGCATTACTCTGAACTGGGCAGCAAACACGAGAGGCGCCAGGCAGAGGTTTTCCTCAATGAGGTAGTTAAATTTTTCTTCCTTGGCACTTCATCTGGACGAGCTGACTTACAGGTCTCTTCCAACCTGATCGATTCTATGATTCCATCTTCAAACTGCCAGTGCACACGGAAAGAACGGCTCGCTGAACACACACACACCAACCTTCCAGCGTTTCCTCTAAGCCCCTGTAAGAAAGGAATCCCACAGACCTCCCGTGCAGGTTATGGACTCCAGTGTCCAATGCGCAATCAAAGCTTACACGAAGAGTGAAGGAACAGAGATAACAACTTGGAACATGGAGGCATCTTACCTTTTTCAGTGCCAGAGAATATGGAGATGATTTTATTTCTAGGTTTTCTCTCTTCTGGTACAGAGGGCAGGGGTTTCAAGCTGTGGTTCGCAGACAACTGGTCCTTCCCTCCCGAACTGAAGATAGTGCTGCTCATCCGGACAGGAGGAGCTGGTGGCTTGTCTTCCAGTTCTCCGTTGTCAGACATGGTTCTCGACAGCTAGTGAAAGCACTGAAACAGAAACTTGTGTTAAAAACGGAGAGAATGGAAGACAAATCTAGCATTTTTCTGTTGGCCAACAGGGGAAGGAGGTGTGAATTCAGCTCAGGAGCTTAGCGAGCGCTGCGCTGGTAGGCACCAACGTTTCTGCCAAGGAAGCGCTCCCTTCCTCCTTCCCTCCGGCTCCTCACGCCCGCTTCTGGGCCACCCGTTCCTTTGGGCCGGCAGCAGCACGCGTGGGATGAAGTGACTGACTGCTCCAGTGCTGAAACCAACCCCGTCAAAAAGAACAGTCAGTTATAACGAGCACCAATTCCCTGACCAGGTCCACTATCTGTTCGTGTAAAGGTTGGGTACTTGAAAGGAATACTCGTTAGGACACCAGCACAGCTTCTTCGGAGGGAGGTTCTCGCTCAGAGCTTCGTGCTATGGAGTCAAACACCCTTAAAAGCTTCCCATGTCATCCTTCTTGTCATCTTTCAGACAAGATCTTGGGGAGAGCAGAATAGCTATGTTTGAAGTCATGATCCAACACATCACCCGTATCAACTAATATAAGAATACCTCTACCCAAATTACACAGCCTGTGTAAAGATTATGGCGCTGGGATCTACTAGGCGCATTCCACTTCGGAATAAGGACCCGCATGGCTTTACCTCTTTGTGCCACACTCCCTCCATTTGCAGTATGAGATACACACACACACTACCACCACAACCCTCCTGAAGCACTAAAAAAAGAAAAACACATGAGAGATCACGAGCAAATAGCTACTAATGCTAAAAACACAGCACAACGAACCATCCACACGGCACGTTCCACATTCAAGATAATCAATGCTGGCGTCTCCTCCCTCCCCATAATACCCTGGTGATTTTTCTTGCTGATCACCAAGAAACAGGCAGCCTCTCTGCTGCAAAAGAAGTTACCTCTTGGTGACAGCTGAACAATAAATAAGCCCCTCACTATGCCCAAAGGATGAGCTCTCCCTTGGAACACGAGTCAACACACCTCCCATTTCTCACGACGGTTTGGGAAACGAGTGGCCTGCTGGCACTCGAGGGAGCCAGACGAGGACGGTGAGAGCACGCTGCTACCCCCACACCTCGTTCACAAAGGATGAACACCGTGCTGCACGATGTCTGCGCAACGCGCGCATCTCGCAGGCCTTTAGCAGAAGGACCGCAAATAGGTGGGCTGCCGTTCCCCGCTCGCTCACTGAGCAGGGCAACGCTGCCAAACCCCAGCTAAGCAAAACACAGGAGGCTAGCAGCCCAAATTGGAGCGGCACAAGAGCACGGTGTTGTAGGTCGTGAAGCTCAGAAGAGATTAAAATGAATTACCACCATAAACGCCCGCGAAGGCACATCATTTCTGTACAAATACCTTCGGAGGCATAAACAGCACCAATCAAAGATCTGGCAGCTGAAGTGAGAACGGGCCCTGCGCCGCTTGCCCCATCGACTTCGAGATTGATGGGAAACAGCTGCCAAAGCTGGGCAACATCCACCTGGATGCGTCTGCCTTCGAGCCCTTTTCCTGCTGCCGGAGCGATAAATGGGCCTGCAGCACTCGGACAAGGCAGCTGGGCTGCAGTTGCAGATCAGGCCGTGATTCCTACTTTCCAATTTCGCTTACTGATTGCTCTTTCAGATGTCGCAAGTTATCTACAGGATCTTCTCCGTTTTCCAGTGCCTACCCTGCAATATGGGAAAAAAGTTCAGAACCCTGGGATTTCACAGCAGGTTTGAGCAGTCCACCCGCAGGGATTTGAATTCCAACCTCCTTCCTAACAATGAACGTTGTTCTCACAAAGGTGTGCGACCAATTCGGGACGTATTTTTTTTGGTCGAAGCCCCCAAGCCCAGCGTTCACGAGTCCTGTTTTTAGAACTGGCTTTTAAGAGGACCCAGGTAGAGGAGAACAGCCGGGAGGGCCTGGGACAGCTCTACACAGCTCTGAAGTCAGCCTGGAGCACAGGGGACTGTAACCCATTCTGCCTACATCCATGAAATCTCAGGAAAGAACAGGATGTGGGGTCCTCAGCTAACCAAACGGGAATAGACACTGAAGAGGAAACACCCCCCTCCAAACAAAGAAGTAAGATCAGACAGCTAAATAAACCAGAGAAGGTAAAGAAGCACATCCCAGGACTTTAATACCGAACAACACACTACGTGGAGAAAGCAACAGCAAGAACAGCTTTGTGTATTTCATTTTAAACCAAACATTATTTCATCTATCCGTGAACTTATTTGTGCTGCTTGGTATTAGCAACAGCTGTACGTAAAGGCAGCCGCCGAGCCTGCGTCCGAGACTGGCCAGGAACAGACTGGTCCTCCAAGCCCATGCAAATTCCCCATACCCTTTGTAGGAGAGCCCAGCCAGCTAATTAATGATGTTGTAACACGGGATGAAGGCTGCCAGCTGTGCAAAAAAGCTTTGGCACACTTTGACTCAGGTGTTTGCAGAATAAGATTCTCACTATAGCAAAGAACCTGATTTTTCAGTGATACTCAGCGCACATCCGCTCTTCGCATATTCGCTGTTACAGGTCCCTGATCTGACGAAAACTATCCCTTAGCTCTCGGCACGTTCAAGGGAAGGAGCCGTTAACAACAGGATGGAAGCAAGCGTCCCCAACCCATCTATTCCACATGAGGCACTTCAGAAAACTGGCGTAACAGCACCTGCGCAGAACCCTCAGGTCCGCGTCCATCACTTACACTTAAACAAAATCCTTCAAGCTCATTACATCTTTGGGTTAGTAAAACCTCAACTTCTGGAAAATCCTCAGAAATAACAGGACGAATTATAATTTCTGGGCGATTGTTTCAAAGGCTGTTGTTCAAACAAACTGCTAGATCCCAAACAGTTTTGCACAAAGGTCTGCTTCAATGCTGAGGAGCTTTAAGTTCCTGGTTTAAGGAATGACAGCTCCACTCACAACAGATCACGAAACAAGAGTCGGATCCTTTGGTCATCACTGGAAGCGAGAAAACAAAACAAAGAACACAGTCATCTTGTTTGGGTTCAAATCCAAAGAGCTCGCCTCCTTCCGACAGCTGAACGGAGCAGAATGGAGCAGCTCCCCCCTCCTTTATCCATACCCTGTCTTCATTATGCAGGGAAAGTCTCCGCAGCGCCAGGAAGAACTCTGGAAATTGCTGCAGAGGTTTGGCCTTATGTGCCATGACAGCAGGAGGAAAGAACGACAGGCATAACATACAAAAGAGAAGTGCGAGTACATCCCGAGGCTCCTTTTCTGCTCCCTCACTCCCCTGGAGAGGAAGAGGCGCCGGCCTCATTCAGCACCAGCTCGATGTAATCGCTCCTGCCCCAGCCCCCAGCACGAGGCCGCCCTGCTCAATCATCTCTTGCGCGGGGATTCGCAAGGCCCAAGGGAATTTCATTTCTTCTAGCACAGAGCCTGTATGCTGGCAAAAGGGCGGCCAGGTTTTTTTAAACCTTGGTTGAAAGGCATTTACGGAATCGGCTTGACTAAGTTTGTGCAGCCTCAGGGAAGCAGGCTACATCTGGCAGAAGAAGCAGCTGGAAAAGGATGCAATCAGTGGCGATGGATTCGTCAGGGAAAATAATGCCAGGAATAACAATGGGATCACGAGCTCCCCGCAGTTACTGGTGGCACCGCTTTTAACTGCGAGGACTAGAAAGCGGCGGAATGGACCACAGCAGGGAAGCTGCAAACGGTTGGTAAGTGCAGATTCCAGACAGATTCCCTCCCACCACAGAACGGTGCTGCAACCCAGGGCATTCACCAACAAAAGACACAAAAAGAGCTAAAACTTTCCTCCCCAGCAGCTCTGCTGCCCGCTCTGCAGAACGCAATCACAGGGGCCAGAGCTGGCGACCACAAGGCTCCGGTTCTCGGTTCTCTGTCGGACACGACACTACCAACTGAAGAAGCCGAAAAGCAGAAGGGCTCTCCCTCCTGCTGGAGGCAGCAACTGGCCAGCTGCGCTCTGCAAGGTCCGAAATCGGTCTCGTGAACAGGGAGACCCGAAGCCAGGCTCCTCAGAAGCGCAAGCCTTCCCTTCCCGGCTTTGAAGGGAGAAAAGTGCAGGGAAGCCACTTGTGTAGCTTCAACCATCCTCTTCCTCCCAGCCCAGAAGAGCCATGCAGTGAGCGACCAGCACGTGTGTTCGCAGTTTCGTTTTTACAGCCACGGCCCAGGAGCCAGTTCTGCCGCTCGCGAGCTTTCTTCCTTTTGGGGAAGAAAGGGGCCCGACAACCCTCGGTGTACCCAGGCCACAAAAGAGGCAGCAGCTCCTGTCGCTGGCGGGAAAACACCCAGAAACGTAACCCCGACAGCGAGTAAAAGCTGGAAAGCAAAGCGAGACTCGGGCGGCGTTTGCAGAAAGCTGCTCAAAACCCCCTGTTGCGGCGCATTTGTTTTCCCCCAACTCCCCCGTGCGAGAGCACAAAGCGGGGCTGCTTCCTGAAGGACTTCCTAAGCACGGCCGTGGCGGCGGCGCTGGCTCTCCCAGCCTCCCTGGTGAGCGGCGCCGAGGCCGACACGCACTCACTGCCTCGCAGCCGAAGCGCAGCCCTCGCTCGGACGGAGGCCCCTCTCTGCCCCAGCGCTGCTCTTTGGCTCCTCCGTCTTCTAAAAAAGGACAAGCGTTTTTTCCTCTCTGACTCGCCTGCTGCAGGACCAAAGGGAAATAAAAGGAGGTTGAAGGCGTTTTCCTAGCTGCTACAGCGCGCGGCCCCGTTTTTCCTGGAGCACCTGCGCCAGATGGAGCGTGCAACGCGCGGTACGGCTGCGCACACCTCGGTCTGACGGTGCCGCGTGGCACCGCGAGGCCCTGAGTGGGGCTATCTGTATTTCAATCTAGGATCTGATGCAAAAGTGAACTGGACTGCCGCTTGGAAAAGATGATACCGAGCTCAGAGCTGGGTGATAACCCGCGCGGAACTTCCCTCTCCTGCCACGACAGCGCTGCTTTAGGCTGCCCCTGTCGCAGCTCTCTGGAGCCCGAACGAAATCCAGCCACCGCACGCACCCCGACAGGGCTCAACCCAGCTCCGTGTAGCACAGGTAACAATGACAACTTATTTACTAGCAGCACCGCCACACCGAGGGAGCAACACAAAGGTCAAATGTGAGCCTTTCCTGCAGGGCCGCCCAAAAGCAGAAGTAACCGATTTCAGGGTAGCGCCACGTTAAGAAACGCAACCGCCTTGCTTCTGAGAGCGGGGCCCTCGCTGCGGCACGGCAGCTGCAGGCGCTTATCGCCACCGCCGCCACCGGAGCGGCCGCAGGAAGCGCGGGACGCTTGGGCCACGGGGACGGCCCGCGGGCACGGCGCTCGAGAGCGACGCAGCGGAACCACGGGCTGCCCACGGGGAGCGGCAGCAGAAGAGAGAGCAGAGGAAGGGGGAAAAGAGCCCTGCCCCTAAGCGTGTTTCCCTGGCCCTGCCGTAGCAGAGGGCGCAAGGTTGGAGAACGGCAAGTCGTCCTTCCAGCACGCTGCGCGGCGGCTGTCAGCGCTGCCTTCCTGTAGAGCCTTATAGGGTGCTACTGGCTCCGGCTGTCACGCACAAAGGGCAGCATCCGGCACCGCCAGGGCCAGGGCAGAGGAAAACGGCAAAACAGACGGCTCGCAAACAGGTCTCCAAGGCGGAGGATGTCGGGTGAGAAAAGGCAGAGCGACTGAAAAAAAGAAAAAGGCAATAAAAGAGCCTGCTCGCAGCTCAAGGAAACACCGGGGTAACAACGGATTGATGTCGTATTCCACTCTTGGTTTCTATCCCGTAAATCCTCACTGAAAACCTTCACCCCCAGCGCACTGACCCGAGCTGCTAACTGATCTCCAGGCTCCCCAGCACCACCACTGCTGAAAAAAGAAAAATAAAAGAGTGAGATGAGCCGGGACACCTCTTTATTGCAGCAAGGAGGGAAAACAGGCCTTTCCAAAACACACACACACACCGGGCAGTTCTTCCATGGGCTCTGCAGGGCTAGTCCCTTCATCAGATGCTCCGTTTTTCTCGGGCCAAGCAGATTTTGGAGCACAAAAGCAGAATGAAATGCCTGCATGTATTTTTCTAACACCCTCCCACACTTTTTTTTTTTTTAAAGGCTCCTGTTGAGCAATAGATTTCCTGTGATTAGCTCACATAGTACTGATTATAGCTCACTTCCTCCCGGGGATTAGCTGCAGGCAGCTTTCTGACAAGTTTTTCTTCAGCCGTGCTACCTCGCCACAGCTCACTTCCTGCCCCATCCCTCGCAGCGCGCTGGTGCGGCGGCTCATCCATTTGAAACGATTTCGCCGCGGCAGAAACGATCCACAGGAGCAGCACATCTCACACCGTCTCCTCCACGAAGGGCAAAACAAACCTTTCTGGGCGCTTCGCTTTCCAACTGAAACCGTTTGGTTCCGGGGGAATTGTTCTACCTGATCCAAAAAAGGAGCTTTCTGAAGCAACAGAAGGCCACTAGCAGAGGCTGAGAATACTTCTCTCTTTATTTCAACTCAGAGAAGCTGCGTTAAAAAAAATAGTGGCAGACCAAGAATTACTTTCTTGCAGACCTGGCAAATGCAGCCTCGGATCTTCTGCCTGCCAAGAGGACTTGTGCGAAGGGAAGACCAACAGTAACCTTGGCTAATGGCCAGCGAGAGCCAGCGGCGTGATCCGTCCCACCTAGGCTCAGGAGGAACACGTGCGGATGCTGTGCCCAACACGCAGCTCTCGAGCCTTGCGCCCCTGCAGAGGCAGGCACCAGCCCCCACGGGACGTGCAGAAGCAGCTCTTTTCCCTTTAGGGGTCTCGGATAAAATACGTGTTCGGTCTATGCCAAACCACGGACCCACGAAAGCCAACGGTTATTGTCATTTAACTTTCCTTTATGGGGAGGGAAGAGGAAACTAGACTGACCTGAAATATTCCAGCCAAGCAGAGACTCTAACTTACGAGCATAAGCACGCGGGATACCCCTTCAAATGAGGCAACTGAGAAAACAGCTTAAAAAAATAAAAATGTGAGCACGCCAGACATTAATTCTTCACTCGGATTGATGCAAGGACACACTCGCCAAGCTGACCGCTCGGCAAGGCCAACCGACTGGTGGTGCCACTAAATGGCCAGCACCATTTTTGCAAAATGAACGGCCACGAGCACCGGTTTGCCTGCTTCAGCCACCAAGGAGGCGGCCACGAATCGTACGAGCAGGTCCTGCCTTGCCAAAGACAAATACCCTGTTACTGGAGTATTTGAAAGTCACCGAGCTCTTTCCAAAGAATTTTCGTCTAACCCTTTGCCAAAGTGCCTCGCAACCCAAAGCAATTCATCTATTTACTCCTTAAGGAACTCTGCAGACGCACAAAGCCTCGCACTGGAAACGTGCTAGGCTGTCAGTCAGAACTCAAACCAGAGGCCAGCCCTCCGATGAGCCACCAGCGGTAGACTTCCTGGCCTCCAAGCGGCCCCGTTACCGCCAGCACCTCTCCCCACGCAGCGCCTACAGCCAGGCCGTCTCCACCCCTCGGCGCAGGCACAATAAAGCGCGACTTTTGGAGAGTCGCTCATAAAGATAAGCAAACACCGCCGAGATTCTGGCAGCCTCCCACGCCGACGGACCAGGTTCACATCTGCCTATGGAGCCGAAGACACGGGGCGATAAGCAGAAACCTCGGTAGGGACAAACGTTTTGTGCCAAGGTTTCGCTTTCCGCCTTTTTGAACCGGGAGGAAGGATTGCTGCACAATTATCAGCTACAATTTGCGACGGAAAACTACATCAATGGGGAAAAATCAGAAGAGGCACCAATTAGAGACAGGACGGGCAAGAGTAAGAGTCCACCAGCGCACGGAGGATTTAAGCAAATGAGCGATGCTTCATTTCACAGGCACCGCAGCCATCTGCGAGCCCTGTGATGCATCTCTGCCTTCTCCCTTCAAGTCACGAGTGGCAATCGGCTCCCACCTGAATTCTCATCTCTGCTTCACAAAATAAGCACGGCACCATTGAACTGTGGAGGCGTATTTCACCGCAAAACGAATTAGAAACTGCTTCTCTGCTCTCTTGCCTCCGAACTCTCGACACAGCTCAAACGCCACAGGCGACGGGAACGGAGGGGCCTCCGAGGCAGCTGCTGAGTGGCTTCTGATCCCCATTTCCCCTAAGCCCGGCGGGGAAACTCCCGAGGCGAGGCTACAACACCGTCGTTGCCAGCGGAGAAGAGAACGGAGGCAGATTTGCAGGTCCCCACATCCACCCTGCCCGCAGAGCGGCCCTCGCAGGCCTGCAGGGCACGGAGGAGGAGGAGCAAGCGAAGCAAGAAGGATGGATCTCGGCGCCCTGCCGCCTCCCCCTCTCAACTGAGGCCACGCTTCATTTCAGGCAGCCCACAGCCACACCGCCTTCAAGAGCCGTTGTGCAATGCTGCATAATGATCAGATGAGCTCAAAGGTGTTCGAAAAGCCTCTTCAGCCCTCAACGAGGAAATCACTTACCCCTGCTCTACCAACCTGAGAACCTGAGTCAACTGAAGAAGGAAAAGGCAGCCTGCAGCGCACAGCGCATGCAAATCCAGGATTCGAGCTGTTTGTGCTTACTCACATTTCTTTAACTAGAAGACTCTTCGGAGCCTTTATTTTCACGAGCCGAGATCTTCTGAAGATCAAAGGAGAATGGGGAAAAAGGCAAGTAGGGAAAGTTTACGAGGAAAAAAAAATTGGAGGCTGTATCTCATCCTCGAGACTCTCTCTTAATTAAAGCCGGCATTTACAGGCAGGGAGGGATCACACATTCCAGAGCAAAAGTCATTTGAGTAAAGGGTCGGCTACCTGCAGGAGGCACCTACACGTCTCCCACCGCACGCACAGCTGCTGTAACCCAGACAATCGCCACTCAGTGTCACTGACACCCCCCCGAAAGTGGCAGCCTACTGGTGTGGTGTAGAGAGAGCACCGGTACCTCTGGTAGAAAGCAGCTTGGTTTTTACCTCCCAAATCCAGAACGATTGTTTCCAAGACCTAAACTGGAGGCCCAGGCCGAACGGGAAAGGGAGCAGGAAACGCAGCGTGTATCAGCAAGGCGAGGAAGGAAAAAGGATCCGGCCTTAAGGGATCCATCACTTTCCCACCAACAGAGCTGTCAAGGGGAAAAGAAATCAGGGAAGAAGATGAAGGGAAAAGTAGCTCCCTGCACACGTGAAGAATGGAGCTTTTGTTTCACTCTAGGGGTTGGCCAAGGCTTGCTTTAGCTGCAGTTCCCGGCAGGAAAACCCCCGGACACCAGCCTGGCGACTCCGGTGGTGCGGAGCGCAGCTGGCACAGACGCTGCTCACGCTCCGAGCATGTCGGTGTCCGACGACTTCTTCAGCAACTGAATTCCTGCAGGAGAAGCATTCCCTGAAGCATCCCCACCTCTGCGCTGGGGAAGTTCACCCACCAGCAGCTGGGCACGCCATTAGCAGCACCGAGCTCTGAGCCCTCGCAGCAACGCAGCTCCTAGACCTGACGGCTGCCAGAAGGCCCTGCAGACACCAACGAGCGCCGTCACACCGAGCCCACACTGAGCATCGCGGCCACCAGCGCTCTCACTACCTCAGCTGCCGATGCCCAGTTGGAGGTCTCGAGGCAGCAAGTGAGGCTGTGAGTTTAGCAGAAGAAAATCCATGAGAAAGCAAACCACTTGGGAAGGGTCACCCCAACCTTCCTCTCGCGGCAGCGGCTCAGGACTGCAGGATGGCACCAGGAAATCCCCCAGGCTTCGGCTACAAGACCTCAGTAGCGCTATTCCCACCCACAGTTAGCTTGCTGTGCATTTCGAGCTGGTCCCATTAAGGAAGAACTTCACTACACTGCTGAAGTGCAAAGTTTCACGGGTTTTATATGAGCGATTAGCAGATCTATCCTACTATATTTAACCTTACTAGCAAAAGCAAAGGTCATCTAGACGGGGCACACCAGGAAGCCCTGCCGTCACTGGCCCTACATCATCGCCCACCCTTCCCCATTAATTCCAAGGGCGACAGGACAAAAAGCACAAACTGTAGCTGTCACATCTCAAATCAACAAGGGTTTCAGCTCTCCATGCACACACCTATCTGTAACTTTGTGCTCAGGGTAGCAGCGAACCGTTACCACCTAGAACACAAGAAGGGAGCTGAGCAAGCTGCCTGTAAATTGCTCACCTGCCTTCGCACTGCAGGACTCCCTTCGCAACACCTGCCGGGTTTGCCTTGCGTGCTCTGCTGCATTTCCTGGTTTGTAGCCACTTTTAAAACACGCAGTTACAGAAGTGCCACGTTATTCCGGGGTTTAACGCTGCAAGTCCCTAAAATTTAGGCAAACGTTCTCGTGTGTGTTTCAGGCAGCCAAGGCACTCATTTTGAACCTGGAAAGCACATCATGGTCATCAACTTACACTCCAAAAAGGGATATCAGAAATGAGTCTTGGTTTTTTTAACTGATTTTCTAACTTCTTCTGTGTTTATAACCACCGGATAGGCATCTTTCAGCTCACAATCAGAAACAGAAGTATATATGTATGGAAATCATGGAGTCACAGATACCCCACGTTGGAAGGGACCCACAGGGATCACGGAGTCCAACTCGTGATACGCATGCCATGATTTAAATGCCAATCGTGAGAGGCCCAGCACATGCTCAAAGTGTTGCAACCCAACCTGTTTGTACATTAGCACTCTTCGCAGACGTTCCCGCTTTCTCCCCGTCCTTCTGGTGGAGCACCAGACACGCATTACCTCTAACCATCTCCAGCTGTTCCCGTAGGATGCTGCAGCACCACAACCACAGAAATAGATCTTACAGCTCGAAAATGAAATGCTTTTTAGAAATAGTACAAAGCGAGGAACACGGTCACCAACTGAATAGACAAAATACTGCGCAAGCCACGGCTAAACAGGATAACCAGCACGCTGTGAAGCAGGAGAGCTTCCAAGGGAAGCTGCCAAGTTAAAATAATATTGGAACAGTTGACAGAATATTGAACCTAGGAAGCTGCAAAGGCCTTTGAAAAACTGCTCCTATTGAAGTCGCTATGCTAATTACGACAAGAACTGAACACACAAGCAGTGCATTTGAAACCAAGGCAAAAGAGTTTTTAAACGACTGAACATCTTTGTGCGAGGTGTCTGCTACTGGTGACAGATCGTCTTTGGGCACCTCTCTTACCTTACCTAAGACGTTAAGCAACCATAAATGCAATCCTACCAAACCCAATATTCAGAGTGGTTTCTCGGGGTGCCAGCTGAGCTCCAAGGCCTGGCACAGCTGGGCAGGGAAGCTCGGTGCTGTGCAGCAAACTCGTAAGGGCTTTGAGATTGTTTTTTGCTTGGTTGGGTGTTTTTTTTTCCTTTGAAGGCAGAGGGAGAAAAGCAAATCTGAACAAACAAAAAACGTTTTAAGAAAAGCTCATCAGAGGCTCAAGAACCAACAAATGCTTATCTGTGTCTCAGAGCTGGTAGCCCGTTTTAAAAGGGCTTGAAAAGACAATAGCCAAAGGCGGGCAAACGATAGAAACCAATGTCAGGCCAACTCGCATTAAAATAATAAATGAAAGGACAGCGCTTGGCTAGGGTTACAATGAAGCAGCCCTCCCAGCTCTGTATGCTGGAACTGCATACCTGCTCAGTAAAGAAGGAATGAAGTTCTTACGAGCAGAATGATGAAGTTTCACCAAAATGTTACCGGAGCAGGAGCAAAGCTTCTGAAAATGCCCTTCTGAGAGGCTCGGGGATTACAGAAAAGGACCAGCTCTGGGCTCTCACTTTGCCTCATTAGCTCGGCTCAGCAACAGCTGGGCAACTGCGATGAAGCTGAAGATGTCCACAAGGATGAGACTGAACTCGCATAAAACAGACTCGGATCGCTAACAACCAACAGCTACGAAACACAAAACTTCATCCAGGAAACAGCAGCGTCCTCCCGTACACACACACCACCCCGATTAAAGAAATTAAAGCCATTTACTCCAAGAGAAATACGAGAAGTCAGGGCACCAGGCAACACGGCCACGGCCTGACCCAGCACAGCCACCTCTGTGCCTTCCAAACCCTGCCTCCGATTTTCATGTGTAACACCCCGAGATGCTCCCAGGCAGCCTGAACACAGCAACCAGGGCACGAAATACTTCTTCTGCGACAAGTCAGCATAGCAGGCTTACAAATCTGCAGCTATAACAATTCAAACACTTCTTTAAACACAGTTTTTATTTTTCTTAAGTCTCCTCTCACAGAACGTATGGTAACCATGAAAAAAAAAAGGTAGCCCTAATGTAATACCTCTAGAAATGATCAACTTCCCAAGGGCTTGTCACCTAAGGGAAAATTTTCTCAGGTCCTTTCGATTCCGTTAAGAAAACAGGAAGCGAACTTCAGCAAGAAATTGCTAAAGAGTAAAACAGAGGTAAAGATCTCTATTAAACTGGTTAGCAAAGAGAAAGCCCACAAGGTCTCAGCCCCAGCAGTCACTCGCCACCGGTCTGTCACCACACTGGCCACTGGAAAACGCACCTCGGCCCCGCAGGTGTGCGCGAGCGCAGCAGTGCGAAGCCTGCTTATGCCTGCACCTGGTTAAATAAAACAGCATGAACAAGAGGAAGGGACAGCTAAAACCCCTGGTTTTGAGGATTACTGGCGAGGTACTGCCAAAAGAACAACGGTAGGGGTTACAAAGAGAAAGCCGTTTCAGCAGCACAGGAAACGGTCGCTCCTGTTAATCAGAGCAAGATGGAACCAGGGTTGCACCTACCTTCAGTCTTGAGCAAGACTCTTGAAACAAAACGCTTCCTCCAGTTAACACACAGGTTTTAATTTAGAAAGTTAGCGTCTTACTTCAGCCTGCTGGCTTTGGAAGTGATAAAGCAAAGCCCGGCCATCAGCAGTCCCCGTGCTAGGTAAGCCCTGGTAGCAAAGCGCTGCCACAGACCTCGTCCCTGAGACCTTCCCTTCCGGGGCAGAGTGAATCTCCCACCAAGCCGTGCTTAGGCTGACAAGACAAAAGTCAACGTCGGGAAAATGTCTGACAACTACTGCTTAGCAGCAATGAGGAAATGAGGAAAAATCATTTAAATCCGTTAGTTAATGCAAATGTTGTGCTGCTGGATACCAAACTCACCACAAGCATGAATTAAAATGTATTAAAAGATCATTGCATTTTGATATTTTCACTTATCCTCCATTCTTTTAGTTTATTGCCACCTTTCTTACCTCTTTTTTCCTTAAGATGCTAAAATTTCATTACATTGGCTGCTCCAAGCTCCAGCAACATGGCTGTGATGTGCTATCACGGAGGTTTCCCAGATGCCTTAACTTCTTCCTCGTGGGTAACGCTCAGCCCCGTTTTACCTAGCACAGGCACATTCACTGGTGCTGCAGGAAAACGTAGGGCTTTCCAGCACACGCCCAACACACCAAGGAGAACGGGAATTATCCCTCATAAAAGATGAAGCATTTCGCTTTCACTTCTAAATAAATAAGAAAATAAAAGGCAGCACAACCGCGGACCAAAACGCGCAGCCGTGCTTATGTGCTTAAGCCCCAGACCGTGCTGAACTGGTCTGAAGGTTTTGCTTCCGTTTCCCCCAGCTATGTGGAAAATGAGACTAGGATCTAAAAATCTCAGCACTGTTAGAAAAGAGAAGCCAGACCTAACCAGTGCTGCTCCACACATATAAGACCCCAGCAAGTAAGTCAAGGCTCCGTGCCCCGAAGCATTACCTCTGCTCCTCAGTGCTCAGCTTGGCCGGGAGTACCAGAGCCTCAGCGCGCTAGCACGAGGTTAAAGCTAGCTGCTCGTGCTGCTAAACCGCTGCAAGTCCTGAGCTTACGTGCACCCCAGAGTGGGAAAAATGCTAGGGGGCAGCAGAAAAGATCTCACCAAGCGTACTTATGCTCAGTGATTACATCCCAACTCTACAAACCAAGCGTACCTCAAACCTCAGACTGAGGAGCAAACCTTTCAAGCCCAGTTTAAGATCAGCGCTTCCTTCTGCAGGAATTTAGCTCCCCGGCGCAGATCGCTGCAGTCAGGGAAGCCACAGCATGGGGGAGTGGGCAGAAACAGCTGGTTTGGGGCCAGGGCTGAGCAAGACTCTCCCCTTCCCCCTCCGACCCGAAGAGCTAGCTCTCGTACTGACGTAGCGTGGTACTGAACTGCACCCTTGCATCTCAGACACTCGGCACGTTGAATACCGGTATAAAACATGGAGCATTTCACCAATCACTGCGTCAGCTCAAAAGCAGCAAACCCAGCATCAGCCATCCTAAACCATTTAGGGCCTCGGGTTCAGAAGATGACCAAGCTCAGCTACAAACGTTTTGAAGCTGCCCGAGCTGACAACTAACCCCAGTGCTACGTTCTCCGTTCCCAAACCACATGAGCTGCAGGAGAATAAAATCCCTCACACGTGCCACGGCACCGTGGCTTGTTGAACTAAGCGTTCTCTCTGCACACTCCCAGCTCACCAACACAGCGGTGGGAAAACTGCCTGGACACGTGTGCTCACGGCAATGCTGCGTGGGGCAGCCTGAAGGGGCTTCCGGACACGTAGCTGGCACTTCTGAGGGGTGATCAGCCTCACTCTTCGGTCCTTTCTCCCCCAGCGCCTTCAAAGAGCAGCCGAGGCTGGCATTGCGGGCAGACACCGGCACCTCCGGGCTGCGGGACGGCCGCGACCTGCCCGTGCCAGAAGAGGCAGCTCCTTGCCGTGACCTCCGAAAGGCCAGGGCCCTTTTCTGCAGCACCTGGAATTCGGCCAAAAATCGCTTTTCCCTCAATTCTGATATCCTGAAGGGTAACAATTTTTGTCTAATTCTTCATTGGTTAAAGCTTAGCTTAAAAGCAGAAGAAAAAGATGAAAAACTCTTACATTTCTTCCCTTTTAACCTTTTTTGTAATGTTGTGAAGTTTTCAAGGTCACTTCCTTTAAAACACCGATTTGTTTTGTGTTTGACAAGCAGATAACACACAATGCTCTCAGCCCCTTCCAGTGACCCATTTCCACAAGGAGCTGCCCAGCCTCAGCACGACGAGGCCCAAACCCCAGCAGAACGCTGTCCAAGGGGGTGGCACTGTGCAGGAGACAGGCTGAGGAGAGAGCGAGTTTCACTTTTCCAGGCTCCCACTTCAGCAGAGACCTTTCCGAGAGGGAAGAGCTCATTAAACATTCAGAGGTGATTTATAAAGCATCCTCTGGAAACGGTCTTTTCTCTCTGGGAGATACCCTTGGTAGCAGAAACACTCCTGGACAGGCTGGGAATGAAGAACGGATACAACTCCAAGTACTACATTTGTTTCCACACCAAACCCCCCAGCGCTGGATGAAGCTCTAACTTCCCTGGTGAAAGAAGCTGAGGGAAAGCCTCCGTGTGCTGACAGTTGTAAATTCTTGTGGGCACGCAGTGAGTCAAACATCCAGGACCAGCAACCAAAGCAGCAGCAGGAAACTTCAGAAAAAAGCAGAGGCTGAACTGGAAAGCCTCGTTAGCGCGTTCCCAGCCCCCAGCACACCTGCCGGCCGCCCTTACTCCGGTTCTCCTTACGCTAAATCCCTTCATTAATGCAGCACGCCACCTGTAAAGCACGGTTGCCCTAACACGTTGACTCCTTCCTACAGATGCTTTTCCTTAAAATGAAACTCCAGCGTTAGAATGAAACCTGTCTTATCAGAATAACTCCTTTAACGATAGGAAACAATTTTGCTAATTAGCATAGAGCGAGAACAAAGATTCAAACACAACACCCGCGCTGGCGGCAGGTAACCACGTATCCTCCCGGACAACATTCAGGATTTCAGCAGCAAATTCCTGCATACGGCTTTGGACAAGCTCCTTGTTACAAGGGAGCTACCGGCTTTATGCTGGTCAGCTACAGGACAAGAAATGCGTGTGTTTGAGCAGACAAACTGCGCTGATCCAGGACTAAACGACAACCGAGAATTTGGACAGGAACAGCGATGGAAATCTGCCACAGCAACGCGTCATCCTTATCCAAACCCCCCTTTGCACAGCTGTGGCAGAGATGTCTTTTTTCAAAGCTCAGTAGCTGCGGATGCTCATGCCTACATAACCAAACACCACTGCTTTTCTCAGAGCCTTTCTTCTTTGCTCACCATCCACAGCCAACACACCCACACCGGGCTTACGTCTTTTGGGAAAAGATAACCTGTCTGCTGCACAAAGCTCCCCAGGAGTACTATTACGTTCCCCTAGCAAGGGGTGTTCATTAAAACACGTTCCAAGCACCAGTAGATCATTAGAAGAGGAAGCAAACATTTTTAGAAGCACTTTGAAATGCATAAACAGAAATTAGACACACTGAGAATTTCAAAATCCACTTGACTGGAAAAAAAAAAGCCTCACCAATTGCTGCAGCATTTCAATATCTCATCACCTTCACACACATAAGGAATGCCTTTTGTTAATTCACAGGGAGTGACTCCGACCACCTCAAATTCATGCAAACGACAAAAAAAATGTTAATTTTAAAGGGGCATTCCTAACCTCACGGAGAGCAGAACTGCCCTGCACGTGCCAGACCCTCGTACAACTTCAGCGCTGTAGCAGCTCAGAGCAGGGCACCAAGATTCAGTTGCCTGGGGAAAGGACCTGAGCTTCCTCCCATGCCAGCCTCTGGAGGAGGATGCCAGAAGCAGAAGAGTTTTAGCAAAAGGTGAAGTTTCACATCACGTAACTGCTTGCCAGAAGCTAGCTCAAAAAAAAAAAAAAAAAAAGTTTCCATCCAAGACCCACAAAGAAAAGCCCAGCAGGTTGTCCAGGAAGCTGGTCCTCCCCGGCAGCTCAGGAAGGCAAGTGAAGTGCCACCAGTGTTGGGCTGGGAGCTAAGGCATGCCCACGGTTCCCTCTCAGCAAGGAGAAGCATTTTCAAAGCATGACTTGACACAAAACCACGCCTGGAGACCTCATAGACCGTGAGCAGCACAGCAAGGCCTGGGTACCAATGATGAGCTCTACCTACCCTTAGCAATGTCAAGTCCTGCAAACACTCAGAGCTTGCCCGAGATGCCTCCCTGCTCAAACCGACCTTGCTGGGGCGCAGAATCAGTCCAGCACTGGGCCAAGAGCTGCATTTATCGTTTCTGAGGCTCAGCCGAGTAGCTCAGCCTGGCATTCAGGCGCTTGGGCTGATTAGTTATCTGTAACAGCGCTACACTTCGCAGGGCAAGGAGCAGTGAGTAACCTCAGCGTCTGCAACGTAACGCTTACTGGAAACGTTCGTTCAGCTACCACAGCAGGTACAGAAACCTCTCCAAAACAACGCTGCGCAACTACAAAACTCCTGAAGTTTGGGGCCAAACTTGATTTAGGCTGAGGAAGGAGGAGGCTCCTCGGAAAACTGAAAATGGAGCAGGCTGCGGTCTTTCTGAATCTCTCCTCCAATCCAGGACAGCGCCTCTGCTTAGATGAGAAAAGACAACTGGTCCCAGTAATCAAGTTAACTGGTCCCAGTAATCAAGTTTCTAGAAGAAAGGAGAGAAAGTTCTACAGCAGCCTTCTTCTGGCAACTCGCTTGCACCTTTCACCAAGCGCCGGCAGCGCTGTCATTCAGCAGGGTACGTTAGCTCTGTGTCTCCGCAACCAGCCCACTGCTGCTGCTCCAGAGACAAGCCCCAGCACTGGCACTGTTACCTCGGTATTAATCCAGCTTGAGAGGAACCCATTTGATCAGCTCAAATCTGGTCCAGGCCCATTATTCTCACGGAACCATCTCAATTACAGCAAGCAAACTCACCCACTCACCATAACCAAAATGCAGAATTCACTTTATTTTTCACAAAACATCACCAGCAGAAGCTTTTACATTAAACGCGGGTGCATGAAGAGCTTGAAAATGCAGTTTCTCAAACGTCTCGTGGCTGAGCTGAGCAGGCAGAGGCCCTGCACGCGTTTTTTCTGGCTGCTGAGGAACTCACCCTCCTCCTGCCCTCCCCACCTCTGCACCTCCACTGTCTTTTCCCCCTGGTTGCTTCGGGGAGTCAACTCACTTTCAATGCTTTCTTCTCGAGTCCCAGTTTCTGACCCCAGAAACTGATCTTTGCTCTGTCAGCACTGGGCCCAGCCATTGAGAGCGGTGTCCCTGTAACTACAATTTGTTTTCAAAACAAGTCACTTTTCCTTTGTTGTGGCTATGCACAGGCATGTCAATAAATGCGGCTGAATATACTGGCACAAAACTCTCAGGGAAGCTCTCTGCGCCTCAGAAACCTCCTCACACAGAAAACAGATTAAAAGTGAAATTAAAACAAGACTGATACAAGAACTCTAAAGCAGAAGTAGCTCTTATTAGTGAAACACACAGACTGACCCTCTCAGCCCTACAGCCGTTATACCGGCACAAGGACAAAATCAGAAGCGTCGACACCCTTACCGCCTTTCCTAAAGTTATTTAGAAACCAAAGGTGCCCAAATTGTCCCTTTTAAATGCAACTGAAAGGCTGACTTCAACATTGCAAGCACGCGTGAGTTTTTAAAAGGACGCATTTTAAAACAAGCACAAGATGAAACCTGCCATACATGGTCAAAGCATTCGCCCATCCACTCCAGCATCCATCCTGGAGAGGAAATGAGAGCAGGTGCCTCCAGAACAAATCTCCCCAGGTTGGCCAACCGGGCCCAAGTTGCATCCCAGTAAACCAGCCCCTGACGAGCTGCCCCAGAGCAGCTCAGCGTGCCTCCAGCTCAGCAAAACATGTTGCACTCTGTTAAAACTTCAAAATATACACACCAGACACTGGCAGACGTTTCTATTGTTGCCCATTTCATCATCCAACATTTTTAATTACGGCATCTGCACAAAGCAGACACTAATCCCACGTGCAAGGTAGCTCAGAGACACTGTGTTACCATTTCTCTAGCATTTTTGTTCTAGCCTCAAAAACTGAAGTATCCAACCAGTAGACTTCAGAGAATAGCCCCTCCTTCCTCTAAAACATCGCTTGGTGGATTCTGACTTAAACCATTCCAATTCTTTTAGAGATTCTACTAAAAATGAATAATGCGAAGGCTTTACGTTTGCAGCTTCTGCACCACTTCTATTTCAGTTTGCTAGTCTGTAATAATAAAAGACCTAATCCCTCCACTCTCCGGTAACATAAGTCTGGAACAGCGCGTTTGGTTACACGGGGATGTTCTGTAGCCTGCTTCCACAGCATCTCTGCGAGTTAGATCACCTCCGTGTCCTAAAAGAAGAAAGTGAACCACGAAGTAGCCAGTTCCCTTTTTTTCTGGGGGGAGGCACCACACCGGGATGCACACCCTGAAGCCAGCACGCACTGAAAAGTACGGCCTAGACTTTTAAGAGAGAAAGCCCGCTTTGTCAAGCATAAAATACATCAAAAAAAAAAAAGAAAAAAAAAAAAACAAACCCAGAAAAACACAGAAATAAGAGGATTAAAAAAAATCACTGTATGCCGTGCTGGAATGACACCTTACCGTGCTGGTCATCGTGATACCTCCCAAGAAGACTGCTAAGCAGCCGCAGCCCCCCCTCACCGTGAGAGGCACAGCACCGACGGATGACGATGCTGCTGCTGCCTGCGGCCTGAAGGCCAGCTGACGGCCTCGGGGCTCCCAAACAAACCTCGGGGAGGTTGCTCCCGGGCCCCCAGCTGGGGCTGGAGCCGCCCTCACCGCCCCCTGGGGCCCTGCCGGCGGCTGCTGACAGAGCGGCGGCGGGAGGCGGGGAGGCAGCCCCGGGGGCAGGATCGCGCCCCCTGCCCGGCCACCGAGGGCCCGGCCCCCAACCTGCGCGGCACCTGGCCCGCGGAAACGGCTCCGAACGGGGTTTTTCCAGCGTCTGTGACACAAATATCCCGCTGCTTCCCCCCCCCCGCGGGGCAGCGAGGGCCCCTCACGGCGCAGCGCCGCCGCCCCGAGCCCCCTCACGGCCGGGCCGGGCCCATCCCGCTCCCTCCCGGGCCCCGGGAGGCGACGCCGCGGCCCCTTCCCGCAGCGCCCCGCAAACGGGGCCGGAGCCGCCGCCGCAGGCCCGGGAGGGCCCCACAAAGGGGCGGCGGGGCCGGCAGGTGGGAGCCGGGCACTCACCGGGCTGAGGCGGCGCCGGCCGCCTCGGGGAAGGGCGAGCGGGGCAGCGGGGCGCGGCCGCCACACGGCGCCTCTGCAATGGCGGCGGCGGCACCCACCGAGGCGGCGGCGGCGGCAGGAGCCGGAGGGGGAAGCGGAACCGCCGCGCGTGGCCACAGCCCGCGAGGGAGGGGCGCCGCCGCCGGGACTACAGATCCCGGCAGCCCCCGCAACCGCGGGGAGCCGGCGGCGGCGCGCGGGGGGTGACGGGAAATGTAGTCCGCGCCTCTGAGGGGAGCGGGCTGGGCGGGAAGGGGACCCTCACAGGAACGCCTCGCGCCCCCGCCGTGTCCCCCTGGGGTACCAGGGGCCGGCTGGGTGCACCCCCCGGCCGCCCTGAAAATAAAAACAGGAAAAAGCCAAAGGGTAGATAGACCTTGTTCAAGCCAGCTCTCACCCAGCCCTCACTTCCATCTTTTTCCTTCGGATGTATTTCCTTCACATTTCGTTGATGAAAACCAGTTCGCCCCCTGCTGCCTCTCCTTCAGGTCCACCCTGGCTCTCCCGAGCCTCAGGTGCAGCTGCAGCCAACGCACCCAGCAGCCAGGAGGCCACAAATGGGTGCCTGGGAGCACCAAGCGCATTGAGCTTCCTCATGCGCACTGTGTGCCACCCTTCCTTGTGCCCTGGAGGGGCTCGTTTTTGTACCACAACAAATTAACACTACTCCCACTAGGTTTCCAGATCAATCTGGATTCCGCGAGCTTGGTGCTCAGCATAACTTCTTGTGTTGCCACGTCCTACCGCCAGTGAGCTGAGCCATCTCTCATGTAACTACTCACATATCCAGGCACCAAGAGATGCAGCGGTAACACAGCTGAGAAAGCAGCATATGTGCCCTCTAGTCTTCTCCCCTAAAATTCCTGACACATCTCATCTTCCAGATTAGACTTCCCCAGACATCCACCTGCCCTGCAGCTTTGATCTCACCTCTTCTGTCAGTCCAGGCTTGAAGCAACATCTGATTTTTCCTTCAGAAGGACACGTGTCAGGTAGTCCCTCTTGATAAATATCTTACAGGAAAGCTTCCCCTACAGCCTCACACCAACACACAAGTCCAAACAGTGCATATCAGCCTTTCCAGTTTCAGTTTGCTTTCAGCTACATTAGGTCATCATTTTCTGTTACTCTCCACAGTTACTGCAGTGGTTTCTCACAGAAACCTTGCCCCTACAGACCCACAATATTTTGGCCACTTTCTTTCTTCATCACTTCTCCTTTCATATTGCTTTGTCCCCCCTCCAACTCTATTCCATATTTGACTCTCCTTTTTGCTCAAGCTAATTCCTCTCTGCACAGTCACGTACCTCTCAAGAAACTACAGATTTTATACTTCACGGCTCCCTCAGCTCTACTTTCCTTCCCTATAAAACCTTGCTTCTCCTTGCTGCTTCAGCCACATACCCCTATACTCGCCCTATTCCTGCTCCAAACCCTTCTCAGAATCTTTAACCTCCTCCCATTCTTTTGTCTTCCCAGGCACATCTTTTTAAAAGAAACTAGGAGTACTTTGTTGCTGTTATACATTCATTGGTGATTCTGAAAATCTTAACTCCCAACATGGCCTTTAATGCCCCCTTTTCTTTCATTACTGTAGTTCCTTTAATTCAGTCCTTATACCCATTAATGATGGATAAGTTGTATCCATCCCATGTATCTATGTTCTCTTGCTAATAACTCAAACTACCAGGCAGTCACCTCATTTCTGTCTCCACAGCTGCCAGATTTTTTTCACTGCCTCACAGCACCTCTGCACTTAAAAGCAATTCCTGCAGGACTGGCACCTACATTCTGCTATCTGGCACACACCAGGGCATGCCTGTTAAATGCAGTGATTGCTTAATGACTGTAGTTTCTGGTACAGGAGAGAAAGTTTAACTTGGAGATCAATTTCTTCATGCTTAATGCTACAATATTTATTATACTTATTTACAACTTTTGAAGAACTTTAATTCAAATGCTATGCATTTTAAAAGAACAAATACTTGCTATTTGCCATAGCAAAAACATCCACTGAAATTTCTGCAACTACTCTAATATTTTACATTAATCAGAATTAATGTTACTCCAGCTCACCTGAAAATCTCATCAGTGGAATCTTGATGAATTTTCAGTAGATATACTTAGTAAACCAGGAGCCACACAAGCTGTTTAGTGCACTGAAAACCTTCCCTCTCACCCTCCAGCAGCTATACTCTGTTCTAAAGTCAGTCTGTTTCATACTAAGAGTGCTAAGCACTCTTCAAGCCCCTCCTGCCACAGTTGCTCATACAACATCCTACCACTAATGCACACTTACATTCTTGCATCATCACTTCCACACATTTCCAAATCATCTCCTCATCATCTTTTATATCTTGCAATATTTTCTTCACTTGTCACAAGGAAATTAGTTTCCTTTCATTGGACTACACTGTCAGGCAGCTTGTTTTAGCATACACATGATTTTCACCTAGTCTTATCTGATGAATTGTGAGCTTTCAGGAGATAAACATCTGCCAAGCTGAGTGGCAATCTGGGACATGGCCATTCCATGAGTCAAACTGCAACACAGAATGACATACCTGCACCGGAGAGAAAGCACAAGGACAAACTCAACTCTGGGAGTTAAAAATGCCACTCAGAGGCAAGTGTTACAGCCTCTCTCCTCAGCCCTACTGCAAGAGCCACCAAATCTCCCTGCAATTGTCCTCTTTAATTTCTCCCTTCCCCCAAACAGATGCAGTGCATGATGCCTCTGAGGTAGCGCATGAAGTACTGGCGCAGCCATCATCATTCAGCACAGCCAGGGGAAAACAAGAGCCCAGTGTCAGAGCACTTGCCAACCTGTCGCGGGCAAAGTCACAAGACGAGCTCTCTATTGAATTCCAGCAGAAGCAGAGGAAGGATGCCCAGGGGAAGCTACAGCTGGACAGTGATGAAAGGCTGATTCTGCTGTGAAGCAGTCATGGCTGCATATAAAGGAGGATAGAATTTAAAAAACAGCATTTTCATTGATCTCCCCCCACACTCCCTCAAAAATCACCTCTCAACTAACTCTGAGGTATAACATTTTCTCCAACCGCCCCTGTGAGTAAGGTCACAATGCCACCTACTGACGATTAAAAACAACCACCACCTTCTGTCAATGCAGAGCAGCTCATTGTTTCCGTTAAGTAATCCTTCCATTTCCTTGTATATATGAACTGCTCTGATGGCTGCATGCAAGTCTTCTAAATGTTTGCTTCCAGTTTGTATCTTTTCATCAGCTTTAATCTCCCAAGGGAAATTCTTTTAGCTTCTGATACAGGGTGAAATTCCTTTCAAATTTTCTAAGCTCTTTCAACTCTGAATGATTTGACCAAGAGCAGCTAATCCCTCCCAGTCCTTAGCAGAGAACAGATTGTTTATACCTTCTACAGTCCCGAGTAAAGAACGCCTCTTTGCAAATTCATGCATAACCCATGTGGACAGCTTAAACAAGCTTCAAATTCAGAAACATTTATGACTAGATAATGTTTTTCATACCCTTAATAACCACTATTATTGTGGTTATTATTAAGGGTATGAAAAAGAGCAAAGAGCAGCACTATAGTTGAAGCAGGCCCTGGCCTGGGGCAGGGAATCAGAGACTGAGACTGTTCCCGACTGTTGCCGCACTGCCTGTGGCAGACCTTTCAGCTTTCTGCAGCTCTATTCTGTCCTCCATCCGCTTTGTCTATTCACAATGTACCAAAGCGGTCTTCTGTGCATGAAACGTGTTTGTAAGAATTAGGCCAAGAGAACTATAATCTGTTATGGGACCTGCAGGAATTACCAAGATATAAGTAACAGTAGAGGATTCACTTAAGAACGCAACGTAACACTGAGTTAGTTTTGCTGCACAGAGCTCAGTCGCTCTTTGCTTCTTTATTCAGAGCAGGGGACTAGGGAGAAGAATTGTCCGTGCTTGCATACAGCAGCAAGAATCAGACTGGAACAGAACACCGTGGCAAGAAGAGTCACGACGCACACTAAGGCACTATGTTGCTTGAGCCCCACTGGAACCTGAAGAATCAACTCTTCATATGCCTACAAAGAAAAATACATGGATTATAGACATTTAACAAGCTGTTTCTTTCTGACTGCAACTTAGAGGACTAGTAACCAGACCACTATTTAACTAGCCCTTTGCTAAGGCTTGATTTTTTAATCCCAGAAGAAAACTGAGATGGAACTTAACCTTTCGATTTACTGCCCTGAGAGAGAGCCAGTTGCTCTTATTGTACAAAGCTCAAAAAGTTTCTGCTACATTTTGAATGGTAGCCATTTATATCCTCCGCGGCTTTGTTCTTACTCTAAGCTTGCCAGCGAGAACATGTACATAATACAGCACTGAACAGAGACGGTCTCTGAATGAGCACTTTGCAGATCACTGAGAAGCCAGTTTTCTCCATGGGAAACAACTATTTGGCTTCTCTGTGATGCAGAAAGCTCCAAAACATGTAACAGACATCTGCAGATATCTTAAATGTCGGAAAATGTGCATGTTACACAACCAACAGGTTTGTTATTATATAAATTAGTCTTATTTCTGAATCTCTACACTAACATAACCTTTTTGAGTTTGTAAAGCAGTTGCTGACCACACTAAAAGATCCAACTTTCCTTAGTTCTGAACACAATAAAGAAAACTTCATCTAGACACTTAGCCAATCCAATAACAAACAGAAGTGGCCTTTTTTAAAGATCTTGCTCCTTCAACTTTTGGGGGCTTACTCCTTTTTCTATGAGATAGGAACAGGGTTCTCCCACTTTGCTACTCATCTGAAAAACCTATACCACAGAGACTTTTCTTAATTTAGTGCCAATTATATCCTAGGATTCCAAGTAAAGTATTAAGGGAAAAAAAAAAAAAAAAGATGAGAGAGCAGCCACTGCCAAGAGCATAGAAGAGCACCGAGTGACTGCAGGCATGACACCCATTAAAACCAGGTCAGAAAGGAAGAAGGGAGCCTCTGTAAGAATTCACACAACACGGCTTTTATCGATTAGGTACTGTGCTCTGGAAGTTGCTCATCGCAGAAAGAGGCAGCAGCTGTTACACAAGAACCAAGAATTCCCTACAGAAGTATGAACTCACAGGTTTGTGCGTTGTGCTGTACCACTGACAGGGGTAGTCCCTTTTCCCTGAGCAGGGAGCTTCCACTTCAGCATGCTTCCAACTCTCCGTTGACAGGTGATCTACATAAGACAGACACAGTGGATACCTATGGAAGAATCTCACCCCATGTGGTATCTTGGACCTTCTGTCCTTAATGGGGAAAAGAATTCGCCTTTGGCTTGCATGCCCCTCAACTCTAGCCATGCAGTTACAATTTCTCTTCCCCAAAACCATGGAAGACATTCTTCCTTTTCTCCCAGCTGACCTCCTGTTGATGCATGCAAGAACTCCCCTCCAATACTTTAAATGCTTTTATATTAATAATAAATATTTTTCCTGCTCATCAATGTTGAACATGGCAGGAAAAAAAATAGAAATATTTCACACTCCTTTTACCTGACCAGGCAGCCTTTCCTGCCCCTAAGTTTATCCCAGAAAATAACTGCACGTATAACACCCAGAATAAGATAAAGGAGCTGAGAATCAGCTAAGAGGAAGACAACGCGGCCTTTATCAGGGCTGCTATCCTCCCCTCGTGTTCATGTGACTCCTCCACCCCCAGATGGAGGAAATTCCACCTCCAGAAGACAGGTAAAGATCCAGATTCTGTACAGCTCCTCCTCTCTCCCCAGAAAGAGCACACAGAGCCTCTCACCATAGCAGCAGCAGACCAGTACTTCTGGACTCTTCAGGGCAACCAGTGCTTCCTCCCCATCCCCTGCCGGCCGGTGGTACCGCACATGCACGGGCAAAGAGCCCCTGAAACAGCGCGAACAGCGAGGGTCGTGTTCCAGGTACAGGAGAACCACAAGGCCTGTGGCCGAGTACTCAGGAGCCTCCACATCAACAACGTCAGGAATTAACACCGCCTGCAATTAAACAAAGATCCAGATGTGGTCGCAACCAGAAACAGCACAGGAGACAGAGACTGGAGGGGGAAGGTATGAATATTTCATGCACGATTATGGGACTAAAGTGAGCATAGTCTGCTGCGGTAACCTAATGCAGCATCAGAAGGGGAAAAAAAGTTCACCTCCTGCATTAACACACTGTTCTTCAGAGCGCCAAGGAAACTCTACTGTTGGAGTTTATTCTGTGTGTAGGGGAAGGGTTTCGCATTTGCTTATTTGGACTCCCACAGCTGTCTATAACAGCTACTCAGAAAACCTCTAAGTATCTCTCTGATACTTACCTTCAGCTGTAAAACTTAGGTACCCTCCCAGAAGATGCCCAGCACCAAGACGGCATTGGGAAGTGACTGTCTCCTCTCATTAGACATGGCAGATTACTACAAAGCAATTCTGGTGGAAACGTTTTTCCTTGTTCTATTTTCTAACACTGGGCCCAATTTCTTGGTTAGGAGGATCAGGTTGGAAATTCTGTCCTTAAGCTGCTCCAAAACAGCTTTTCAACTCACTCTCCAGTAAGTCATTCTTACCTATGGAAAGTTTGCAATGCAGCCTTTCCAACAGCCTGACACTAACTGAACAGGCGCTAATTAGTAACACAAATTAGCAAGGCTGTAATTGTGCTTGCAAGCATTCCAACAGAAGCTGCTCAGTGGCACTGCTTCTACGTTTTAACTGAATTAAGCACCTAAGGAGATTACCATAAAGCCACAGCCTTAACACATGGCTCTCTATCCAGTACATGAAGCGTGTTTTGCAAGGTAAGAAGGAAAGCTGTGATGAAACAGAAGCGGTGAGACTCCTCAGTCCGGATCCACTTGAAGCACGCTGGGGAAGCCGTTGCTTTGCACTTTTGAAGACCTTGACACAGCGTCTTGGCAGGACGACCGAACAGCCCAGTAGAACACGCTCCCTGCCTGTTCCCACCCTACTCTTGCATTGCTGGGGTTAATCTTCCTTCTTTTCAGTCTGAATAGCTTTTACCACAGTTACTTATCTGAGGCTAAGCAGAGCTGAGAGGCATACCAACGTGAAGAAACATCAGCAGCAAGTTACACAAAACTTGCCCTGTGCCAGGTGGTGCTGGTGATGCAATGAGAGGTCACAGACATCACCGTGCAGCAACTTTCAGGAAAGGGAACGAATCACCTTGGTCCAAGGAGCCAGATGGTGACCAGAGAGCGCAGTTTCCAGAGCAAGGCATTCTTCAGCTGCTGGCAAAGCACATGAACATCCTTACCTGAGAGGCTGCAAGAGGCCTGACCTTCTGGGTCGTTACCTTCGTTAAGTTGTGCTGCTGCAGCGACGCCAGCTCGTAGGGATCCACGTAGATTCCTGGTGGCAGATGAGTTCTAGCAACCACCGTGCATCCTCCAGCCCACTCTCCGGTTTCCCCAAGGTCTACCTTCACCAGCAGGTCCCTTAAACCAAGGCACGGAAGCAACACGCTTACACCTGCGCTTCCCCAGGCGGCACACCCACTGAGAGACGCGCAGGGAGGCAAGGTGCCGCTCTTCAGAGTTCAGCACTACGAGCTCCAGTTC
>CM021773.1:11244305-11269098 GCA_011076525.1 Nettapus auritus
AAAAAAAAAAAAAAAAAAAAAAAAAACAGACTTGCTGCCCTTCTCCTTATAACGTTGTTTTTTGTTTGTTTGTTTGTTTTTTTAAAAAAAGGAAAAGAAAAAGGAATTCCAGTGCTAGATACATCAACTGTATGCATGCAGGCTTCTCCCTTACCTTATGAAATGTGCTTTAGGTATCATTTGACTGTGCAGTTCTTTACTTAGCTGTGGACCAAGAATTTAACTTGTCTGTGATATATAATCCAGATTCAAAAGCCAAGAGGTGGCAAAAGTTTAAATGTACCCTTGAGAGTCATTCTGCTCCCCATGCCCAGCTCAAATTGCACGTAGGGATGTGTTCAAGTCCCCCAGTTAGGAAGACTTGCACTGTGGTGCACGTTGTTACTGAATGTGGGTCACTCTAATCCTGATAAAAGACAACGACCAAGAGCCACTCAGGCTTTCTTTCCCTTTGTTCCTGTTTTTCAGTGAGCGCTGAAGTTGCTGAGGACTCTTCTGATAAAACCGAGCACGCTTCAGCTGTCAGCAAGAGCTGCAATGGCTTGCGTTGCGAAGAAGTGCGGCATTCGCTTTAAGCCTCCGTCCGTTGTCCTGATCTATGAAGAAAAGGACAAGGAAAAGACTCGCCAGCGCATCATGCCTGTCAGGAATTTCTCCAAGTTCTCAGGTGTGGTGTTTGCTTGCAGCATTCCCCCAGTCCTCTCCACACACGGAGGAGGAGCAGCTGGTCAGTAACACAGTTTTTAGTCACTGCTGGGTAGCTCTGCACCAGCAGGCAGGGAGTGCACAGCAGGCAGGTTTGGGGTAATGCTCCCTCTCCTGAGGAGCTCAGGGCAGCATCTTAACCCAAGTAGTGGCTCTGCTAAACCTGGAGGTCTCACTTGTGAGGGCTCGGGAGGGGAGGATCTCTTTGTATGAGGACATTTGCTTGCCCCTGTAATTCTTCAGGGTGGTTTTCTCTTCAGACTGCAGCATAGCTGCAGAGCAGCTGAAGAATAACCCTCGCCACAAGGCTTACCTAGAAGGAGTCTCGCTACGTCAGCTAGAGAAGCTGCACAGCTTGCTGAAAGGTCATCTGAGAGGAGAGAGTCTGGCTGAGAGCCTGGAAAAGGTTCAGCGGGAAGAGACCATCGACCCGGAAGAGGATATGAACAAACTGGATGACAAGGAGCTAGCCAAAAGGAAGAGCATCATGGATGATCTCTTTGAGAAGAACAGGAAGAAGAAAGATGACCCAGATTTTATCTACGATGTGGAGGTTGAGTTTCCACAGGATGAGCAGCTGGAGTCCTGTGGCTGGGATGTGGAGTCAGGGGAAGAAGTCTGATTCCAGACAAAGACGACCCGGGTGGGCAGAGACAAATCCCGTATGCGTAGCAGAGAGAACGGTGTCGTCCTGCTTACTCTGCTGCATCCTCTTCAGTTCATCTAGTTGATGAACTGAATTACACTGGCCATGGAGGATCGGAGGCCTAAGGTATTGCAGCGGTTTCAGCTTTAAATAAACTTTAAGAAACAGAAAGTTGGGTGTTTTTAATCTTTTCCTATGTATGAGTGCCTACAATAATTTAAAATTATTTCTCTCTCACGTGTTTACATTTTCAGTCAGCTTTGGCTGAGAACCTCACCAGCTTGCCATGCTGTGACTCCTGTTCAGCTTCATTTGAAAATGAAGTCTTAAATATTTATATCTTGGAAGTAACATTAAGGCTTTATTGTATGCATATGGTATTTATTGCTACTTGTTGTAACGTTAAATGTGTACTAGGCTATTTGCTGGATAAATCACCACTGCAATGAGCATATTACTCTCATGTTCCCTAAACAATGCTTACATTTGCAGCTTCAGGTTACACAAATGTAAATCCTTATTTTTAATAAATGGTATATTTAGAAAATAAGTTGTTTGTGAAAGTATTCTGAAAAGGCAGTGATTTCAAACTGAAGTGGGGCCTTTTCCGTCCTTACGCTGCCGGAGACGACGCTCTTTCAGTAAATGCTCAGTTCTAGGAAAATGTGCTTACACTATTTGAGAAAAGTAGTGTGGTAGAAAGTCATAGAGTCTAGGGGTGGTGTTAGAGTAAAACAAAACTTTTTACTACCACTGTCTTATCAGACTGCAGTTCCTGGTGTGCTACAAATAGTTCCAGTGAAGAAACTGACGTGGCAAGTAAGCAAAACTACAGCAAAAACTCCTCCAAGTAGCATTGCAGTGATCACTGAAAAGTTTCTCTCTGCAAATAAATAAATATTTTAACTGTCCCACTGAAGTTCTAGTCCTGTTGCCTGCCTCCCTGGTTTGTACTCTTCAAGACATGCTCTCTTGTAAGAACTAAGTTCAGGATTCTTTAGAAAATGATGAAATGATAGCTGCAGAAGCTAGGGATTACAACCATTAATCAGCACAGCCTGCAAAGTGACTTTTTTCTTGGTGATGATGCAAGAGGAGGAACAAGCCCGGCTTGCTCCAGGCTGAATGCAAAGGTCTGGCAGCTTGAAAAGCCCCACGCTTCTGCTGCCAGCTGACGCCGTCGGATCTGGAAGTGGTTCGAGGGCACAGGGCCTCGCTGGGGTGGCTCGCGGGACGGAGCAAGCCACGCAAAGCAGGAGGACGCCAGCATCTCCTTCCCTCCAGAGACCACGTGGGTTCCGCAGGTGATTTATTGTGCCCTGGGGGAAGGATGCTGAGTGCCGCTTGCTTTTTGCTCTCCAACAGCCTCCAGCCTCTTGCCATAACAGTATATTATGCCCAAGTTAGGAGAAACTTATTAAGAACCATTAATAATAATAACTAAAAAAAAAAAAAAAAAAAAAAAAGACTGCAAGAGAAAATACCTTGCTCCTTTTCTTGTGTTTTCCCTGGATGGGGCAGCTGGAGCTTAACGCTTCCAAAATCCTAGCGCAGTCGAGCTTTGCCCAAGCTGAGCACTGAGCAATGGCTGAGGGATTCACGCCAGGAACTGCTCCATCTGCGGCATCGTGATGGTGGGAAGTGGGAGGCAACCAAGATCAGCAAGATCTCCCAGTGGGATGATGTACAGCTCTGCAATTAGCTTTCAGAGCAATTAGCATCCAGGAAAATCCCGTGCGAGGCTTCTCATCGCAGCCAGCCCCTGCCCCAGCCAGCCATGGCTTTCCCCACAGGGAGGAGATCAGTCTCCTCCCACCCTGCATCCTCAGACTGCCCCGGATTCCTGCCACCAGCTGGATCAGGAGCTTTTTAAACGACACAGGGGCAGGAGTGTCATTCAGCGTGGTTTAGTCCGCAGAGCATCGTACTAAAGCCGCCTTCCTACTGAGCGCGGTGGTAAGATGGTGGCTGTGCCGCGCAGCAGCCCCCGTTGCACATCAGATAAGGCTCAACATGTTTTTTTCTGTTTTCAACTCTGCTCTCTCTGACTGCATGCCACTGCTGTAGCAGAGACAATGATCTCTGTGGCCACAGAGCAAGCGGTTCCTTGCTGCAGAGAAACCCCAGCAGCTTCGGTTTGCTCCTCGGGAAGATCCCAGCCGTCGCTCCCAGGGCACTGCGGATGCGTCACAGCCTCCGTGCGGGGCAGAAGGGCTGCCACAGCACGCGGGGTGAAAGACCTGCCCCCGTCCCAAGGCACGCAGGTGGCACGGGGCATCACAGAAATACTAAAGCATGGTGTTAAGTCTCACCTGTTCTCACTGCAAAACTCCTGCTCTGAAGATTTCGGTAACGCCATGGCATTGGCTCGGCAGAGGCCACCATTGGAGGGGGCAGACAGCCTGGGTGCATTATCTCAGTGCTGCTGGGGTGCCTGCCCCTGTTGGAACAACTTCCCTTGCTTTCCTCTAAAGAAAAAAAATACAATATGATCCTCCCTGGGTTAGAGCAGCAGAGCGAAATGCCGTCTCAGCCTCACCCATAGTGCCTTGGAGTTTCCTCCAGGGGTGCGATGGGCCAGCAGAAATACCCGTGATGATGCAAGAACCCGGCTGCAGAGTCTGGCCCGGAGGCACGCTGACGTGACATTTTGTTTCACTGCCTTGTTGGGTCAAGGTATTTTTTATTATTATTAAATGGGCTCTTGGTTTGCTCATTAAATCTCTCTCTTTTTCTCACACACCTCCCACAGCAAGCTCATTTATGTTAATTAAGACTGCGTGGACATTGTGCTTCCTCTGAATTTTGCATCTTGAGCAACACTGGCACCTCTCAATGCCTAATTATTAAAACACCGTTCCTGCACCAGCTTTTCACGTGAATATCATCAAATCCCAGCTACCTCCATGCCTGCTCACCCTTTACCTTCCTGCTTGCCCACCCACCCAGAGCACGGCCGAAAGCCTTGCTGCAGTTGAGGTGAAGGCGCCCACCGCTCCCGTCGCCTACTGATCCGGCTGCTTCCCCTCGGCCGACCCGCTCTGACTGCTCCCAATCACCCGTGCTGTACGCACACACAACGGGCAGCAGCAACCACCCAGTTGCCACCCCAGCACGTGGCCGTGCCCCCCAGCACCCTGCCAAAAGGAGCGGCAGCAGCTGCAGTGGAAACACGCATCCACGTCCACATCCATCCACCAAGGCTGGAGCCATGAGGGATTCCCCAGCTGGCACCTGATCCAGTTCTGGCCATTTATGTCTGAAACAGGGCCAGAAAACAGCCATTTGCTGAGGCGGATTTGAGAGTCTTTCCCGAGTCTTTCCAGCATTAAGCTGGCTCCCCTCCTGCAGCATCCCTGCCCATGGCTCCACGCTGGGGTTTCTGCACCCACAGGTTCTGCTTGCCCCATTTGTCACAGGGCACGCCACAACTGGGCCAGGAAAGATAAACATGATAAAAACAGTACTGGCAATATAATTTATTCTCGTGTCTTTTGGTCAATATTTTACATTGTTGCAGCTCGAGGTTCTTTCCAAGGGGCTCTTTCAGCCAGGATCCAAGCAGCAACACACCAAAATGCCCCGCTGACACCACCTTGCCTCACCGCCACGCCGGGCGCTGCCAGCAGCAGTGCCACAACCAGGGCAGGGTGACATGGGGATGGGGACTGTTCTGCTCGGGGCACCATCACTGTTTCAATCCTTTTTTTTTCTTAGTGATATATCCCACAGAGACATCTAGGCTGAAGTTTCAGTGACAAATCCAGCAAGACAGAGCTCTCGCTCTCACTTCTTTCACCTTCTGCACATAGATTTCAACCCTTGCCCTCCAGAACCCACAAATGCAAAATGTTCACCATGGAAGTTCCCAAGCACCAGGGCGGCTTTGGGGTTTCACAGCTCACACCAGGAGTCAAACAGAGGCTTCAGCAGTGCCAGTACCATGCAGCCATGTGCCAGGGTAGTGCATTGGCCCCTGGGCACGTCCTATGGGCACACGTGGAGGGCAGCTGTGGCAGGCTGAATAAATAAAAGCAACCACCCTGTATGGAGGAAAGCACTTCCCCGCTGGGTGGCCCAGGGGTGAGGACGTGCCCAGAACAGCAGTGCCAAAATGCTGCTTCTCAGCCACTTCATCTCATGGCCGAGGTCTCACCTACGCTCACCATCCCGAGTGCCGCTGACCCTTTCTCCTCTTCGTCCCCATCCATCAGTAAGGGCTGGATGCCCCGCACCGGCTCTTCAACATTTTTAGCAGCTTTTGCTTGAGCATGAGGAAGACCACAGCGAAGGCCACCAGGAGCGTCAGGCAGGTGGGCAGGGCGAGCACCAGGTAGAGGAGGGCCAGGTTGGCCACCTTCCAGCGGCAGGCCCGCAGGACAGTCTCGGGCAGCGCCCGGGCACTCAGTGTCCTGGAGTCATAGCTGCAGGTCACCTCACGCCCGTCGGGGACACGCAGCTGCTCCACGCGCTGCAGGGACTCCCACCAGCCCAGCGTGCAGCAGTTGTAGGGGTTGCGGCTGAGGTAGAGCTCCTGCAGGCTCCTCGCCAGGGGCGTCCGCGCCACGTCCGTGGGCAGAGCCGGGAGGCAGTTGTCCCGGAGGTCGAGGCTGCGCAGCTTGACGGCACTTAGAGACGCGGGAAGCGCGGTCAGTGAATTCCCTGACAAGTCCAAGGCCACGAGGCTCTGTAAGGCAGAGAAGTCCACCACAGCGGAGGAGAGGCTGGTGTTCCGGAGGGACAAAACCCGTAGTGTGGCAGCAAGGTCTTGAAGCCACCCCAGGTCCCCAGACAGGGCCTGCTGGTTGTCAGAGAGGTCCAGGTGTGTCAGCAATGTCCCTTGGAAGGGCTGGCCATCCAGTCCCCGCAAACCACAGCCAGCCAAGTAGAGGCGACTCAACGTCTCGATTCCCCTGATGTCCACACAGGGAGGACTCCCCACCTCGCTTGCAACAGCCGGCTGGGGGCACAGGTCAAGCCGGTTGCGGCTGAGGTCAACTGTAGTGATCTTCCTGGTGTAGGTGAAGACTTCGGCAGGGAGCACCTGCAGCCTGTTGGTGCTGAGGTTGAAGAGCTGCAGGCTGGGCAGGATGGCCCCAGCACCCACCTGCAGCTCCACGAGCTGGTTCTGGCTGAGGTCAAGGTCCGTCAGCAAGGCCAAGGGGTCCTCCTCTGACAGGTGGAACGTCTCGAGGCAGTTCTGGTTGAGCTTCAGCTGGGTCAGGGAGGGCATCTTGGCCAGGAAGCCCTCTGGCAGGTACCAGAACTGGTTCTGGCTCATGTCCAGGAGGCGCAGGGAGGAGAGGTTGCTGTAGCAGACCTCGTCCCAGAGGTTGACCGTGGTGATGTTGGTGGAGTTGCCGTCAATGATCAGGAACTGCACAGTGACATCTGCAAGGGAAGTGCCGTTGGGGAGACGCTGATAAAAGCTCATCTCATTGTCCTTGAGCAGCAAGGAGTGCAGCTTGCTCTGCCGGGGCAGCACAGGGAAAAATAGGAGCCGGTTGTGGGACAGGTCCAGCACCTCCAATTCAAAGAGATCATCACTTTCAAAGGCCAGAAACCACTCGATAATATTGTGGCTGACATTGAGCACCTTGAGCTGGGTCAGGCCAAAGTCCACTATGCATGGCATGTAGTTAAATGCTATGTTGAGCCTCTGTAGCTTCTGCAGCCCTTCAAAAGCTTGGTCAATCTCAAAGATGTAGTTCCTCTCCAGGTTCAGCTCCAAAAGCTGCGTCAAGTTGGTGAAGACAGATGAGTCCAGCCTCATGATAATGTTCCTGGCCACTGACAAGGACTCCAAGGACGGCAGATTCAGGAGCAAAACCGATAACATGTCCTCAGTGAGGCAGTTTCCAGATAGATCAAGTGTCCGCAAGGCTGGCAAATCAGAAAGAGCAGCTGCTGTCTGTGAGTAGTTGGTGAAGAGGAGGTTGTCTGCCAAGGAGAGCACGTGGAGGCCCTGGCTGCCCAGGAAGGCGCCAGGCTCGATGAGCTTCAGCCGGTTCTTGGACAAGCTGAGATGCTTCAGCTGGGGGTATGGGAGCAGAGAGGCATGGCCCAGGACCTGGATAGTGTTGTCATTGAGCAACAGCTCTTCGATATCACCTTGAAGATTTCCTGGGACAGAGCTCAGCCATCTCCCACTGCAGTCTGCGGTGCTCTGCACCTAAAGCAAGAAGCACACATGCGACACCTCTTTGAGAAGGAGCAGGCAGGGGGGATGAGAATTTTGGGGAGCAAAGCAGGGATGGAGGTGGTGGCTCCACAGACAAAGCTTTGGCATCCCAGTCCAAGCCTTAGCTCCAGTGCTAGGCCAGTATCTGGGAAGGCAGGTCTGGAGGTGCTGAGGTGCCTGGGGTTTGTAGGGCAGGATCAGGAGATCAGAAGGGCAACGATTGTGAGAGCAAGGACTTACATGCTTGCAGCCACCAGGAGACACCGCCCAGGCTGCGCCCACCCCATTTCCCCATCCCGCTGCCAGCAGGATCAGAAGCAGGGAGAGACCGGGCAGCAGGGCCTCCATCTCAGCAGCGGCTCTCCTGTGGGGACAGAGGCAAGAGGGTGAGAAGCTGCAGCCCTGCTCATCCTGAAAGGCCCGTCTTTCCCCAGGGGACCCACTGTGGGCTCCTACAGCAGTAGCGAGCACCATGCCCTGCTCAACTGAGGTGTGTGCTCAGCTGCAACCCTCGAGGAGAGGCTTTCTTGCCTCACAGGGCTCACAGCCCCCTCCCCGGTGCCCCCCAGGGTCACCAACCCCACTGCTGCCAGAGCGTGTCCCCTCCAGCACCCATTGCTGCTGGCTGACACCCCGAGGTGCCGCGGGGAAGCGGCTGCTTTTCAATACGAGGTCCACGGTTGCTAATTTTGTGGAACCGGAGCTGATGGTATTTGCATCTGGGGAAAAGCTGAACCTCAGGCAAATGAGCACTGAGGTCTTGCCGGGGGCTCGGCGAGCAGCGTTTTCATAACTGCCGGTGTTTGAAGAAGAAATCGGAGGTTATTTTTGGCAGACTGAGAAGCTGGAGCCTCACGCCCCAGAGGAAGCAGGGGACGCATCCCGGCTCATCTCCTTCCATGGGACAGCCAAAACCCAATGTGAAATTGGCATTTATTAATCCGGGGGGGTGTGGGAAGACCCTTCTCTGGGAGGGGTGAATTCTCCAGCCCCTCAAATCCCTCACCCCCAGAGTGTGAGAGCACCCCAGAGCACAGCACAGAGGGACCCTGCGGTGTCCTCACCACAGCACTGCTCCCCAAAACCCCACAGGTCTGGACTGCAGCTCAGCAGTGGCACCCAAACCCCTCTGAGCCGCTTCCCCCCACCGTCACCTCCTCGCAGCTCAGCGTTGGCCTCCCCCAGCATCAGCAGCTCCTTCCCCTCTGCGTCCCCCCGGCGGGGCCATGGGGTACCGGGGGCAGGTACTCACCGCCCGGGGCGGCACGCGGGGCGTGCAGCAGCGCATCCTGTGCCCAGCGGCCCCTCCACCGCCACGCTCGGGGGGCTCTTGGGGGGCCGAGGCTGGGGGTGAGCCGCTGGCTTACTCTCCCACCCGCTCTCTGGCTCGGCGCTGAGTTAGCCTTTGCGGAAGGAGCTAACGGAAACTGCAGTCACATGGAGGCAGCGAGCGCGGCGAGGCACTTCGCTTACTTGATCTCGGCGCTCGCACCCTGGGTCATGCACTCACAAGCAGCCCGGCAGCAAGGAGGAACCACGGGGTGAGCAGGGAGGAGGGCGCAGGCAGGGCCCCAGGGCTCGGCACAGCCACAGCGCAGAGCCAGGGCCCTTTGGGGTTGGTTGGGTTTGGCCACAGAGAACAGCCGCCGGCTGGGCGGCGCTGCCACAGGCGCTCCCACATTGCGTCCCTCCAAGCCCCTGATAGCCCCAGGCTTCGACACGAGGCCAGGGATACACCTCTCAGGGGGGAATTGTTCTCCTCAGCACCCTTGGGACACCAGCGCCCGGCCTCTTGCAGCACCCAGATGAGATTTTTGGATGTTGAGTGAACTCCGGATTTCAGCAAAGCTAGCACCCAGGGTGCAAGTCTGGCCCAACTAAAGCAGGGAGCTCCCAAGCACCAACACTGATGCAAAAGTCAACGTGAAGGTGGGTCGAGCAGCTCAATCCCAGCCCAATTCCGCGCTTAAGTGTGGCCAGTGATAGGGCAGCCAGATTATTGCAGCACGCCACGTGCCCCCCCCAAGGGACCGCTGCCTGGGTCACCCCGACCCGCCGGACACCCGCACCAAGGGGTCCTCAGGCTCCTGCAGCCAGAGCACGTGACCGGGGAGATAGGTTTATTTTTCTTTTTGCCTTCACTTTAAATTTCATTTCTTCTCTGGAAGGACACTCAGTGCTCCCACGTCACTGACAAAAAAGCCCTGTGGTTTCATTTCCTGCATTTTCAAGGAAGTTTGAAGCATAAAAATCAAGAAGGAAAAGAGAGAAGCACTCGTGGGCCAAGCGAAGCAGAGCAGATGTCAGAAACTCCACAGTGGGGAAAGATTCCCAGGGTGTAGCTCGAGGTCACATGAAGCGCTGAGACCGGCCGATAACTACAGACCCACTCCTCATCCCCAAAACCCTGCCACGAGCCCAGTCCACACCAAAACAACACACCTGACCGGCAGAAAGGCAGGAGCTGGAAGAGATTCCCCCAGGGCTGGGAAACCTTAATACCGAGCATCCTCACCTGTGACCATTCACCGTTCCCCGCTGATCCGGAGGCTCCTGGGAGAACTTTCGACAACATCCACGCAGTGCCACCAAGTCAGGTGGTGCCCCAAGGGTCGAAGCAGCCTCCTCTGCCAGCTCCTTGGTGGCTCAGGGAGAGAAAACCGGGTTTTATCCCGTGCTTCATCCTGTGCCAGTGAATTTGGCCAGCTGAAGCCGAGCCCCCCACACCGCCCTTTTCAGAAAGCAGCCACACACCGGGGCCACTCCCTGCAGCCCAGCTCCGCACACAGGCCCCTGGCAGCACCCTTTTTTTCACACTTTCCCCACATCCTGCAGCCGGGTGGTTCTGAAAATGCCCCAAAGCTGCCACTTGCCCCCCTCCTCTTCCTCTCAAGCAGCATCACACACCCCACTGCGAGCTCTCCCAGTAAAGACCAGCTGCACGTTTGGTGATTTTTTTTTTTTTATTTTTTACTGTCAGAGTAAAGGCACAGGGATTGAGTTGCCAAACTGACTGGCTCTTTATGAAGCTTCAATCCAGCTCAATGGCATGGCTGGGCTAAAATGAAGGCGACTCGGCTTGCAGAGGTGCCCAAGTGTGCCACAGCGATTCTTGCAGCTGCAGAAAATGATCAGGATCCTCCATAAGGTTTTATACCCAGCCTCCTCCATCCCACCTCCTGTCTTTTCCCCTTAACAGACCCTCAGGCTGGGGAGCTCAGATCCTGAGAAAAGGGGCAGCTCCTTCTGGTCGCCCTGGACCGCCTCACCCAGTGCCTGGGGGAATGGAGAAACTGCGACAGAAACCAGCAACTCACTGCCTCTGATGCCCAGCAGACACCAGTATGCCCTTCTTGTTTCCTGCAAGAAATGGGATTTTTTCCACTTATTTCCCCCCCCCCCCCCCCCCCAGCAAGACCACAGCCCTGGCCATTGGGGCAAAGTGAAATGGAAACATTTCTCCCCGGGCTGCATCTGCTGCCAACAGTGGAGAACTGGAGGGAATTAAAATGAGCAGCTCCGCAGGGGAGAATGCTCAGAATCACAGAATCATTGGAAGAGACCTCCAAGATCACCTCAGGATGGTGCAAAGCATCCCAGGAAAGCCTCCAGCCAAGCTCAGTCCCCAGCTTTTTGCCCATTGAGGGGAGGATGCAGCATGAAAAGAGATAGGTGGAAGAAGCAGCTGCTTTGTGAGACATTAGATTAATACCTACAGAAACATGACAATGTCCAGGCTCGTGGGAAACCACAAACAGCATTACAGAAAACATTAGGAGGGCTCAGGACCTCAAAGCGGGTTGTGTCAGGGGACTGTCACCAGCAGCATCCTATCTGAGGGGCCAGAGCAGCAGCAGCGGAAGAACCAGCATCTCCCTTGAGGGACGGGGGGGGGGAGCAGCACCCTGTCCTCTGGTGCCCCTCAAAGCAGGGCCCGTCAGATGCTGGGGGGTTCAGGTCATAAAAAAAGCCTTTTAGATGGGAAATTGTGTTTAAATACAGGCCGGGAAGGACTCAGAAAAATTAAAGAAAATCCATCTTTAAAACCCACATCAAATATTTCAAACTGCCACGTGGCTCAAGCGTGCACAGTGAATGCAAAGGTATCAAGACAATGCATGTGAAGAAGTCCCTTAATTTAATCACCTGCTCTGGGTACCGCAGCACTACGTGCTGAAGCTCTGCCCTATCCCAGAAGCTGCCAGGTGCCTGGCAGTTTAAGACAAACTATGAGCAGTGGAAACCAAGAGACAAATCAGCAATCTATAATCACATTCAAAATCTTTTTTCTTTTCTTCCACCCTAGCCGTTGCCAGAACAACCTGCTTGCTTATTTACCCAGCCACCCTCTGCCTTCTTCCAAGGCAACACATGCCAGCGCTGATGTTAACAACCAAACTAAAACTTCAGGCTGCAAAGCCTTGGGTTTTGCAGCCGCTGCCATGCCTGTGAACGCCACCACCAGAACACCCTCGGCTGGGCCAGCTGCAACTCCCGTGCTCCATTTTTACCTGCTCACCCCAGCAAAGCCCACCTTTGCTCCCCTATTGGCAGCCAGCAGGAGCCTCCCAGCTCACACTGGGTTTTGGGGTGAAAAGAGGGGATACGAAGGGGTCTTCAATTCTGGGTATTGCTTTCCAAAGCTGCTCTGAAGGGAGCGCAGGGCTTCGCTTGCTCGCCTGCCTCTGCAGCGAGGCACCAGTTCTCACACCAACACCTGTGGGGAAGGAAACGAGCCACCAGACCGGCACCGTGCCATGAGCCCGGCACTAGGGGCCCAGGTGAGCCGCCGGCGTTCGACCCAGGACCTGCACTCCAAGAAGGAGCCTGCGGCACCACCGCCAGAGAGGAGCCCCAGTGCCTGAAGGGAGCAAGCATCCTCCAAGGGGCCCAAAGGAAGGCCAAGAAGGTCTTAGTAGAAAGCAAAAGTGCGCTTCTGGAAGCACAGCGTGGGAAGGAAGGGAAGAGGGGAGCCGGTCAGTGGCTCAGCCACATCCTCTTCCCAGCGGGCAGCGCCGGCCCCTGGCCAGATCCAGTACGGGCGGCTCCGTCCCTGTGGTCTCCACTCTCCCTGCTCCCACCTCTGCCAGCGCGCACAACATAAATGAGGAGGAAGTGGGCCGAGGAGAGCCGCAGAAGCGATCTCACTTCCCCAGGCCGCTGCCTCCGGCCGCCCTCGTCCACCCGCCATGCCCAGGCCGGGTTTGAGGCCTGCTGCCTGCGGGGGGCGGCTTCGGCCAGCAGCGTGCAGTGGGGCTGTTGGCCTCCGGCGGGGACCCACGGGAGATGCACGCACCTGAGGCCAGCGGTATAAGCAGCTGACCCATCCCAGTGCATTCACTGCAGGTTTTAGGGTAAAACTGCCAGGACTTGGAGGCTCTTTGGTCACCAGAACGAGAAGGTATTGAAAGCTTCTGCCATTACATCAGTCAGCGATGCAAGCTGGCATGAAAACCAGCTCCCCTCTGCAGTCACACATACTCCCTTCCTGCTGCTGTTCTGCTGAACAGAAGTGAGAAATTGTGTCTTTCATGCAAAGGGAAGCGAAACTATCTCAGCTCCTGACCAAGCCAAGCACGTCCCCACCCTGCTTGCCCTGCCGGTCAGGAGGGCTGAGGGCCCTGCCTCGCCACAGCACTCCCCAGGGCGCATTGCCATCCGCGCTGGGAGCAAGCCACCATGGTTACCCTCCCAAGTCATCTTCCTCCTCCTTTGGGCTCAGCATCTCACCTCTCCAGCACTTCTGGGATGAGTGACAAAGCCTGCAGGGTTTCAGGACCAGAGCACCCTCTTGCACTTTGGGTATAGTCCTTGAACTTGTGTAAGAAAACAAAACACGCCAGGACATGAGTTTCTGCATTTTTTAAACAAAGTCTAACCTGAAGAGGCATTGTCGTATCTGAGACCTCATCCCTGCAGCTACATCTGGGAGACGCTCAGCATAGGCTTTCGGGTTTCAATTTGACATTGTCCTCTCACCCCTTTGTGCAAAGACTTCATACAGGAACGCGAGAGGGGGAAAGCTCAGGCAGATGCTATTAATGCAGCAGATCCTCCCTCCTGTGCTCCTTTTTCTCACTGAGAAGAGCAGCTAAAAGTCTTCATTTAACAGTTGATTGTACGCTAAAAGTGAAATAAAAATATCTCAGCAGTTTACAAAGCATGAGATCCTACCCTCAAGCTCCATAAGGGCTCAGGTGCCCATCTCAGATGGGGGGAAACTGTTCCATTACCTGAGCACAAAACCAAACCCAACCCCACCACACAACAGAACACCCCAAAGAGGTGATTTCCCTGGAAATCCACTGCTTGTTGCTGCCGGTGGATACAGGGGCTGCAAAGCTTTAACCACTGCACTATTTGGGATACCATTAAAAAATATTTTAGGCAACATCCATTTCCTTATTGGCAGGTTGATCCAGCACTAAAAATACAAAGGTACATATCGATAGCATTTTGGGAAGCTGGCAGTGCCCACTTGTTTAAATTACCATTTAAAAGCTGTTGGGTATGGCTTTACTTCTCCTAAGTGCAGGATGCTGAAGAAACACCACAACTTCATACCCTCAAGAGCAAGCTCTCAGCTTCCAACCACTGAAGTCTTTCTTGTAGCTGCTGTAGTCTTTCATGTACCATGCAAACAGGTACTGGGGGATTTTGTGGATGGAGTAAAATCCATACTCCCTCCCAGATTTAACATGTTATTCATGTCTAGGGAGGGCTCAAGCACACAGCACATGTTCACCTACTTTGGCTGAAAACAGCCAAGTTTCCTGTTATCAGTCAGCTTTGTCTTGCCTCAATTTTCAACTCACCTACTGCAAACCAAAGCTGATGGACTGATTTAAGCCAAGAGAGCAGGACTTAAGGATACAAGTGTGTCTTGCTGCAGGTACATAGCTGTGCTTGAAGGTGTGCAAGGGAATGACATTTTGTAGCTGTAGCATACATGCTGCTGTAAACCAGCTGTTTTCACAGCTGTCACTGGCTTTATGTTTGCCTCCAAAGATGTGAAACCTGTGCTGTACAAATGAGAGCAAGTTCACAGCCTGAATTCAGAAGTTCAAGAAAGGACAAAAAATAAAATCACTGTGCAAAACACATAGCAAAACACCTGCGAACATAGCGCAGGCCCTGAGCAATAAAACACCGTAGACCCACAAAGGTTGTGTGTCCCAGGACAGTTCATTCGCATGCACTCGGTGCTCCTGCTGCTTCTGGATAAAATTACTGGAGGCTGAGCTGCAGAAACTGGGAGCTCACGAGAAGATCGGGCATTTCACACAGAAGGCAAGAACAGACAAGGTTGTACCTTCTCCATTCAAACACTGCCTGCAGGTAAACATACAACCAAAGAGCTTTTAACAACAGTAGAGCAATCTGGATTAAAAAATTAAAATAAATCAAGCAAACATGAAACAACTCCAGCCAACTCACAACAAATCTGCCTGTGCAGGCACAGCAGGAAGGAGACACCCTTGTTCATTCAGCTTGCAAAACTGCAGAAGAATAAATACCACTTGCAATATACAGTGAGCTTTATTTTAAAGTCCCCCTTCAACAACTTTTTTCAACTGCAGTGGAATATTTTTATTTACTGATTTATTTAAAGTAATCTTTTGACCACAGGTTACACACGCCTGAAAGGACGAAAGGCAGGGCTGTGAATAAACAGACTGGTAAGTGACCGACTAGAGGCATGTTCTGCCATTGAACAGCAGTGGTGATGTTTGGTTTGAGCCTCCCAAATCCCCTCCTGCCTTTGCAGGTGATTGCAAAGTCCCAGCTCAGGTTATTCTCAGGGAAAATAAATCTTAATGAACTCTAATTTCAGGATCAAGGGTTCAAATGAAGAAGTATATTTCAAAAACTCTACTTCTGCATCCCCTGAAAAACCAAAAGCAGAAGGGGATAATGGAGGTAACATTAGCAGAGAAGGTTCCACATTAAACCCTTGTTTTGAACAAAGCTTTGGAAATTCAAGGTACAAGCTCCCACAGCGCTGTTAACTTTGCCCTCTTGTGGGGAGGTGTGAGAATTCATTCCGAAGTCACACTACGTACAACAGAATGAAAAACGCGGCATATAGGAGAAATTAGCAGATCTGGCATCACTGCTGGAAAAGCTTTCAGTGCTCATTTGCCACCTCATTAATTTTTCCTTTAGACTGAATTATACCTCAGTGCGAGGTAGTCTGGTATCTCTTACAGAAACCAAGCACATCGTCCTACCCATTTAAAAACCTGAATTGCAAACATGAAGAAGGATCTCAGAACAGATTTCAGTAATGCGCTTTCCTGGCCACAGAAGCCACTGAATTACCCGCATTGTGCAAGAACCAGCCCATGTGGAGAACGGTGGCACAGACGGCACTTGCAGTTGTGTTCTTGCCAGCATCCAGAGCTATTTATAACACATCGAGTTTCTGTAACCCTGGATGTATACTTGGAGGTGATTGGATCAGTGGGAAATTCCCTTCTAGACAGCTGATGATGAAAGGCAGAGTCAAGAGGGTGACAAAGGGAGAGAAGATGAGAAGACAAGGGAAAATACAAACCATGGTCTGTAACACCTAAGGAAAGACAGGGAGCACTTCCAAATCCTAAACTTTAAGCAGAATGTTACAAAACAGCAGCTTGCAGTTAAACAGGAGTGTTCCAGCAACTCCTGGCAGGAAAAAAAAAGTTCATACAGGTAATAAAATAATACGGTAATAAAGTCAAAACGAGGAATAATGTAAAGATGAACTAGAACAAAGATATCAGTACTGAAACCAGGAGGCTCAGGAATCACCAAGGGCTGGTTACCCCTCAAATATTCAGATAACACAGGTTTTATACGTAGTTGCATGATCAAACCATTACCAGCCTGAATGTTATTTTAATTCATTGCTGCTGTTAGAATCGAAGCGAAAATGAGAGAGAAAAAAATAGAGGCAGCCATCTGGAAAACACATACCCTGTGATAAGGAAATTTTAGAATATAGATCATCAGCAAACGGGGAGAAAAGTTAATGTATTCCAGTTGGGTTCGGAGGCAGAAGAATACAGACACATCCGAGGCAAGAGAAACTCAGCCTCAACACAGGGCTCACTGACACGGCCCACCAAATCAGGGCCATCTGCTCCCAGCCAGCTTTGTCACCTGAAACACAGCCAAAAGTTACAAAACCAAATGGCATTTGCCAGTAGAAGGCACACACAAGACTCCCAGAAATGCACACTCTGCTTTTTAAGCAGAAAAAAAATGGTTTTCAAAAAATCTCCCCAGCAGAGTGAGTTTTCCAACAGCATTTTGATTTTTTTATTATTATTATTATTAGTTTCTTCCAGCAAGGAAGGAATTAATTTTGATTTTTTATGTTATACCCCATACATGAGGTATGACTAGATCAGAGGACCAACTGCTAATCTCCCACCAGTTTTCACAGCACACTTACATCTGCAAAAAGATCAGTGTTTTATTCAACCGATAAACAAAATGCTCGCTTATCAAAATAAATGGGATATCCTAAAGGATCCTGAAGCCTGTATCTGTCTGACTTATGTGAGCCACGAACAGATGATGTTCCGCTTGACTACAGCAGTCAAATCACTAGCTGGGAAAGGGAGAATAATTCAAGCAGTTGTTCAGCTGACTCCGAAGTAACTTGTAGAATCCCTTTTTCCAGCACATTTTCGGCTAGCCAGCATCAGACCTCTTCACCCCTGAACAAGCATTAGCCAAAGTTTGCCACTTAAAAGCAAATTCTCGATGAAGAGATTTTGGGAAGTGCTTCAGAGCTCCCAACCACAACGCCGTCTCCTCTGATTAGTGACCACAGTTGCTCAGCCTCACACAGTATTTCCGAGCATTCCTGCATTCCTGGCTGAAAGCAAGCCCTCCCCCAGTAGTTCCTGAAAGATGACCTGTTAAATCTGGTTGGTTTTGAGACGCTGCCCCATCCTGCAGCACGTTACCCTGCTTTCAGTTACACCTCAGCTGTTTGGGCTTCAGCCATACATACCTACACAGGTGTTTAAGAACTTACCATGTTGAAAGCTCCAGGAGATACAGAGGGTTGTAACGCCGTCCCTCACCCACACGAGCTACCAAATGCACATCTGACCTCTCCGTGATGCCTCTACAACATCCAGCTAATTTTAGGCCAAATGAAATCACTGTCCTTGTCTGAACTACGCCCACAAGCTGCACGAAGCCCTGGAATTAAATTTGCAACTGGCAATTGATCTCCTCTGGCAAAGCAAGAACTTGGTGTCGCATGAGTGAAGTTCATCCACACGCTGAACACGCTGGACAGCCAGCCCAAGGACCGACCCAGACCCAAGCAGCAGCCTGAAGCCAGCACAGCCGAGCAGAAGCTAACACATCTGCACAAGCACCACGTGAATCCTGCTAAGCAGGCATGCACTTGAGCCAGCAAGGCTTTTCAGTGCTATTAGACTGGCAAAGCTACAAAACAAGTAAAAAGTAAACAGCAATGCCTTAGCACAGGGCTTGACTACATGTATTAAATCTTACGGGTGTTAAATCTTTATTATTTCAAAATATCTCTTGAGCACGTCTCTCTTGAGCAGCCCGAAGGAGGCGTGCTGGCTGCAGCTCACGGAGAAGTGTCTCCCGGCTTCCCAGCGCTGCAGAATGGGCTCGGCATGCTGCAGGACCTCGCTGACTCACATGTCCATGTCAGAAGTCGCTGCGTGATTCATTTGGTACTCAAAGCTGCTCAGGAGACACAGGCGACACAGGAGGGGCTGACAATCCTGCTGTCCCACCAGCGTGAACCACCGCAAAGATGGCAGCAGGGGATGCCTCTTTTTTTTTTTCCAAGGGCAAGCTCACCATCTGCTTTCTTCTAAGTACTCCAAGCTTAAAGTATAGAAGATGAATAAAGTCGGTCTCAAAATGATTTACCAAGTGAGAAAAGCTGCAAGCAAACAGCTGCCTAGTTAGTCAAAAGTCTCAGCTGTACGTCACTGGCCAAATACACAGATGTATGTGTAACACATACCCAGCTCAACAAAGGCTTTTCAGAAATAAAGAAGAGAGGAGTTAAATTGGGTCTGGTAGCACAAGTACCTTAAATGGTGCACTTCTGGGTCTGCTGCCTTTTAGAAATTTTTAAGGGTGGTGAGCAAAAAGTTGAAAAGCACCTTCAAGTGAGCACACCTATGTAACACAGGCTAACAGAGTAACAATCTTTAAAAGTTTAAGTATTGCTCCGTTGTGTTCTCACCGTCACACTCGCTTCCAGCCCAAGTTTAAGACCTGCAAAACGCTGACAGTGAGCAAACACATCCCTGACAGAGCAAAACGCGCTGCAGTGTTTAATTTTAATAATCTGAATAATAATGAGGAAAGTTCACCATCAAAAATGTATTTTCATTAACTACCACTGCTTATCTTGGATCTTGTTGCTGCAGAGTAGAATTCAACCTGGAATACTTACTTATTCCTGTAAGTGCCAAGAAATACTGCACTTCCATACTGAAAGCTACAGAAAGAGAAGCTGAGCAGCTATGCTCGGAAGGAAGGCACCTCTGTTCGGCAGCAGGGCAGCGCAGCCTCGGCGGCGAGCACAATACCTCCTCTGCTGCTCGGTAATTTGCGTCAGGAGACCTCCAGCTGCTAGGAAAGCCTTTTCCCATGCTGCCACGCGCCAGCATCCCCGCCTCAGAGGATGTAATGTCACAAGCACAGCTATTAAACTACCGAGTCTTCAGGTCCTCATAACCACCAGCCAGATGTCTCTTCATGCAGCAGATCGCAGCGTCCCAGCGCCGTCATCTTCCCGAAGATAAGAATTTTTGCTCGGACACGCCAAACTGCTACTCTGTTTTTTCCTATCAGCACACCACAGATGTCATTACAACAATGCACACACGTATACCCTTCTGAATTATAGCAGAGTTTATTTTAATATTTTGTACAGCCAGCATTGGTCTCCAGGAATAAGTTATAGTCTTACATAAGTGAGTCCCCCCAAACCCACTCTGAAGGAATGTTCAACTTTCACCATTTCTAATTTAGAGGGAAATTATTTATAGGGCTAGACGCAGTCTGAAGAATGGAAATCAATCTTAATTTGTGATTGAAACTCCTCTGAAGTTCCCAGGGTTTACTTACATCTAATTGGATTCGTGAGCCAGCGCAGCGGTCACATCTTTCAAGGCTGCGCCAACACGTTCACACCTCAGTGAAGATGTTACTTTCAGAAACGGGACAGGGTTTTGTTTCCTTTTTCCTACCTCATGCCACATGGTTCTGCTATTCAGACATGTTCCCTACAGTCCAGTACAATCAAAGTTTGTAACTGACTTTTCCGACAGGTACTCACTTCGTGCCAGTCTCACTCCGTTTATTCAGTTGCTCTCAGTACCATTTCAGCCTCATTTCTCACCGCACATTTTGTTTCTTTAACACAGCCAAGAGGAACTGACCTCAACATTGCCTTTAAGCAATAAACAACACATAAAACAAATAAATACTTTTAAATCCTTTTAAATGGTAATAACATGTATACTCTGTTACAGTACAGAACCTGGTTAGCTACTGTGTAAAAAGCACTCCAAGGAGAGCTCTGCAGCAGCAGGCTGGGCACCTCAGTCACCGGCTTGTGCCACTTTCCTGACACCACGTGAGTACTGGGGGTAAACGAGCACAGCCTAAGAGAAATTCCCCCCTGGCTCAGAGAACTGTCAGTGTCCGAGGTCAAGCAATTCACATTCTCCAAAGCAAATAAAACAAAAAGAGGTTGTATAAAGATTTCCTCCACCCTCTCTGAACAACACGCCATCAATAACTCCAAAACAGTCCAATTCACTCTGCGAAGCTTTGGGAAACACCAAAGAACAAGAAAGGAGAGCCGAGAGACAACTAGAGGGCTCACAGGCTTCAGTCCCTATTTTAAAGGGAGCCCTTCTGCAGCTCTCTACAGCCCTTTCCACCTCCGATTCCCCAGACAGCAGCTCCTTCCCACACCCCTAAGCTGCACAGCCTCTTCAGCCTGCACGTGCCAGAGCGGTGACACAACAGGCAGGTTTTTTAAGAGGATTTTAGAAAAACAGTGCAAAGTAAAAAGCACAAACACTGAACCCAATCCAGAATCCCCATCAAACGGAGGCGAGAATTCTGCCAGTCCTGACTGAAAACTGGCAAGTGAATGCTTGGGTACCGACGGATTTGATAATTAAAGAAAGGTGAAGTCGTAAAGCCTTGAAAAGCCATTTAAATTGAAACTAAGATCGACTAAGAAGCTGAACGCTGCCTCCTCATTCTTTTGAAACATTTCACTACAGTGATTAGAAAGCGTAAGAACGCTTTTAAAAGCTTGTATTTTTTGACCTCGAAAGGAAGACAAGCTCAGCACTGTGTTGCAGCTTCCTTTCTTAAAGGCGGACCGTGAATTCTGGCAAAACAAAACTTCCAGGGCACACTTTTTGCATTTCCTACAGAGAACAAAACTATCGTTAAAGCTACAGAAGCTTCCAGCTACACAGAAAATGAGCCAATGTAGCACCGTACTCCACAAGAGCATCCCAAAATGCTTTACAATACAACAGAAGTACATTTACATGAATGTTACACACCTGCCCAAGGTTTTTCTGATGCCATGTAGTGGTTTGTTCTTTTTTTCCCTTTAAGAAATTATATTCCAGTTAGAATAAAGCAAACCCTTTCTTTTGTTTTAACTGTTCTTTTCAACATGGTCTATATATACAGTTCTTAAAATACACTTAAAAATAGCTGCACACATTTTATATCATTATACTGGAGAAGGGCAGTCCAGACAGACCATGCTTCTCAGTATGGTAAAAACTGTAAATAAAACCCAACCAGACTTGCCCTCCTCTGGTACCCATGGCGGCCCAAAGGAGGGAAGGAAAGGAACAAGCAGTTTTAAAATGGGAGTCTTTCACAAAACACGCTACTTACAAATCTCAGGTTAATTTCCTCAAGCAGTTTTATATCAAATCCTTCGTTAAATATTTGAGGTCACGCACTGCCATCTTAGCAATGAAATCTGTTGCAACATGCATGTGTCAGCTTCCCACTCAACCAACTGCAACCCTGAGGATTTTTCTGGCCTGGTAGAAAGAGGAAATGTAACACAATTCCTGAAGTATGGCTGGTCCTCCGTTTCAAAATTCTGTACGGTTTCCTTGATGGTTCTTGGACACACACCCACACTTTTTTTTTTTTTTTAATACACGTTTCCCTCTAACCAACATGCAGATTTCTCCTCCCAGTCATCCACATCTTGACGTCCCAACGAAACAATCCATGTCATCCATCCAAAGGTTTTCCCAGGTAGACCAAAGTCACTTCTGTGTTACCGTACACAGCAGACACTGCCGGATACAGGCAAACTTTTGGCAGTCCTCTGAACGCAACTCCCAAGAACTCATAGCCCCTCTCAAATGCTAACGTTTTGTCTTCCATGTCCAGGATAACTCGAATCCTTTCACCTATCTGGAAACAGAGGTAGGAGAGGAGGGAGAAAACAAACAAACAAACAAAAAAAAACAGTCAACATACTCAAATGGAGACACAAAAATAAAGCAAAACCCACACGTATTACAGCAGATCAGATTAAAGCAAGGCCCTCCTTTTTTCATTACATTATTTTTACGACAGGAATTTCTCCATTTCTCTCGTATGTGTTAAGATCCCAAATACCTCTCCTGCCTGTCTCCACTGTGCAGATTCTATCTCAACACCTACACGATGATCAACGTAATCCTTCACACCTGAACCTTGCGACAGCACCGTGAGCACATGTATGGTGCAGTTTCTGCTTCAAAATACTGCAGAAATCTGGGAAATTTTGAATGGCCTCCGCCCAAAGTTAGCTGTATTCTGTGTCTGGTGGTTGTTACCACTGACCTGTAAGGTCCGCAAAGAGCAATTCTAAAGTCAATGAACTTGTTTTAAAAAGGTAACTGCCACAGACAAAGCATACCAGAACACACTCCTGATCGCGCAAGTACTGTCACAGGCATTCCCCAAGGCAGAAAGAAGTTTCAGTGCAAAGTCTGGGCAAAGTAAGCATGAAAAACCTCAAATAGATACACACAGGCGAGCAAAATCAACACCAAATGCAAGAAGAGACTCGGAGCAGTGCGTACACAATGCTCCCTGCATTTATCTAGTCCTTACTATTTTCAACTACAAACAGAAGTCGCAGGCACCAGCAGCGAACACAGCACGATATAGCACAAACTTCTTATCCCTGCCAGCCAACCGCAATGCTGGGGATTGCTTCCAGACAAGACATTTTTTTATTCTGACGCTAACGAATTTCTATTACCTTTAAGTATATTTTCCACGTGCAGATCACTGTCCGTTTCTTACCAAGCATAAAATACTTTAAATGATCACCAGTTTGAGGTGTTAACAATTTTTAAGAAGAAAGCGACTGCAAGCACCATTCACCCTCGAGTCCCCACGAGAGTTTTTTTGGCTTTAAAGCCCTTCCTCAGCCCGCTGCTGCAGAAAGGCCTAGTCAGGGACAGCAGGAAGTGACTGCAAGTCGGGCAAGTGCTGAGCCAATTCACTCGTCAGGAAACGTGAAATCTGAAAGTCTTTAATTACATCATTTTCAGTTATTAATTGCAAAAATGGCAGGTATAGCTTGTAGACAGAATTAACTGTTTGGCAGTGAACTTTTACGTGAAATTTATAAATACACGGTAACAGTTAATGCAGAGATCTTCACGCACAACTGGCACGCAAGGCGTTATTCATACCAACCCATGACACTACCAGATGGGGATTTTACTGCACGCAGCTTAAGGAAATCCAACAGTCAAAATGTGGCTGTGCAAGCAGCCAGAGGAACAAAGGTAAACACTTCTAGACAGACAAAAAGGTAGCACTTACTCTTTAATAACCTGAAATTATCTGGACTTCATAGCCCAGCTGAAGGACATCAGCTACGGGAAGACTGCCAGAGAGCAAGCACACAGCACTCTGCCACTGCGGGGTTTTGCAGGAAGGCTCTTACCTGAGCGCCGGCCTCAGCTCACAAAAGGGTGAAACACCTACTGCACGTGGCCACCTTACCGCGGGGCAAAGCCTTACTCCAGAGAGCTAAAACAGCCTTGTCAGCTTTTGCTTTAAAAAGCAGCGTGGTGTTAAAGCACCACCCACGATGCACGGGCCTCGCCTGGTATTTGAGACAGAAGCAGGGAGATGATGGAGGACCAGGCAGGCTGAACAGGTGTAACATAAGGAAGGGGTAAAAAAAACTAAGGAGAAGCCTTGCGAGGCAAAATTGCCTACCTTCTGCAGCGATGGCAGAGATGCTCGGATGGGCACGTAGGCCCAATTCAGCAAGCAGCAGTGAGGCGCTAGGGATGCCGGCCCCGCAGGCCGGCTGCCAGCGGCCCGTGCCAAGCCCCGCTCACCTGGTATTTTGGCGCGTTGTTGCACTGCGGGAAGCTGCCGTTGACCTCCCCGTTGTGCAGCAAGTTATTGTCCACCAGGTTCCAGCCCCAGCTCTGGTCGTCGCTCCCCAGCAGGGCCACGTAGCCCTGGCACTGCATGGCCGCCCGCTTCGTGGCGATGCCGATGACGGCCACGGTGCCCAGCGGGCCTTCCCACCACACCTCCCAGGCGTGGCGGCCCTCGCTGAAGCCGATCTTGGTCCTGGCCCCGTCCGTGCTCTGGGCGATGGGGTTGCGGTGCAGCGTGAAGCCGTTCTTCTTGATGTAGACGTTCCTGGAGCAGTCGTTGGTGCTGAAGGCGTGGTGGAAGGCACGGACCTAGGGCGGGGGGGAGGATAAAGGTGAGGTAAAAGCCCCGCTGCTTTCCACCCGCCTCGCTTCGGCCCGAGGGGCAGCCGGGGTGCCGCTCACCTTGCCCTTGTAGGTGGGCACGTTGCAGAGGATGTCGGTGCGCAGCGCCTCCTCCGCCAGGCAGCGGGCGGCCAGGCTGCGCCACACCTCGCTGTTCTCGTCGCCGTGCAGGACGCGGTGCCACAGCTTGCACACCAGCGCGCAGCTCCGCAGCTCCCGCAGCTCCAGGTAGGAGAACACCAGCTCCAGCACCCGCCCCGGCAGCCTCCACCCGGCTCCCCCGCCCGCCGCCGCCGCCGCTACCGACGACGACGACGACGAAGCCGCCGCCGCTCCCCCGGGACCCGCCGCCATCGCCTACCCCCCGCCCCCCGGGCGCGGGCAGGGGGCTCGGAGCGGGCTCGGGGCGCCTCGGGGCCGCTCGGCCTCGCTCAGGCGGCGGCGGCAGCGGGCCCGTCCCCG
>CM021773.1:11269498-11344644 GCA_011076525.1 Nettapus auritus
CACAGCCGCGGGCCGCCCGCCCCGGCCCGCCCCGGCCCGCCCGCCGCGCATGCGGAGGGAGGGGACGGAGCCTCCCCGAGGAGGCCGGGAGCCGGGCTCGGAGCCGCTCCGCCGCCGCCGCCGTCCCCTCGCCATGGCGGCCCGCTGGGCGGGCGGGCACTCCGGCGCCGTGCTGTGCCTCGGAGCGAGCCGCGAAGGGCTGGTGGCCTCGGGAGCCGAGCGGGGAGAGCTGGCGCTGTGGGGAGGCGAGGGGGTCCCGGCGGGGAGGCTCCGGTTGCCCCCCGCGGACGACGTGACCTCGGTGGTTTTCTCCCCGCGCTGCCCCAGCCGCCTGTACGCGTCCCACGGGGCCGCCGTGGTGGTGCTGGACGCCAGGGCCCTCGCCGAGCCCGTGGAGCGCTTGCAAGTGAACGAGGAGGAGATCAACTGCCTGGCGGTGAACGAGGCCGACGGCTTCTTGGCCGCGGCGGACGATTCCGGGGCAATAAAGGTGGTGGATCTGGAGAGCAAGAAAGCCTGCCGGTCCTTGAGGCACTCAAACATCTGCTCCTCCGTTGCCTTTCGCCCTCAGAGGCCCCAGAGCCTCGTGTCGTGCGGCCTGGACATGCAGGTGATTAGCGTGCCATGGGCAGAGGTTGGAGAAGCGAAGCGGTGACCGGGTGTAGCGAGGCGCCGGCACGCCTTCACCGAGGGCCCCTGGAAAACCCTTTTCTGAAAACCTTTCTGAAGCGGGTTTGGCAGGGACGGTAACAGCACAGGGCTTTCCCTGCTGTAACGCGGCAGGTGCTCTCCCAGCCCTCCCCGTGAGCGGCTGCACCGTGGACGTGGGTGGCGAGGGGGAATTTTGGGGTGGCGCAAAGCAGCTGCGGCCACATCGGCTTTCTGAGTGAGGGAGCAGAAGCAGGAGCTGTCCCCGGTGACCAGGGACCTGGGGATAGTTGGGAAAACAAAATGCCTGAAGCAGACAGGATGCTAGCGAGAATGCTTTAATGCAGAGAGATAAATATCTGTCCACTGCAAGGATGAGCTGTTTTTATAAATGTATCCCTTCTTTGTAGTAACCTCTTGGAAGCATTGAATGTTCTTTGCCTTTCCACTTGATGAGGCAGAGAAGCATAAAACTTTGTCCTTTGCAGAAGCATCCTTAGAACAAGCCATGCTAGGGAATTAGCAGAGTCTTGAATTACATTGCTGACCATGCAAAATAGGTGGTTTTGGGTAGCTTCTTTCCAGTGGTTGAGATCTGATCGCCTTCCTGCTTCAGCCTGAGATTAAAACTCCCCTCTACAGGGGTTTCCGTGGTTCTGGTAGCATATGGGGAAAGTTTTCTTTGACAGCATCATGCAGTTTCACCCCATGTTCTTAAAACCATTTTTTTTTTCCATTTTTAAAGCAACAGTTTGTAAGAAAAAAAAAAAAAAAAAAAAAAGTTGGTTGTTAGAAGTCTGCCGGATTTTCTGACTGCCAGATTAAAAAAAAAAATCTCAAAATTTGTCTGGCATTGACTAAAAGATTTTAAATGAAGTACTCTGAGAAACTTCAGGGGTACTGAAGTATCAGTCTGAGAGTAGGAAATGCACTCAGCACCTTAAATTGCTTGCTTAATTTCATCTGCCTAAAATACAGAATCACAAGCCTGTGGTTGGAGCCCTTTAATCGTAATTGTAACTATTTACATACTACTTCTGTGCAAGCGAACTGGTCATTTGTTGTGACTCTTTGTATGTTTTTGTGTAGCTCAGCAAATGAGTTTTTAGGTGAAAGTATCCCCAAAACAGTAGATGTTTGTTAGTGTTCTTCAGTGAAAAGTGTGTTTTTCCGCTTCAGGGCTGGCTGTAAGGTCTGTCACTTCACAAAGAGACGCTGAGTTGCAGGATTCTGAAGTGCTGAGTTGCAGCACGTCTTTGGACAAGTCACCAGCTCTATGAGTATGGAAACGTTTGCGTAAAACTGCCACTACTTGTTAAATGCATAAAGCTGTTGCAGCGCTGTCTGTGATGAGAAGGGGAGTGTTTGGCTGAAGCATTAAGACCCAGCCCCTCTGACTTACTCTGCTCCGCAGTCATCACGGACCAGTTTTCCCTTTCATTGGTAGCCAAGTAGTTTTAGTGCAGCAGCAGCGGGGACTGCTGAAACAGAAGAGTGAAAAGCGATATGTTTTGGATTCCAGATAAAGGAAACAATATGCTTTGGATTCCAGATAAGCAAACAGCATATCAGTACTGAATTAGACTGACTTGGGCTTTGATATCTGCTGGCCTTGCAAGTAATCATCATCAGTTCATACTACTGAAGTTTTAACAGGTGCCATTTAAATCTACAGAACTCGAATTGCTGTGAGGCAGAAGCATTTGAAGGAATGGTTTTTGCTTCATAAGCAGCTCGGAGGCGGGGTGGCATTTCAAAAGCAAGTTTAAAACCACCACCTGCCCCTGCCTTATCAGGAAATGCATGCTCTTCCTTAATAAGGTAGCGGGACAAACCAGAGCTACTGATCTGATATACAAAGTGCAGAGAGATCTGTTTAAAACGGAGGGTCTGAACTACTGTTTACCTTTTGCTCTTCCATTTCTCAAACACGTGAGAGTGGGAAAGTGATTGTTTCAGAACAGTTATGCAGCAGGGACGGAACTAAAATACAGAATCATAAAGCTCTCTTTTCATTCACCGCTCGTGTCCTGCCTTTTAAATAATTAAGGTGTGCAGTATATCATGACTACTACTGCCGAGATGAATGGAAAAGCTTTTAGAACATGCTCTGAAGGCCTGAGTCATTGACTCTGCTGGGAAGGGCACTTTGATGGCTTGCAGAGTGTGCCGTGGAGATTTGTCTTATTTGGCAGGTGAAGATCAACCACGTCTCACAACAGATCTCGTCTCTTGCACTCATACACAGTCCTTACTCTGCCAGAGCAAGAATTAGTGGTTTCTTTTGCTATGAGTAATGCTACATCTTGTGTCCTTCGAAGTAAAACTGATTTATTTTTTTCCCCCAAGGTTATGCTGTGGAACCTGCAGAAAGCTCGCCCCCTGTGGACCACAAACTTGCAGGAGGGTGAAGCAGAAGACAACCCGCAGTCAGCTGGCCAGCTCTTTAACCCTCCGCTTGCACATTCCCTGTCCGTCGCATCATGCGGCAACATCTTTGGCTGCGGAGCTCAAGATGGTAAAGTTAGAATATTCAGAGTCACTGGGGTCAAGTTCGAACGTGAGCTGGAGTTTAAAGGGCACAGCTTAGGTGTATCCCAGGTCCTCTTTATGCCAGAAACGTACTGGTTGTTGACTGGAGGAAACGATGGGAAAGTATTGCTCTGGGATGTCAGCGGTGATGTGGGAAAGCAGCAGAAAAGCCCAGCCAAGTCCCTCCAGAGAAGGAAGGCCCAAGCACATGCTTCCACCAGGAAAGACGGAAAGCTCAACAAAGCAGCTTCAAATGACCATGCTAGAATTTTACCAAAGCTAACCATTGAGCATGGAGAGAAAGTGAACTGGCTCACGTGCACAGAGATCAAAGGCTCCAGGAGAGTACTGGTCGCTGATCAGAGTAGTTCTATATCCGTTTATCCGTTGCCAGAATCGTAGCCACTGAAACGTTGACAAATTTGCAGTGAAGAATCATTCCTCAGCATTTGAAATATGAGTCCAGTTAAATCCATCGACGGTGGATTGAACAACGAACCCTGCTGCACCCTCAGCAACGGCGGGGACTTTGCTGTGTTCTCACACAGGCGCTCGTGATGTCATTGGCCTGGTGCTCTATTTTCAGCAGCTTGCGGTGTTCGCTGCAGCTGCTATTTAAAGGTTGGCAATTTGAGTCCTGAACTTGAGTGAAACTGATTTCAATAGATTTAAGGATAATATTAGTGCACAACTGACCTGACATAATTAAGGTTGGAGGAATAAATTCATGCTCACAGGGAAAGCCACAATGCTAAATGAGGATGCTGAGATGCGACTGGCTGAGCTCCTTGCATTTGCAACTATTTCGGTGCTTTACTTTAATTTCCCTGTTAAACTGTGTCACAATTAGTTTGAATTGGGTCTAGTAGAAATATGTTTTTCATTATTTTGCATATAAGACTAGAGAAGCACCAATTAACGAGTAATCAAAGTACTTAGACAGTCATTGTCAATTTTTTTTTCACACTGCAGTAAACAAAGGAGCAGGAGGAAACGGTAACATCTGTTTAATGGGTCAGCTGTCGTAGGCATTTAGTTGTGTGTATCCCAAAGAGAAAAATAACTATTACCTTTGTCTTAATAAATGCTTTCTCTCACTGCTCCCATGTGTTTATACTCTCTTGTTAAGCATAGGTGCTGTGAAAATTGTCAAGAAGTGTATTCTATAGCCCATCAAGGGGTAAATACAGAGGGCAGTGCACTGTTCTTCTCACCCAAATACTTCCGTTGCCTTCCCAAAGCTGTTAGAGATGCTACAAGCAGAGCTTGGTAATTACGGCTTGTTAGAAACATCTCTTAGATTGCGAGTTGAAGGTGGGGAGAGTGCAGCTACGTGGGAATGCTGCAGCTCTTGATGTGTGTAATTAATTCATGCTAGATTTCCCATGAACAGACAAATAATTAAAAGAGAAAAAAAAAAAAAAAAAAAATTTTCCTCATGCTCTCTCCTGAACTTGACACAGACTGAATACCTTCCACTGGCTGCAGTGCTGCTTAATTGATGTGGGTTTTTTATGCTATCTTGTTTCACTGGCTGTTATGCTACCAGAAGTGTGTTACTTGCCTTCTTTTTTATGGGAGAAAAATGCAGGTTTGTTTGTTTTTTGCATTGCTAGCTTGTAAAAATCAGTTGCCAGTAGCGTTAGGCTGTCCATCCTTTGTGGATGAGATTCCAGTGATGTGGGTTTTGCTACTCTTCATCCTCAGAAGCAGCTCCCAGCAGCCAAATAAAAAATCACTCTCAACCAAGTTGAGTTTTACCATCAAAACAAAAAATCACGACCCAGCAGCAAGCTGCCTGTACAGCCTTTCACAGCATGAGACTTTGGCCCAAGACAGGAGCTGCTGGGCAGCAGAGCTAAATGAAGCCTGATCAGCAAACAAGCAGGCTAGTATAGCTTTCCCATTCTCATCGTCACCTTTAAATTCATTTTATGTCTGAAGACAGACGAGATCAGTGGGTCAGGGGAAGAGGTCCAGATGCGTAACTGGGTATGTAACATGTTCGGGAGCATGTGTCCCTGCATCTGCGAGCTATATTTGGGTATACGGTCTATAAAAAGCCCCAGTGCAAACAACCTCCAGCAGGACTCAGAGCTCCTGTCCATGTTGTTGCCTGCCTCAGGAGAGGTTCAAGCCCGTTCCAGCTCTCTTTCTTCTCATTGTTCTCCAGGAAGATGGCCAAAGACAGCATATCCCTGCGCGTGCTGAGCAAGACTTTGAACAGGTCATCAAAGGGTTGTACAAGGGGCAGGGGGACAGAAGCCTATGGCTGTGGTGGTCTGTTAGCAAGTCGAACCTTTACTTCCTCTGGAAATTGTCACGGGTAGTAAGTACGATGCAAATACATATATTGTGCGTGTGGTAAGGGGGGAGTTCGTGTGCAGTCTTCTGGTTTGCCTTTATTTGTTGGAGAGGGAAGGGGGACAGAGCCCAGGCTGCAGCTTTTCACAAGTGCCATCCTGGCCAGCTCCAAGCTGCTGGTGCCGGCTGTTTGCTGCAGGATTCTGTGCGAGCACTCGTCCAGCGACGGCTGGCACTGTGAGAAGTGTTGCCAGGGGCCTGTCGGTAACGGGAAGCTCTGGTTTGCACTCTGCTGTGGTCCAGCTGTACATGGGAGGGCTGGGATGAGCTTCTGAATTTGGGAAATTGTTTCAGCACCTAGGGGGTTCAAAGATAGGAAGTAGGGGGTTGTAGTTAGCAGGAGGCAAGAACAGCCCCTTCTTGTACGTTCTGAGAAAGAAAATCCCTGTAACTAAGGAACTGGGACATCGGTGAGGCTGAGTCACCTTCCATTTCCAAAGCCTGTACTCCAAGAGGCTTGCAAAAAAGCTTGATCGACAGGTTCCCTGGCTTCATGTAAAGTAATCCTGGCACATGCTGCCCCTGCTGGCACCGTCCCCACGTTCCTCTGCAGTGCGGCAGCACCATCGTTAGAGCTGGTGGCTGAGCATTCGGGCGGGCAGCAACAGTGGGATCAATGCAAGTGACAGACACGGCTCTTCGGGAACAAGGAAGGAGTGGAAAAAGGGCCTGAAACTCTCCACAGCTAGGAGACAGGCAAGCTGGTGTCCCCTTTCGGTGCGCTGTCACATTCATATTTCCTTGTGCTGTTTCCTGTCTGTGCCGTGCAAGTGGGATCAAGCAAGAAATTTCTGCCAACTTAGGTGTCGCACATACCGCTCGGGTTTACATGTGGTAAGAATTATTACTGTCCCTTGAGAGTATCACTGCTGATGAGATGTAGCACTTCTGTGTATAAAATTAATGTTTCAGATACTGATACTTGCTTTATATTCATATTATGAAAACACTCCAAAGATCAGCTCGCCACTGTAACAGCAGTACTGGGTGCCGTGCAGAGATGGCCAGAACCAGCACAGGGCAGCCCCCACCTCTTCTCACAGAGGCCAGTCCCGCGCCCCCCCAGCCCAAACCCTTCCACCTACACACAAAGCTTGTAGGCTAACGCTGGCTGACAGACCTGGTAAAAAACTGCTCCTCTGCTCAAGATACTACCGTTATTTACCAACAGTTTTTGTGAGGCTGATTCACACAGCAGTAACTGCAAAAAAAAAAAAAAAGGTACAAGCCTCGTCTAGAGGCCTCACCAGAAAGAACCAAACATGGGAACAACTCCTGAAAGACAAAGTCAAAATTGGGTGGGTGGGAAACTGAATGAAGATGAGTGCTGTGAGTTGGTATCATGCGCTGAGTGTAGAGGAAGAGCTGTGAAGTGTGGGGCTGTGTTGGCCTGGAAAATAAAAAGCGATGCAGCAGCTCTAAAGTAAGGAAAGATGTCATTCTCTGGAAGTGCCTGAACAGTGGAAATAAGCCTAAGCATAGAACCACACTTCCAGGAAAGTGGGAGTATGAGAGTTCTTACTGCAAATCTTCTAGTTCTGTATGCTAACAGAAGAAAAAGTTGAAAAACTTTCTGGTAGAGAATTGAGGTGTGATTTGTTCCTACAGCACACAGACATTAGAGGTTACCAACTCGATGGTAACTTCACGTGAAATGAAAAAGTGGTTAGCGGTTATTGTTAAAAGGAAAGGGGAGGTTTAATCAATTCTTCCTCAAGTTTCATTCAAACCCTTGATCAAAAGACAGAAGCACTGATTCTATCAGAATCTACCAAAAAAGAAATGTAGAAGATTAGTTACGGAGATGAGTCTCACTATTTTGTAACCAAACAGACATTTTTAGAACCAACATTAGCACATGCTGAAATGTTTACTACAGATGCTTACAAGTACACCAGAGTAGTTCACAGACAGGCAATAAACCCCACACCCCGTATCAAAATAGTGCCAGAAAGACAAAAGAGGTCAGGTATTAAAGCACCAACCTAAAGGCTGCTGAAAAAATACTACAGCACTGAAGGTACTGTTAATGCTTGGATCTTTGATAGCTTCTACTATTATTTGTATAAAAGAACGCTTACAAGAATGAAAGCTTGTTTACCCTGATAAAGTGGCACTTACGGAGCAATTCACAGGTAAATGGTTCCCCCAGGAAGCTCTCATCATCCCCCAGCAGAACCTTGGAGAAAAGACTTCCTGACAACTGCTGTCTGAAAGCACGCTACCCTTGTGTTATTCCTACAGCTCATGCTACCAGAGCTTCTGTGGACGCTGCATTATCCTCGTACACCGTTTATTTGCATAGCTCAACATACAAAGTGGGTCTTGAACTTACCCACAGAAGCTATGGGCCAACATCACCACATCGCAGACACGGGCTCTACAGTGCCTGTGTAGACAGACTCGATCCCTTTAATACACACTACCTCTTCACAGTCGTAGGGATTTTCTGCTTTTCTACATCACACAAGTTCAGTTTTCCAATGTGAGTTCTATTTTAGTCCTAAAATTCATTTGGCAAGCATGCACACAAAAATACTTTGAAGAGGTGAAGCCCTCCCCAAGTTAATCGAGTAATGATACACAACGGCATGTACGATAATTTGTTGACATCCAACACCCATTATGAACAATGGCCAAAAATCTCTAATGTGACACGAGAAAAGAGACTGAGAAATAAAATACCTGTTGAAGCAAGCCCTACAAATGTAGGGTCAGGATGAAAGCAACTTTAATAAGATCCTAAAGGAAGTCTTAGCCTCAGGAAACAACAGAAAACCATTAGAGATGGACCCTTACGAGCTGCCAGACAGATAACGAATTAAGGCCAGGGACACTTAGGAAAATATATGATGCCTTTTTATTTTCCTCCATCATTCAGGACAACTGCAGATGCTCCAAAACAGGAGAAGGGAAGTCAGGTAGATGGAGGAGCTGTCGCTGCTAAAGCAACAGCTCAACACTCATGCAAGTGACTATGTTCTTGGCCCCTTTCTTAAGCAAGGACATATATATATATATTTATATTTATATATAAATATATATATGTATTATTTTTATTAAGGAAAACCACATCAGATACAAAATTATGAAAAAGCAGTGAAGAAATATCAACTACAAAACACAGCGGTTTTCTTATTGCTGTTTCTCTAAGGTCTCCTTGTCACGCAGTTGTTCTGCACAAGAACAGACATATAAAAGAGAAAACCAGAGCAGGAAAAGCTCACAGAGAACAATAACATAATGTGGGTGGCTTGGTTTATTATATGCATCATTTTTAATTTGGGGAAGAATGTCAAATGAAAAGGGTTCAGAAAATCATCGCAGTACGAGTAAAAGCACAAATCACCTCACAATATCTTAGAGGGAAACAAACAAACAAACATCAAAAAAAACTTGCACCACAACTTGCACCAGTAATGTTAATGCAAACGGTTGACACCTGCAACTCAAATACATATCTAAATACAGATCTTTCCTATGGCTGTATCTGTGTTTACAAGTTATAAGACTTCTGCTCCAGGGAAGGGTCAAAAAGACCAAGGCTGTGTAAGAAAACTAATAGTGGGGTATGCATCTGTAAAACAAGTAAATGTGCCCATGCAGCTTGGAGGAACCTCAAATCTGATCCGGATCTGTTCACAGTGGAATGAGTCACCACTTCAATGACAGAAAGTGCAACACATTGATGCCCAAGATCTAAAAAGCCTGTTTTCCATCCCTCAGAGTAGAGAATAAGCTGCAATCCTTGGAGACTCAGTTCAAAGATCTGGACTCAAGCTTGCAGAAACTGGCACAGAAGTTTGAGCTCCTGGAGAAGGAGATGAGCCAGGACACGATGCAGATATCAACACTAGAAGAAAGGTGAGTGCAAGTCAAGGATCGCTCGGTCCTGTTCTGGTCCCTACACATGCAGATGATGCTGGGGAGACCAGTGCAGTTATGTGCACTTTGAGTTTATGCAATCTGGTCATAGTCTGGTTTACCATGTACGATAGAAACAATATGAGGAAAGACTAAGGTTACTTTGGTTCAAGTAGTAGACAGTTGCTTCTTCAAACTAAATATTTATATGGCTTAAAGAGAGTCATACCACTTCCAAGAGTGCAGAAAGGCTTTTTAAGCAAGTGTCTCCACCGTAAGTAGGAAAAAAGAGCTTTAATGCTGATTCCTTTCTCCTGTTAAGGCCAGGACATTCATATTCTAGCACCTGTGGTTAGACTTCAGCAGTATGTTTGTTTGGTTTTCCAGTCCCCTGAGTGGGAACACTGGAACCAGGTTCTGGAATAGGCTCTGGGAACGCTCAGGCCTAGGCGCCTTTTAGCCAGAACGGCAGGTAACCGTTCCTCCCCCAAACGTTTAGAGAACTCAGTGACAGAATAACGTGCGTGTACAACCGGGAGCTGAACTCCAGAGTTCAGAATCATTCTGTGGGCTCTCACTTTTGATTTTTGAAACAGCGGCCTGCGTTTTTACAGGAAGGGCCGTAAACAGATAAGATACGAAAAGCCGCCGCTGCGGCAGGGCAGGAGCAGCAACCGCACCGCGGGGCAGGGCTCAGGGGGCCGCCCCCCGCCTTGCAGCCGCAGCCCCGCCCGGCGCCTCAGCGCGGCGAGGTCCGAGCCGGGGCCGTGCGTGCCGCCAGGCCCAGCCCGCCGGGGGCCGGCCCAGCCCGCCGGGGAGGAGCGGCAGCGGCAGCGCGCCGCCAGCGGCCGAGGCCCCGCGGCCGTGAGGGGAGCGCGGCGGGGCTGAGGGGAGGTGAGGGCCGGGCCGGGCCGTTCGGCGGGGGGTGGCGGCTCGGGCCGCGGGCCTGAGGGGAGCGCGGCTCCGCGGGCTTTCTTGCCGGGATTCGCCCCTCGCCCGGCCTCCCCAGCGCCAGGCCGCGGCCCCTTCCCCTCCCCTTCCTTCCCCGCCGCCCTGTGCGCCGCGGCCTGCTCCCCTTACGCGCCCGGTCAGCCTGCGCGCTGCTCCTCGCAGTGCCTGTCCCCTGGGTTTGTTCTTGCTGGTGTTCGTGTGTGTGTTTTAACGAGGTGTTCATGTGCTAGTGCCGCGCTGACCGCTCCGTTGGGGGATTCGGAACCTGCTTAGAGCCTGCATTCATCAGCCCAGCTGAGGCCCGAGCTGCCCGCTTCGCTTCCTCCGTCTGAGGTGGAGCTGCATCGCCCCAGGAGCGCTCAGCTGCGAGACCCCCGCGGCCTGCAGCCACCTGCACGCTGGCATTTCCCTCCTCTCTCTCTTGAAGATCCGCGTTTGGGCTACTTCGCAGGTGCTAATTTTTCTGTGCACGTAACCGTTGAAATTGCTTGGTCCAGAAGAGGTATATGTGGACTTTTTTGATGGTTTGTTACAAAGACTTTTACCACTAGGTGTTTTGGTGTTATCTAGCATCCTTTTAAAAAAAATAAAGGATTTCCTTTATCAGTGAAGGAAGAACAGAACCACTAAAACTTGCCTTAATATAGTTGTCTCGTTGTCAAGTTCCTGTGTGGATTACTTAAGATTGAACTGAAATTCCAGCCTTTCTGTCAGAAAGTTCTGTCTTTCTGTTGTCGGCTGTTTTTTGTGGAGCTTGAAAGAACTTTCTTAAATCTCTGTAACGTGAAAAGTAGTATTTTTGTTGATTTTCCTGTTTAGGGTTGGTCTTTTATTTTTATTTGCTGTTCCACAGCATTTGTGGGCCAAGTGAAAAGTCCTTTGAGGAGGGTTGGTAGCAGAAAGGTTGGATGATCTCCACCATTTTAAGTCATACAAGCCATCGTGGAAGATGCTGAAGTGTGAATGCATTGGTTAGTTCTCTGGTTATGTTTGTGAGTCTAAAAAGTATTTTGACTTTCAAGTTCCAGCTTAAGCAAATGAATGAATGAGGAAGAACTTTCTCTCTAAGGAAAAACCTCCTCTGATGCTCAGGGAGAATGTTGTGTTTCACCTTTAGAAAATACCAGAATTAAATCTGTGCTAGAAGCAGCTTTTGAAGGATGTGCGTATACCAAAAAACGGTCTGTTTTGAGGGTTGATTCAGTGACTGCAATATCAGCTGCTAAACGTGAGCATAGCTTATAACTATTAGAGAATAAATGTTGCAAGAATTTTTACTCTTTCTCCTTTCTTCTTACTACCTCCTTGCTATCCTCTGAAGTACCTGCTACAGTACACTGGAAGCTACTGTAGGAAGCCCTGCTATAGTGACTTCTGGTAAGACCTGTGTCTTCCTTTGTAAGTCAAGAATTTCTGCGATTGCGAGCAAAAGTAAAGAATCAGACTTCTTAAATACGCTCAGGTTTTCATAAGGTACTTATAAAACAGTGTTCTCTATTACGTTCGTTACGACAAATAAAACACAAGCTTCTTTCTGCTTTCAGGTACTGATGTTATATTAGTCCTGTTCCTGAGCTTCGAGTCAATATGGCGAAGAAATCGGAGGCTCCTCTTTCCTTAGCTGACTGCCTGTGTCAAATTTGCATGGAGATCTTTGTGGAGCCTGTGACACTACCGTGCAACCATACCCTCTGTAATTCTTGTTTCCAGCTGACAGTTGAAAATGCCAGTCTTTGTTGCCCTTTTTGTCGGCGTCGAGTCTCTTCTTGGGCACGATATAATGCCCGCAGAAACACTCTTATCAACTGGGAGTTCTGGGAAAAGATTCAGAAGAATTATCCGAAGGAATGCGAGCGTAGAATTAACGGACAGGATTTGGAAGAGGAAAGTAAGTAAAATGTGACTTGTCCTGGGTTGTCTTTGCTTTTACCAAAGTAATCAGTGGACTTGGGCTGTTGTGACAGAAGAAACTGTCCGTAGACGTGCTGTGTTACTGCTAGAAGGTGTGGTATCAGAGCTGTTCCATGAAAAGGACTTGCAAGGCAGAAGTTGTATTGTCTCATCATTTAAGTAGATAGTTGCTCGTGCTTTTTGCACAAAGCGTTGTTGTGTGGTTCCCTGTCCTTGCAATGACAGCTCTCTGTTACTGACTCAACTTCAGCTGTAAAATCTGTACGTGTTTGCGTTTATCACTGTCAGGTAAGTGAAGTAGTTAATTTTTTTCAACTTGCAGATGTTCTTGATAAGTTTGATTAGAAATTCCAGAGCTTCAGTCTATCCAGGAGTCCTAGAGCCTAAAGTTGTGATGTCGTACAAAAGGAAGCCAAATCTCACTAATTCCTAGAAGAAGAGTTTGGGGGTTTATTATGCTGTAAGCTCTCTTAAAATTTGATCTCTTCTGACAGTCAATATCTGGGGGAGGCTAATACGGGAGATGCAACACTTCCTGCACCTCTCCTTATCCGTGCCAGCGTGGTCAGTAACAGCACTGACCTTGAGCGTTTAACACACATCAGAGGATGATGGATATAGTAACCTTAGAATTTCTCAGGAAAAGAACAAAACACATGAGCAGATTGTTCTTAGTATATTTAGGTCTGTTATGTTAAATTGACGTTTAATTAATATTTTGAAGGGCTGATTTGACCTCTCAGGTGGTTGTAGTATTCTAGCTGGGTGCATAAAACATAACATTCCTAGCAGAAAACCAAGTATATACATATTTCAGTGAATAGCATCGTGACCTTTGGTAGGATGGCTCTAAGATACGTTGTTTTACTCTTTCCACTTACAGTGAAATAATTGCCAAAAGCAAGACAGAAGTGAGGATCAGCATATATATTTGCTCAGGGTACAGTGCTTGGAAAATACTGACTGTTCTTGCTGCTTTGTTATGCAGCAATAACCTCGTTATTATTACTGCCTTTATGCCTTGTTCCTAAGGCTTGACTGAAGTCATTCCTGTGACAGGGCATGGAAGTGATTTTTTGTTAAAAACTTGTTGTTGACTGTCATGGTCTTGCTTTGTTACTCACTCTCCCCATCCTCCCTTCTTCTGAATTAGTCTGCGTCTCTCATCCACAACACCAGCTGAGCAAACCTGGGGAACTGAGACAGGAGTATGAAGCAGAGGTTAGCAAGGTAAGTCTAAAAAATATATTTAAAAGCAGAAATGCTTTGTGTCTGGTTATTTTAATTGTTCCCACAAACAGTTGAAATGTTATTTATCAGACAGAGAAGATACTTAAAAGGGGATTGTTGTTGCAAGAGCACACGGGTCGTTTGCAAAGCGTGAATTAAATTGTTATCCTTTACTGAAGAGACTCTAAGAAGGCTACATAGGCACAAGGCTATGTATAAGAAGGCTTTGTAACCTCTGCATATAAGAAATCGTGAATAAGGAAAAGAACTTGATATCTGGGCTGAGCACGCAGAGATACGAAACAAACAGAAGCAAACCTCAGAGGGATTCCACATCTGGTTGTGATGCTGAACTGTGCTGCCACCGGTGTGTCACTCGGGCGGTGTACGTACCACGTGGAAGGAAGAGAGGAAGGATGGAGTGCGTGCATTCTGGCAAGATCAAACGGCTGTTGCCAGCAGTGGAAGGTGGCAGTCTGCACTGCAGACACGCAGTTGGCACAAGCTGAAAGAGCAAACATTGTTTGTTCAGCTATTTATGCTGGCTAATGGCTGCATTTTCTGGCGGCAGTTTCAGCTTATGCCACCTTCAAGTATTAATCAAACTGCCAAACTGCAGTTTTAGTGTCTATCACTCCAAGTCAAGGCTGAGGGGCAGATTATTTTTTTAAGGTCTTTTTTTTTTCTTTATCCAAAGGCTCAGGGACTTTAAACTTTTATTTTGTTAATGTTCCTGTTCAAGCATGCTCTGCAGGAAGTACAGCTAGATAGCTGGAATGATTTCATTTGAATTGAGCCCTCCTTTTTGCTTTAAATAAAAACCTACAAAAGGCTGTACTGGGTGAGGCCGCAGCCTCTGCAGTTCTGTGTTTTTTCTCTAGCAGTAGCTGCAAATGGTTGCCTAGGGAAGACTGCGAGAGTGGGCTCAGTATATGTGATACTTGCATCGAGCGCCTCGCCAGCCTCCTGCAGTAAAGAGGACAGGCTGCCTTGTGTTTGACATAAGCCCGCATTTCCCAAGTTTTCTTGTGCCAGTTAACTCTCCTGCCTACCTCAGCAGCTCAGTTGACCCAGCAGCATATGCTGTCTGGTCCCTTCCAGGAGGTGTGCTTCACACGCTAGGAAATGCGTGGAGGTACAAGCACAGCGGAACACCCAGGCAGCTCTCCTCGTGATTCCCAAAACTGCACAGAGGAGTTCCTCCAGGATCGGTATCACCCTTTCGCTATCTGCATCCCCAGTCACAAGTACTGAAAGGGCTTTTGCAGGTCCTGAGGTGCACATAAAGGATTTGGGACTAGCAGATATAAAAACTTGGCACTGTTCTGGCTTTGGTCTTGTACTTGCCTTCTTGATTTCACTCTGAGTAAAACAGACTATGATTAAATGAGCTTCAGTAATGAATACACAGCATTCTCTTTTAATTGTTCATTCCCTGTGTTATTTGTGTTCATCTGAAAACTGGAAAATATTCTGAAGAGATCCTAACGTTTGTTTGTTCAAGGATCCTTCTTTATACAGTTCAGACACAGTAATAAGAATGACAGCTGGAAATAGTATCAGAATATTCTTTTCCCTCAAAGCTACATTGTTGGTTCCTACAAGAGCAGGGGACTACAGGAAGAGAATCCCACTGTCCTCTGCTTCTATGGTAATTACCGGGGCAAGACGGATTGCCAGTGATAGCGTCAATGGAAAATGGAGATGGTGCCCAGAAGCAGTGAAATACGTAATGGTGTCTGGTGCCATTCATAAGCTATAAATGCATAATTTAAACAAACTTAATACAGCTCGTGTTGTATCACAGCTTGACGCTCTTTGAAGAAAAATTCCAAATTTCATTACGCAGTTCAGGAAAGTTGTATTCGTTCTTTAAGTGCTCCGCTGTCCTCGTGCAGTTGCTGGTAACTGATTTACTGTGAGTGGGTGTCTGCTGTGAGAAAGGGGGGCAGGCGTGGAATTCTTGCTCTGCTGCTTTGGGTTGTGGGTGTTCCAGGAGAGAGGAGAAGGGCACAGGAAAGATGTGTTGTCTTCCAGGCATCTGCACTCATGGAACTAAGATGATATGAGCGCGATGGGCAGGCACTGTGGTCTAGCTGGCACTCAGCCGTAGAAAGAATCTTAACCCATGTGTTTGTAGAGGTTAGTCTCGTTACTAACACTTTAAAAAGACGAGCAAATGGATTTAACGTTTCATGTTTGCCATAGGAACAGTGTAATCTTAGAGAAACCAAAAGGTAGGTCGCTGGTATCAAACTGAAGACTCGGCACACATTGTCTATTTGATTCTTACATTTTTGGAGAGTTCTGCAATTAAATGATGTCTTTGAAGTGTGCGGTGTCTTTGCGAGTAGTGGATCGTCCCAACTGAAGGAGTCCCAGTAGAGGTTTTGATGTAAAGTGTGGTCTGACAGTAACCAGGTGCCTAAAAAAACCCAACTTTTTCAGGTGGAGGCAGAAAGGCGAGCACATGAACAAGAGGAAAACAAGGCGAGTGAGGAATACATACAAAGGCTGCTAGCAGAAGAAGAGGAGGAACGCAGACTGGCAGAAGAAAGAAGGAGGGAGATGGAGAAGCAGCTTAAACAAGACGAAGAATTGGCATGGGAGCTGAGCAACAGCCTGGTGAGTTAATATGAAGGGGACGTTTGCTGATGTTCATTTAATGAAAGCAACTTAGGCTTTTCGGAGCAAAAGTTTAAAGTTTGGAATAACTTATTTATCTGAATTGTAGTTGGAAGCTGTTGTCAGCCATCGGTATGTTAGATCTTTGACTGACTGTTAACTCTTGGAGAATCAACGAGAGTGTGCAATACCCCAAGCATTCCTAACTGTATAATAGGAACCTATTACAGGGTGCAGGAAGTTCTTGCTGTGAAACATTTTAAAACGCTGTTTTTCTTCTCACTACTTCCTTTCCCCTGTGAATTAAAAACCACTCTTTTGGAAGAAATTGAGGTCTACATCCTCCTGTACTGGAAAAAGGAACATGATGACGCTTGAGAAAATTTAACTTGTTTTGTTTTTTGGAGGGATGGCGGGAGCTTTTGTTTGTGGTTTTTGTTGGTTGCTCTTTTGCTGACTGCTAATAATCCTAATAGTGCAATTTGAGAACCAAAACCTCTTGTCCCTTACTGCCAGATACCGGAAAGTGTTCAGAACATTCAATGTCTCTTATTCCATAACTACCTTTTACTCACAGTTCGATAATTGCTTGGACAAAAGTAACTCATTTTGTGACAGAAGAACAGCAGTAGTTCTGTTTCTGTTGTTTTGTTTTACATAACGCTATTTTTCCTTGTCACTGAAGAATGACAGTTCCAGAGAACGTGTGCTCAGCAGTCCTTCACCAGGAGACAGCCTCTCATGTGCATCTAATTTGTGCAAGATGAAGAGCAAACCAAGCAGCTCTGGAGACATTCAGAAGTAAGGAAGCCAAGTTTCTGTTTTATGATTAGTGATCTGTTTCTTGATATAATGTCTTTCTGCTCCATGTGCTTCCTTGGAATCTTGCAGCCTGGCTTCCCATGATAATTTGGATAAATGTAAGCTACTGAATGTTAAAGTATCGTATAGGATAATATGGAGGAGAAGGGAAACCCTCACCCTTCTTTTGTTTTTCGTTATCAGAATGAACCTGGGATGATGATTAATGCAAAGCACTGGCAATTCAAGGAGAAAAAACAAAAGTTTTAAAAGGTATATTTTCCTCTCCTTTAAGGTATCTGTCTCCAAAGCATCATCGTACATCGGGATCAACTTCGTTCCCCAGAACAACAGGAGGAGACAGGAGTGACTCTGGCTCTGTGGTAACTAGAATCCTTTCTTACATCTCGGTGTTAGTAATTACAGGTTATTCTCCGCCTTGCCTGTAGTAATGCCCATCCGCACTGTGCAATTCAGCTTCCCCATGTTGAACTGCCTTCAGCATTCATGATTCCCAGAAGCGGAAAGGGAAGAAACCACGCTCGATAGTCAGCAGACGCACACCTACGGCTTTTTTGGTAGTTCCCCTGTGTATCTATGCAAAGACTCCAGTTAACTGAACTTAAAGACTGAGAAACTTTGAAGTTAAAGTCTCTGTATCTTGTGTGCTCTCTGTCTGCTCCAGGACACCTACATCTACTCAATTCACAGATTATCACTTGTCCACGGACAATTTTAATTACCTTGAGTTTTTCCTCTAACTCTGCAGCCTTTTTTGATGACTTCAGTAATGCCTACTCCTGGTTTCAGAAGGAGTAAATGCCGTTTACATGAAGAGTTTCAATGAGCTCTGGGCTGCAAGTGATGGTGTATAAAGCTAATGATCATTCTGGAGCTCATTCGAGGAGGTTGCACTCTGATTTTCATTAATTCGTGTCTGTCTGTCTCTTTGTGTCTCTCCTGCTAGACTGCTAAAGAAGATGAGCAGACTGATATCTTGAACAGTTGATTTGAGACACTGATAGCAGAAGAATGCTGCAGTTGTTTCCAGTCCTTTAGCCAATAGATTGTTCTAAAAACTTTCAGTATTATTTAACAACTCTATTCTTTGTACAGAAGAATCCAAGTTAATATCCCTGAGTAGTTATGAGCAGTGCAGCTATGATAAATGAGATTTGCATTTTATTCATACCCATTGACTTTTAATAAATTTATTTAATTAGCGGTGTCTCTCTTTCCTTCAGGAGACCAGTAACAATGAAGGCAGCAGTACTGCGTGGCAAGATGAGCAAGAGGAAATGCCAACGTTGTCTCCACAGCTGTCTGGTGTGACCAAGTCTTCCAGTGCTCAGGATTCATTTTTGGAGTCATGCATGAACTACTTAAGTGCCTCAGCTTCAGAGGAGACCACCACCGGCAAGCAGAAAAAATCACCTGGACCAAACTGTCTGGCAGTTGAAGTTCCGGATACGCTTTGTGGAATTGCAGAAGGGGAAGGGGCTAGAACAGTTCTTCCTAGAACTAAAGGAGAAGATGGAGTGGAGTTGGACAGTGACAGTTTAACACATGCAGAACGCATAAGCCTTGAAAACTCTGCTGAAACTAGCGCTTGTACTCAGTCAGCATCAAATTCTATGATGTCTGACAGCAAAAGTGTGATACGTGATCTCATGAAGGTGGCTGGAAACCCAGATGAAAAGATACCAGAGAGCTTGCAGAACACTATGGAGACTCCAAAAAGAAAATCTCTGGAACCACTGGCTGAAGCAGTGGTTGACTTGGGTGTGCTTGATAAGAGGAGAAGAACTTTCCCAGAAACTTCAGGGGACCAAGGGGAGCAGATAAATGACTTCAACTTGCAAATGCAGAAAGCCTTTGAGCAGGAGCTCTATGAAAGGCGTCTGCAAGAGGAGCAGGATAGGCTTCTGGCTCTGCAGCTGCAAAGGCAGTTCAACAAGGAGGAAAGGTCACTCAATCGACAAAAAGGCTCTCCCGATGAGTACCTGCTTCGCACCAAAACACCTCAGTCTGGGAAAGACTCTTCTGCTAGAAAGGGAAGTTGTAAGAAGGCAAAGGACATGAAGCTAGCAAAAAAACAGACTGAAACAAATCTCCGCAAGGTTCGGAAAGGTTCATGCAATGAAAACTGGCAGTCTCCTACCAGAGTCCGAATGAAGTCACTCGGCCTCAAGGGCGGAAACGTTTTGAATTGTGTCGTTAATACCAGTGACTCAAATGATATTTGTTCCTTGCCTAAAAAAGAGCAAAAGACAATCCTTCAAATGTTTAAAAGCCCTGTTGCAGAGTAGAGCAATGGAACCACAGACATGTGGTGGAAAGGATCAGAATTAAAACCATGGTGATGCTTTCCCCTGTGGTAGGCAAAGCTGCTTCTAAACAGTTGAAAAGTTGGTTTTGACGGGATCACTTTAGGCTACAAGAGCAACCAAAACTGTCTGCTTATTAGAACTTGCTGTGAATGTTTCTGAGAAGTTTTAATAACTCATGTCCCTAGACCTTACAAATTTTAATTGGCCTCTTCTTGACTGTGGCTTATTTTCCACGACTTGCATTTGCAAGTTTGTTTGTTTGTTATCATTTTGAGTGTAAATACTCTTTAGTGTTTAAAATCTAAAATAACTGTTGGTCTTATGTTAGAATAAGAATTCGGAGCCTTCTAAGAGAAGGATGCACATCTCCCAGAGTAAGCAAACGAAAAGGCGAGTCTGTATCTCCAGTTATCTGCCGAGATCGAGGCTTCACTCGGCACAGTGAACAGAAGCACGTTACTGGAACTGGGGCTGTTTGCTGAATTGCGCTGTTTGCTTGGCAGCTACCAAGAGTATAACCTGACAGCCAGTCTTGCAAACACGCTCTTTCCCTCCCCCTCTGCCTGCTGTGTAGTAGCCCCTTTCTTAGTCAGAGGGGAAAAAACGGATCGTTCCCCCACAGCCAGAGGCAAGGATCTCTTAGAGATGCTGATAATCTAACTGGTTGTGGGCTTGTGTGTATTCTGTTCATTTTGACCTCTGTTAATTTTGTTTTCTTAGTGCTACTATTTCATAACTTTATTCTTATACAATACTGCCTACGTTTACTGCTATTTAACTTTCATATGCAAACTGTTGAGTCTGATTAAAAGCATATGATATTCAAAAATAGTTAGTCCAGGAGACAGTTACAATGGAGAAAACAGAACCAAAAGGGGAAAAGCAGATGGAAACTGGAGTTGTCAGTAATGGCTTAACAGCCCTAAAGATTCATTTAACTTTCAGCTGGAGTTCCACAACGCCTGACTGTTGTGGCGCGTTTTTTTTTGAGGGGCTACCAAATACTGTTTTCCAGTTGGGTTTAAAAGTAACATCACTGAAAGGAGTTACGGCCCAGATGTGTGGGGAAGGTGACAGCTGGGAGAAGTTGAGGTCTCTGGAGAAGCTGACTAGCTGCTGGTTAGCAGAGGAAGTATTCCTGTTAGATTGTTTACTGCTGTTGTGAAGCCATCTCTTGGCCTTTCTTTCCATGTACTGATATATTTTTCAAGTATATGTTGAATGAGAGAAAAACACCAACCTATGCTGCTGAAATACCTGTGCTAATAGCTGAAGGTAGCAAGTGTTTCAAACGTGTACTTTTTTTGGAACCTCATGGATGATCTATGAACTTTCAACTGGGCTCTGAGATGCTTGTAACAAATGTTTCAAAGCAGTAACTTCTGGTGTTTTTTAAGTTAACAACAAAAAAATAATTGAAAGCATAAACTGACCCAAAAATGTGATTTTTTTTTTATTTTTTTTTTCTTTGCTTGCGTGTCTCTGATAGTGGTGGGTTACTCCTAAATAAACGGCCTCTTCAGAGACATATCCCCTGACAGCCTTGATCTTTATCAAGTTTCAACTTATTTAGTGGTCTCATTGTTCTGGGGCTAGTTCCATCCCTGTAACAAGAAGACACCAAATAACATATGCAAAGCCACAAGATGGGCATTCCGTTTAGAAAACAGCTTAATTGGGGAGCATTGTGCAGGCTAGCTGAGTATGTTCAAACAACCAACAACACGTCCCACTCAGCTGTGGTGCTTGGGGCTCTGTCATCCAGTTCAAGATGTTAAAGGGTGACAGAAAGCAAGGAGGACAGAGAGGGCAGGGCAGAAGGAAGGCTTTCCTCCAGCACACATGCACCAGATGTAGCTCAGCACATCCAGCACAAGGCATTGCCACAGTTAACACCAGTTCCATTCCCTCTTCCTCCAAAGCTGTTCTGTGGATTCTTTTCTCTTCCCTCTTAACGTGGCAGTTACGCGTCTCTTGTATCCAAGGTTTATGACATGCACTAAACTAATCCCAGAAGTTGAATAAGAATTGGGGGCTTTTTTGCATCTTACAGACTTCCTTGCCATCAATAGCAAATCCTACAGCTGTGATTCCACTGCAAATAAATATAAAAATCACAAGAAGAAGCCATTTCAAAGGCCTAAATTGTACAGATGTATATTCTAGGGTAGATGTACACTTGCTGGAGGGGTGGCGGTAAAGGATTGGGGGGCTTTGTGTGTTTTTATCTTGCCTGATGGTTTTTGTCCTCTCAATGTAACAATGACCTCTTACATAAGAGCCATTATTTTTGAAGCTTACTGGGTCAGTCTTTTAAGTTTACATGCCCTGAAGGTGTAGATTTATTTCTTAGTTCTGTAATTATACTTTCTCAGCTGCTTAGAATTCACTTTAGTTTTGGCTTGGACTAGGTCTAATAATAATAATCCTTGTTTTATAAATATATGTCATGTGTAGAACAGGTTAAAGGCTGTTGCAGGATGGGGAAAATAAACAAGACTAAGAAGTCAATCATTAGCTAAACACCTAATTGAACTGCAAAACACATAAAAGTTATAACCTACACCAGAAGGCCAGTCCAACAGCCTTCTCGGATCCCCCAAATGATCATACTTGCAGCATGCATGGCACAATAGTCCTCAGGAGGCTTCTCTTTAGCTTCTTCTATATTTTTCTTGTTAGAGGGTAGAATTCAGCCACTCTGAGTGGATTTTGGTTGCACCAGCAACCTCTTTCTGTTACAATCCAGGCACTTTGAAGCAGGGGAAATACCTTTGATTGGTTTGGGTTGGTTAATGATGCCTTTGCTTCTGAGTGTTAGTTACCCACATACTGTGAGAACATGCAACTTAATTTTTTAATTCTTTGTCTACAGTTGCCAAGTGCAGACATAACTACAGGCAGAATTCATAAGCTACGAGCACTGAATCACAAGCAGAAGCCGTTCTTGTTGGTATAGTAATATTCCTCAGTCTGTGGCAGCCTTGCTTCCACTGTTGGTGCAGCATCTACGGATTGGATTTACATGGTTTCTTGTGAGGTTAACAGCTAGAATATTGCTACAGCCCAGGAAACTGGAAGACCAAGTGAGCAGCTGGAGTGGGTGACTGATGGCTGCTTAATGATGTTTGTAAAGCAGGAGTCCATGCTCAGGCTGTCTGAGCTGATACAATGGTTCACTGCTGCACAAAAGGGTTAGTGTACCTGCTGCCTTCAGCCACCTCCACTGGTGCGTTTGTCCCCTTTGTGAACAAGTTCAGCTCACCCAACTGGCACAAAAAAAAAAGCAAGTACCAAACCCCTAAATACTTGGGCTGGCATGGTTGCTTCCCTGAGAGCTCCTGCAGGAGCCAGAGTTGATGTGGGGTTGGGAAGTAGGAAGAGGAGTGAGAAAGGGAACAGATCCGCCAGACTTTATGGCAGTGAGTTTTTAAATCACCTTGGGCTTTTAAGGAAACCTCTGCTGGCGTTTGCATTCAGGGTGGCTGCTACCTATTAATAACGTGCTCCTCTGCAGAACTCCAGCCTGCTGATGGCATTAGCCAGCGAGAAACCCTGTGCCGTGCTGGAAACCAGCTGAAAAGAGGGAAATGTATTTTCTGCACATGCAGTTCGTGCAAGTAGCGCAAAGAAGTGCTGGGAGCGCCTGTTGTTGAGGCTGCTGCTTCCGAACGTGGAACAAAAGCATCTTAATAGAAAAGGCACTCTGCTGTGGATCTGGAAAGCCAGGCGACCCACAACCGTTAACGTTAAACCACCCCAAACCCCTTCTTCCTCTCCCCCCAGCTCCTGTCAGGGATCCTCCTGTCAGTCAGAGGCGGCGCGCGCCGCGTTGCTACGGCAACTCCCGCCCCGCGCCCGCGCCCCCGCCCCGCCCCTCCCGCGGCGGCCCGGCAGAGGAAGGGCGCGGGCGGGCCCCGCGCATGCGCGCTGCGGGCGGGCCGGCGGCGTGCGTGTTGTTGTGCGGCGGCGGCAAGATGGCGGCGCCCGGGGGCTCCGCGGCCTCCGCGGCGCTCCGGGGGCTGATCCAGCAGTTCACCGCCATCACGGGTGAGGCGCGGGGAGGGCTGGGCCCGGCACAAGCCGCCGCCGTTCGCCGCCGTCTTTCCGTGTTTAACCGGGCGGATCCCTGGGAGGCCGGGCTCGGGGCGGCCGAGGGCAGCTCCCGCTGGGCCCCGCGGGGCGGAGCCGGGCCGGTTCCGCGGTCCCGGGGCCGGTTCCGGGGCTGTGGGGAGGGTCCCGCCGAGCCGGGGGCGGCGGGCGGCGGCCGGGCCTGTCAAAGGGGCTGCCCCCTTATCCCCCTTCCCCCGGGGCCCCCGTGGGTTTTGCGGGGCCGGGAGCCGGCGGTGGGCTCGCAGCTGGAGGGCAGAGGGGGGCCGCGGTGAGCCCACGCCCGCTTTTGGGAAAAAAAGCGCCAAAACAGGTGCTTTCAAGGTGTGTCGGCTGGCTGAGAACCTGGTTTGAGGTTTGACATCGTGAGCCACTTAAAGAGCGCTCCGCACCTCATCCCGGGCCCCCTGCTCATGGCACCGCGGGGCAGGGCCCGAAGGGGCCTGGTTATTAATGCAATATCCTTGGCTTTTCAGCTGATACAAGCGCAGCTGCTCTTGGTTCATTTGCTCCTACCAGTTTGTTTTCAGGTTGTGGCTCTGTTTGCACAGTGTGTGTGTGCTTGGGCCTTGAACGGGGCCGGTACGGCGCCCTGACAGGCAGTGGGTCGCTCAGTTCGCCGTACAGGAGCCGTCAAGAATGAATCCCCTCAAATAAAAAAGAAAAGCTACAGTCAGTCTGTTTCCGTTACAGGGTGTCTTGTGTTTTCTTTTTCAGTAGAGCCTGAGCCAGTTGCTCAAAAAGTAACCAGAACAGGCAGAATCATGCCGGTTTGCCTGAGAGCTTTTTGTGCTTACAGGTTGCGCTAAACCTAAGAGCTCCCCCTTTTATGCTTTCAAAAAGGCAAATAACCTGCTACACCTTACCCATCCGCTCTTAAAGGAGGATTTTGAAGTTTTGTTTTTTCCTTTTTACCAGAATTTAAGTTTCTATCAGAAGTCAGTTCTCACGGAGCTTGTTTAGCCAACGCTGGCGTGAAGTGACAGGTGCTCAGTAGCACACACCCTTGGTGGTTTGTGTTATCAGCTCTCAAATTTGACTTGTAAGTGTACAAAATTACCAGTGTTTGCATGGAACAGGCTACATGAATTCCAGATGGCAATCTGATCGGAGTGTGCCTGGTGCTGAGGACTGAGGAGTAGTCTTGAATATATTTTTCTTTCCCAGGTGGCAGAACTGTGTTTCTTTGGTGCTCTCACCCAGAAAGTTACTAAGTGCTAAAAGTGTTTAGTTCCTGTAAATCTTCACTAATGGAATGATGGCATGTCTCTGAAGGTTGTTTTGAGTCTTAATAAATATTTAGTATTTTCTGCTTGCCGTCACAAGCACCAAAAACATTCATGTGGCGGTGGTTTCCTTAGGAGTGAGGAAGACTGGGTATCTTTAAGTAGCGTAGGAGTGGATGTAGTTTTTCTTCCAGCTCTTCTAAATGAACGACTTCACGTGACGGTGCAGTAAGGGTGGAGGGTGGTGTGTATAATCCAGGCTATAAAGGTGGTGTTTGGTTGGTACCACTGGCAGCGAAATGGGCTCCTTTAAATACCAGAGAGCAGTTGGTGGGAAAATGTGAGCTTGATGTTTTTGCGTTTTGAGATGCTACTAGTTTATTTTGCATTTTTTTTTCCATCTTGGTTAATGTCTTTAAGTACAGCTAAGTGTCATCTGATTACACTTGTTGGGGCAGGTTGTTTTTGGCCTTGTTTTTTTGTTTGTTTTTGTTTTGGAAAAAGCCATTCCCTTGGTCTGCCTGGCTTTCTTTGTGGTTTAACGTAATGGTGCAGGTCTTTGAAACCATTGAGATTAATCAATTCTAAAAGTGTATTTTCTCTTACTTCTCAGCCTGTTTGATCTAGAGCTCTCTGAAAAATCTCAGGCATCTGATGAAAAAAATAACCATGTTTCTCTCATGTTAGCTGTTATTCTGATGCTGGGAAAACGGTGTTTTCTTCATTTCAGTGACTTGTCGTGAACCTGCTCAGAATTATTACAGATCCTAAAGCTACTCCCAAACTGGTTCAGCCGCATTTTGCTACTCTTCCTCTACACCAGTTTTCCTGTATGAAAATAAACTCTTTGGCAGCCTGCTACTTCTAGAGCGATGCTGTAGCAACTAGGCTCTTAGAAGGCTGGGTACAGGAGAGGTTCCCTTGGTGAGAGTGCTTTGGTTTGTGTGATTCTGAGAAAGGGGCAGAGGCTGATCCTCTGAGGAAAGAGCTACACGTGGTGCTGATAAGCAGTATTTCATCCTGAGCAGCAAGAAAAAGAGTGGATTTAGTTGGGCTTGGGACCCATTTTAATAAATGTTAGTCATGATACAAATCACTGTATGTTCAAGTACTACTTTCTCCCTGTTTACTATTTTCTCCTGCTCTTATATGAACTGAGCTTCTGCTCATTGCTTTTACATTTTAGAGCGCTCAGCAGAACAGGGGATCTTTTCTTCTTGAAGTACCTGATATAGATGGGTAGATAACTTTAGCACCATATTTAGTATTCACCCCGTAAGAACGTTAAGTCAGGTTTCCTTTTTTTTTGTATCCCACAACAGAAGTTACGATAGGTACACCAGTTAATGTTTGGAAGGTTGTACCAGGAAAGGGTCTAGAAAAAAGAAAGACCACGTTAAACCCCTTTGTGTGGCTTCCACTGAATTTTCTCCTTATGGAAGGCAGAAATCTCTGTCCTGCATCTGGGCACTCTGTTCCCCCTTGGGGTTTGTGTTTGTCTCAGTTTACACTTGTGCCTTAGGGATAGAAGGCAATGGGTGAATGCTCCGATTGGTAATGCTTTGCGAGAGAAAGCGTGCTGGGTAGCAGTTCCCGATCAACACGCTTTCTGAAGAATGCTTTAACTTTTCCTTTGGCGTTACAGGTGCCAGCGAAAGCGTGGGAAAACACATGCTCGAAGCGTGCAACAACAATCTGGAGATGGCTGTCACCATGTTTCTGGATGGTGGAGGCATAGCAGAGGAGCCAAGCACCAGTTCCGCAGGGGTGTCTTCTGTTCGACCGCACACCGAGTATGTACCTGAACGTATCTGTGTATAAGGGAATTGTCTGTCTAAGGAATTTAACAGTGAAGGCAGAACAAATAAAACGATCGTTCCTTCTCCTAACCTGCTGTCACTTCACTGTAATAAAGTGCTTCTTTGATGATCGTGTTAAATTGATTGCCCTGACATTTTTCTTAATAAATAAGCTGTTCTTATGACATAAGCTGGTCTCTCTTGCGTGTACTTCAGAAGTTTTCCCTAAGTTATGCACACTCTTTTTGCAGACAGAGCTTGAGACATTAAAGCGGGGATCCAGTGGAAAGAGATTTTTATTTTTAAATTGCTACAGCACTCTTGCTTTGCTGGGAGAATCCCATTGTTTTGGTTCTTATAAAACATAGTGACCTCGGTCCCACTTGAAAGCATTTTCTTGTGTTCTCTTAGGAGTAGCAAGATTTGGCACTGGGATGGCTAGATTGTGTACGCTAATGCAGGGCAATAAGCAGCTACAAAATGTGCATTAGTGTCTCACACGTCGCATGGCAATAAGGAAAGTGTTGTTGCACGTGAGCATGGCAGAGAGTCTTTCAGTGCTGCCTGTTAATGCGCCTGCTTGGGATGAGCAGAATGTTTTGAGTGGAAGCTAATTAGTATCAGTCACACTTGTTAAATTAAACCTAGCCATACTTTTGTCTTTCTGAAAGTCTTCCACTTCAAGGAGAAGGTAACTGACTTTTAAAGAAAATTTTTGTCGCTTATACTTCTGAAGCACATGTATAAGTTTAAACAACTGTTTGAGCACTAACATTTATAGTTTAAGTGCCTCCCTGCTTGAACTTGTGACAGGTAATGAAGTTAAAAGTCTGTGTCTGTAGGCGTTAAAGTTCTTAATTTCTAGACAAATTCTGGCACATCGGTGACTTACGATTCGAGTTTTTATTGGAATACTTTCTTTTTTATACTTGACACCCTCCAGGTGCTGGTCAGCTTAGTGTTACTTCTAGGAAGAGAGAAAAATAAATATGCAAATGCAAAATGGAGAATAACTAGCTTCACAACAGCAATCAAAGATGTGGAGGTTAATAGCAAGGTTAGTGCATCTTGCTGACATTACGAGTTACTTTTTGAAACCTGCATGGCCAAGAGCCACAAGCTGCACGCTTAAGACTTTGGAGAGTCCAGGGCAGAGGGTGCTGCAGGAGTAGTTCATAGGCAGCACGGAGCAGTGGATTTCCTCGAGTGAGCCCATGTGCTCCTTTGAGTAGATCCATGGGCTAGGTGACTGTAGTGGGTAAACTATACTTTTTGTAGCCCTTGTGATTTTATTTCTTCTCCCAGACACAATTTCAGATTGCCTAGCAGTCTTTGTAAGCATAGCTGTTATGCGAAGGAGCCCAGCTACGAAAGCAAGTAACTGCTTCAGGATTGTATGGAGGGAAATGACAGTTTTGACCATCTTGTTTTCCTTCCTCCGGAAGAAGAAAGGGCAGTGAGTTTAAAGGGGAGGCAAAAAGTCTTCCAGCAGGAGAAAGTTTGTAATAACCAATAATCTTTTTTTCCCCTCTATGTAGATAAACATGATAGGAGGGTGGCAAGTGGATTAATTAGCTTTTGCTAATTTTTAATAAACTTTCCAAGTTCTAAGGAAGTTACTAAAGAAGAAAAAATATTTGAATAGTAGATTGACAAAGTCTGGGATCAAGTCGGCCAAGGGTTTGTATAATCTTACGTCAAGATGTAGAAAGGTGATCCATGCCAGATCTGAATGCGTGGTACGAAGTCCTGCTTCAGTGCCTTGAGTGGGAATAGGTGGTTTCTGAGGTCCCTTTTGACCCCAAATCTCTGATTCTGTGCAATGATGCAGCAGCATCCTTAGCAGATCCAAGCTGCAGGAGCCTTTGGAGCGCAACAGGGTGTAATTTACATAGTACTTGGAACGTTATTATCTCTCACTTTTCTTTCCTCTTTGATAGGGATGAAGTACGAGCTCCAATTCCTCAAAAACAGGAAATTTTAGTAGAACCCGAGCCCTTGTTTGGAGGTAGGCTTGTGTTCTTATTTTCTTTTTTGTTTTCTTAAAATACCTTGGGATGAGCTTACATGACAAGAAAAGAGCAGAACTTGGTGAACATAAAGAAAGCAGTGTACATATTTTTATTCTTGTTTTTCTCTTGCTGCAACTGTACAGCCATGTAAAATGATTGCATACGTGGAAACACAGCAGTGTTGTTTAAAACCTTGCCCGTTGGAGATGCTACGTTCCCAGTGGTACCAATTTGCTAGCTCCTGTTTCATGTGATTTGTGAGGCAACAGCCAATTAGCAACGATGAGTACACATCTGTGTTCTGGGGGGTTCAGAACTGTGCAACACTGCTGCAGAAGTGTCCGACCTGGGGATTTGACTGACAGGTGAAAATGGAGATGACAAATGGATGCTTCTCAGGGAGATCCATGAGGAAGGGTTGAACTGTTTTGTTACTTACCATGTTATCCATTTCTCCTTTAAAATAATTGAATTTGCTCTTTAAACTGTATCACACAGTTTTCTTGTTTTCTGAAGCTGTTCTGCTTTTGAAACATTTTTTGCTGTAAGTGAAGAGGTAATGGAGATACTATTTTCTGTCGTGTACTTATCTAAAACACTGGTTAGTACTCAGCTAATAGACCGATGCTCTGAATTCTTCACTAGCAGGACTAGATTACCGGGAGCATTATCCTTTCATTATGTATAGTGTCCACCTCTGTATTGAGATCTAAAGTTCCCTCTTTTTTTGTTACTTACTTCCCTTGTGAGGCTCTGTCCTCTTTGTGTGGACCAGGCTGTCTGTGGCTTTTAACATGTCAGCTGGAGTAAGAGTCTTGCCTTTTTTAACAAGGAAGGCCATGTGAGTGCTCGTCTTTAATGTGATCCTGTACCCATAGGAAATTTTTCTGTTGTTTAGCTCCTGTGCAGGAGAGAGCCATGAGATCAAATTTGAGGTTTACCGTGAAACTGTTTTTCTGTTGATCCTGTTTTCGACATCAGAGACATCTTTTGCCAGGATGCACAAGCTGAGAGCTGCTTGCAGAAGATGACCTGCTGAGGGCTCTTTGAAGGCAGTGCACCAGCTTGTTCCTTTTGCTTTTTGGTGACCCAGCAGAGTCTTTAACAAAGGTCTAGAGATGCCTGTGGGCTCACAAAACCACAAAGTGCAGGAGTATGATCTGCCAACCCTCTTGCCTGGTCCTGTTTTACCCACCTGTCACACACTGATCGCAGACACGCTGTCCTTGACTGCCCTGCCGGGGCAATCTGGGGATCAGTGGTAGCCTCCTGGCTCTGTCTCATCCACCAGTGCTGACATTCTCATTAATGCCACTTTTGTTTATAGCACGAAGCAGCCCGGCAGCCCAGCTGACACTGGAAAGCTACTTCTATTGGTCGTTTCAGCTCTAATCTCAAGCAGGAAATATTCCAGTTCCTGGTTTTAACAGCCTCATGCTGAGGTCATGTTTTAGGTTTTCTTCTGATTGAAAAGCCCACGTCCGTTTGCTCTGCCGGATACGCTGAATTGCTCTTGCACTGCAACATAAATCAGAAAAATGCAACAGCACACCTGCACTGGGCTTGTAGCTAGGCCTGGAGAGGCAAATGTTGCTTTGCTGAAATGATCCTTCAGTTGCTGTTTGGAGCTATGGTTTAAATGGCTCTGCAGCTGGCCGTACCAGGCCGTGCTTGCGGTAAGCTTTTAGGAGAGAGAGCAGCGTTACTTGCTGGAGCTGGACAGGCGCTATTCGCAGGCATGCTCTTCATTCAGGGTTACTTGCAATTTCCTCATATGCTGTGCAAAATGCTCTTAGTATTTTCTTGATACACTGTACAAGAAGAATCCAAGAAATAAGAACTGTGTATCGTTCTCTGTGCCCTTAGTGTGGAGCAGGGTGACAGCGCATGCAGCACCTCTCGTCTATGGCTGCAAAACCATAAAGATTTCTAAAAACAAGGTTTGGAGGTACTTGTTTTGCGACCTTTAGGCATTTCATGCTTCCTCAGTGTAAATGGACTTTTCCCATTACACATTTCTGGTGGGTATATGTTGTATTTATCTTGCTCTCTTTAACTCATTTCATATTTATCATGTCTTCTAACAATTATGCTTTGAAAGTTCTATCTTAAAGCTATTTTGCTTTCAAATAAGAGTAAAGCGGGCAAGTAGTTAAAATAAGTCTTGGCAGGCAGTTTTGTTTTGCACCCCAACCGCAGTGCTTTCAGCGTATCAGAGGACTTCAGTGGAGCTGTAAGGCAGCACTTCAGTGATCTGCCTCGCCCACCGACTGTGCCCAGCAGATTTCCTGGCAGGCAGTGACACTGGATCCAATGGAAGAGCTTGGCTATTGCCAATGCAGGCAAAGATGGGATCTGGATAAGAGATTAAAAAGGAGTAGAAATGATTTGTGGAAGAAACAAATGCGTTTCTTAATAAGGAAGGTATTCTTCTGCAGGGGCTAAGTTGACATTTTTGTGTACTGCTGATCCGTTTTCCTTCTGTGGTAAGGTTTGCTGGACAGAGGATGTGATAGGAATGAATGGGTCTCATAAACTACTTGTCTGCATCCTCCTCCAGCCTAATGATTTTACTCCCACTTTTTTACTCCCTATTTTTCCTAATGATTTTACTCCCACATCAGGATACTTTGAATTCCTGTTTTGTTGTTCAACATGTGATGCAAGGTACTAATAAGTAATGCTTTTCATAGAATACCTTTGGAATAATTATTTAAATACTCTTTTCTTTTAAGCTCCTAAAAGACGCAGACCTGCGCGCTCAATATTCGATGGCTTTCGGGATTTTCAGACAGAAACCAGTAAGTGTCTGCAGATCAGTAACTTAGAGGTTCTCCTTTTTTTTTTTTTTTTTTTTCTGAAGTATGATTGCAAATTAATTGCCAGCATCAGCCATGATCGTTTTCAGTCACTGGATGTTTTTTAATTGCTTACTGTGTAGCAAAAGTTAATTTGGAAAAATATGATTATTAGGCCGTTCCTTGTTGTGGCAGGACCATTTGCTGACAGTTCTTTTCCACGTGCTTTGGGTGCAGTTAAGGTTGTTACTTTATTTCTGGGGGCAATCTTAAATCGTTATGGAATGGCTGAAGGGAGAATACTGAGTAGTGGACATACGAAGCAGGTACTGAGTGTGCTGGTCCAAACATTTGCCTACGCTATGTTAGTAAAAGCATCAGAAGGTATATTCTGCCTGCTTTGGTATGGCAGATACCTTCTCAATGACTTTCAAAAAACGCTTTTTCTGCTTTAGGGAGAATCAAGAATGGAGAAGAATCTAATAGCTATGTGGTAATTAATTTCATCCACTGAATTCTTGGATAGCCAGTGGTGTTTCTTGCCCTTGAATTAGATTTGAGTAGCCCTGAGGCTTCTTCCTTGGCCACACATAAGGTTCGTGTGAATTTAATTGCTGTTTACCACTGTCTATCCATTCACATGCAGAATCTCCAAATGACAGAGCCTTGGCTGTTATTTAAGCCGTTAAGTTTCACAGAACAAGCTTCTTTGACAGCAACTCACACCAGGTATTTCGCAGCCGTGAGTTAGGGCTCTTACCCAGCTGTTACTGCTAATGTGGGAGTGCTCAAGAGCTCTAACCAAGGACCAGGTTCCTTAGTTACTAGGTGCTATTGGATGCTGACAATAGCTATTTGTAGTTGCTGGCTTTCCCCTGACGGCTCTGGTCAGGGGTTTCCAGCAGTAATAACTAGTCAGGTACTAAAGTAAGTGGCAGCTATGTAAATAAAAACACAGAATCTACAGCATCTTCGTGCCCTTTTCTCATCATCTCCACTCTCTTATAGCAAAAACATTTAGAGGTGTGTAATATGTAAACTTCTGTGAAGGTTTGTGATGCTTGATGGTAAAACTGTATGGGTTAATGTCACTGTCCTGGCTATCTTTGAAGAAGTCATTTTAGCCACAGAAGTCTATGTTATTTCCTGGCTTCCAGGCCTGCTCCACAGGGATACTTCTATCCCTGGAGGGATCCAGTGTCTGCTCAAAGGTGGCTTGTAATGGTATGGCCCCTTGGCAACTTCTTTCACAAGTGGAAAGCTTTGGGTTTATGAGATTGTTATTCCTCATTTCAACTGGCTTGGTTCTATAAACTGCATTATATCACTGCATATAGTGCATATAGGTGAGCAGTTGCTGTGATCTCTCCACATAAACTGAATCTTTCTGTGGGATTGTTTTACCCTCAGGTGTTACAGACGTTGAAATAGAAATACTCTTGAGTAAAGCTATGATCTTACAATGTAGCTCAATTTTCTCTGTTTAAAACCATCATGGGGGATGAGTCGTGGCCTTTTTTTGTGTGTGTGTTTTCAAATATTGGCACGTGGCCACTTCCACTGATACTTACATTTCTTAAGAGGTATTTAAATAAATTCCCACTGCTTGAGAGAGCTGGGACAAGTGGGGTTCTTGCCTTAAGTAATGGCTAATGTTACTCAGTGTGGACCAACCTTGTGACTTAGGTGCCCAAGTTTTGTGTATGGGTGTAGAGTCGATAATAAATCCGCCATGTGAGTATTTTGTCTAATTCAGCTTTGTTTCCTCTTGGGGCTGTGCAGTTCGACAGGAACAGGAGCTACGAAATGGAGGGGCAGTAGATAAGAAACTCACTACTCTAGCAGACCTCTTCAGGCCTCCCATCGATCTGATGCACAAAGGCAGCTTCGAAACGGTAAGTTTTGAAGGTTTGGTGAAGTTCCGTATGTGATGGCTGTGTGCAGTGTGAAAGCCCTGTGCTAGGCTGTTGCCGTGTTTGTAGGCTGATGAGAAAGTTGCAAAGGACCACATAATGATAAATATTTGATACAGTGCTTATGGAAATGTTGGTGACTTCTGAAGGATTAAACTAATGGTTGTAGACCACATTTTTTTGTTGTTTAAATGCCAGCGTGGCAAATGGTGCTCAGTGAAGGACTTCTGTGCACAAATGAGGCTGGTAAAAATGGAAGAATTGCATCCCTTGAAGCATATTTCTATGGCATGAAACAGAAATAGCTGAAGATGGCTTTTGATAGGTGAGCAAGTGCTTTGCAAGGGGCGATATAGTTTGCAGCCCAGCCCAGCTAAGAAGCTCATGCAGTTTTGCTAACATGGGTGAATTATTTCTGAAACGTGAGTGTTCGTAAATGTATCTGGGTGTGGCATTGTCATGAAGATGCAACTTTATCTTCAGTAGAAGTCGTGTTTGTATGTAAAATTACAGTGATCATATTCTGCCTTTGGTCATGATGGAAAAACTGTCCAAGAGATTGTCCCTGTAAGAAGGGAAAAGCTAAGGGGACTGCAGGATTTCAGTGATCACAGTGATCCTTTTCTGTTTGTGGCATTTCTTGTGGGTCTAGTCAGAATTTGCTACTATATGGATCAGTGCCCCAGTCAGTGATTAGAGACTATGCAAATCGGTAATCTTTTTATTTTCTGAGTTCCTAACTTCCAGATGCTGTTTGAAAGTTGCAGTTACTACTGAACTTCCGCCTGGTCGTCTTTAAGTAACTGCGTGTTAGAGATGGTTTCATGAGAATGCAGACTAATGACCAAATGGGGCAGAGCAGACACTGCAGGTGGTGCTGGAGATCTGACTGAGCTGAACAAAATATTATTTACACTCTTATATTTGTTTCTAATGCCATGCCCAAATGCTGCTGCAGAACTTTTAGAGACGTGCTGCCTCCACGGAGGCTCCAGCTCCCGTCCTGTTGGCCTCATCTCTCTTTTTGTGCTTCCCAACTCACCAAAGATCGGTTGGCTTGTCACCAGTTCCTGCGTCCTGACAGTGCCCTCCATGTATTTAATCTTACGACAGAATTCCAGCTTTGAAAGGATGCTGACAGAGGACAGCCGTGTCTAACTCAGCAAGTCATTTGGTGCAATGGAAGCAGACGAGCAGGCTCAAGTAGCTGGTGCGAGGCATCACTGCCTCATGATATGTGTTTCAAGGTTTACTTCAAACAAGGTTGTCTTTTGTCCTCCAGCTGATTATCCTGACCAGGCCTGTGGTTCAGAGCTGTTTGTGAACCAAGCAAACGTGGGTTGAGGGACCAAGAAAGGGAATTCTCATAAAACAGCCAGTGCTGCTCTGTACTAGAGCGTATACGCAGTCAGTGAGCGCCCTGTAATCTCTGCTGGGGAATCTAAGATGTGTGCAAGTCTTTCCTCATGTCTTGTTGAAAACACATCAGGACTTCAGCAATGTTGACTATGGCATGCACCACTGTCAGAATTAATTTCAGAGAAAGATGCAGCTGATCTAAAGATTTGATTGTCATAAAGTCTGTGCATTCTTACTCTATTGTGTAAATTAAAAAACAACAACAAAAAACCACAGGGTTTGTATGTACGCACCTCGTCCTGTTCTCTGTAGTAACTCAAATTGAGGGCCACATACACTTCATGGTATTGGTATTCACCTTTTTCTGTTCTTGTCCAGTTCCTTGTCCCATGTGTTACCTTTCATTTCAAACTGATGCTCCTCAATTTTCTTGCAAGAAAAGTCTTAGCTTCTCAATTTGTTGCCCACTACCCTTTTCATGTTACCTTTTATGACTGTGCAGTGCTGTACTGCTTCAGCGTGGGGCCTCCTGTGAACCCAGTGACCAGAATCTTTCTCAAAATTCACCTCTAACAAGCTGCTGTTGGCTTCTTCCTTCTCTGTACGCTGAGATAACATCTCTATTATATAGTTTATATATATTTATCCCATTCCAAAGTACCAAAGTACCAAACCTGTTGTTTTGATGCTCTTGTATTTTAGTATTCATCTGTGGTTTTATTTTTTATTACCGCTGTGTGATGTGCTCTAAGCTCTGGGGGGGTGTGCACTGTCTGCCTACAGTGTGCCATCTGTATTTATGCCTTTATTCAAACTTAGCAACAGTGGCGGCGTCTGGTCTTAGTAAGCTTTTCATGCAGCTTTGTCCATCTTTTGTTGCTCCTGTTTAGGTACTGTTGCTTTTGGTTTTCGCGGTAGGTAGACTCATTTATCCTTGGTTTTGTCCAAGAAAATCAGTTTTCCTTCAAACACACAAAAAAACCTTTACCAACAGTAAGTTGCAAAAAGTTGCCATCTCATTTTAACTCTCCAATACCAGCCTTCAAGAACAGATGTGAATTAAATTTCATCAAAGGGAGATTTTCAAGTGTTACACAAGCATTGACTTCTTTTAACTTGAGCTCCAATGAGGAGCAGTGTGCTTCACATACATAAGTGTATGTGAAGCACATGCTTGTAAAGCTGTGTGTGACTAATTAATTACAGTGTAAAAGAGGGGGGAAAAAAGATTTGATACGGAAAATCTGTAAAAGATTTTATTTTCATCCTGCAGCCCTTTTGAACGTGGTGGGTGAGGCAGTAGATGTCAGTTACCTGATGGCCCATGGCGGAATAGGGCTGAATAAACCAGAGGCAAACGACTGCTGTGCCAGCAAGGTGTTAACCTGAACTGCTCTTTTTCCTCTGCTGGAGAATTTCAGAGAAACTTTCAGGCCTTCAGAACAGTGCCAGTAAAAGTCTGTATTTGCGGGCTGTTGCGTGGTTGTACAATTAAGCTGTTAAGGATCAGCTAAGCTTGCACTGGGATTTTTAGCTTTAATTTCCCAACTCTAATACTGAGCCTCATATGAAGCTTCACTCTTGCTCTCTCTTTCACATAGAGTTTGCTAGGTATAAATTGCTAGAACAATGCACCAAACTTGCATTCTAATGAGCAGCTTGGTTTTGTTCTGAGGTCACAGATAGCTCTCCAGGATTGTAGGTGTTTATTTCTTCAAGCTATGGTTTAATTTGGGGGAGGTGCGCACCCAGTTGGCTTAGCTTACGTTTCTTGTTCAGACAGTTCTGGCGTGTGCAGTTCTGCACTTCCTACTCATCGGGATTTGGGGGTTTCTGTGAAGGAGCTGTGACATTGCAGTTACAAACCGATCTCTATGAAGTTTCCTCAGTCTACAAGTTAGGTATCTGTAGCTGCTCCCTGCTTTGCAGCTGATGCTGACTTATTTCTTTGTGTGAAGCAAGCAGTAATAGTTTGGAAGCTAACCTAGTTTTGTACTCAAGTGGTGCAATTATTGCATATTGTGCTCCTGGGCTGTCCTTTTGCATAAGTGGAGCCTGCAGATGCACCACGGGCCAAGGAACGGCTGGTTGAGGAAAGGAGGATGAAAATTACCCCGTCCTTCTGTGCTGGCCCAGGCAAGAGGTGTAAGCCTAACATAAATAGGATGTTTCCTGTTAGACAGATCTCTTGTTCTGACTTTGTGTCACCTGGTATCTTCCAAACTGAATCATGCTTGACTAGGAGATGTCTGGAAGGTCACAAGATGCTGGCTCCACTTCCTCGTTCCTCTCTGCTGACTGAAGGGAGTAGTGCGTTTCAGCAAAGGGATGAGAAAGAGCCAGCGCAACATTTACAAACCATACGTGGTTCAGAAAAGTCAAACAAATAATAAACCATGGTATTTTCAGTAGTGCAAGAAAGAGAGTTTCCAGGGAGAGGCAGTAGTGAGTGTAAAACAAGGCTTGTTTCCCACATGTCTAGCCAGGTGTGTGATGGCTGGTTTGCTGCCATAAGTTGTTGTATTGATAAAAGTGGATGGGTAGAAAGGGAAAAGGTGAATTTAGGGAACATTGGTCTTTTGGGGGTCTGTCCTGTTGGATCTAACAAGTGCCTGTGTTTGGAAGTTCCTGATTGCTAAAGGCTTGAGTGAGAATGCTTGCAGCGAGGAGTTGCTCTGTACTTACCTTTGGGTGCTGTTTGTTCGGTGCCAGGCACTCGCACCTCTAAGGAGAAGTGAGAGGAGGGGACGGATGTAGGAAACAGTGGTGTGGTACACTTCTCAGCTGTGCCAGTTACATGTTTTTGAGTTAGTTCTTTCAGTGCCATATAGGTTACGTTAGAACACGGGACTAGGGCAGTATGATTAACTGACCTTCCATATTGACGTGTGCTCCCTTTTAATTCTGGGCAGTACCTCCAGGCCTCGTCTTAAACTGATTACCTGGAATTAGTCCTCAAATCCCACGGCTAGCTCAAAATAAATCTTTAACATAAAGGCATCACAAGTACAATTAAAACCCTTAGCAGTTACTTAGGTGCCACCTGCCTTCTTTCTCCCTTCTGGTGAACAAATACATTCTCACATGGTAATGTTACCGATACCTAGGTGGTGTGAGGTCCCCTGTGACAACAGGAGGAATGTTCCACACTTCTGCATTCATTTTTTCTTCTGTAGCTTTTTTTTTTCTTTGAGTAAAATATGATTTGGCTCTGCAGGTCACCTGGCCATACAGAGTACACTTTGTAGACCTGAACAATGAGCAGGCTTATAGTTCGATATTTACAGGTTTAACAGGAGTGTTGAGGCCTGAACTTCGTTGAGCTAAGTGGATGGGGTTCGCATGTCTATCGTGCATCAGATAGACTCACTATTCGAGGGTGCACTGGTTAAAAAATCACCTTAAACCTAAATGCTTTGGTTTGGGGAACAAACTACTGCCCAAAACAGCAAAATCTTCCGTAACATCCTAATTCCTTGGCTTTTCTGTTGAGTGCATTACCAGCAGGATGGTGAATGCACTTAGAAATAAATGCCTACTTTTTTCAAACAGGAAGGGAAGCTCATATGCTAGTTCCAGTCTCTCCAGGTGGTAAGAGCATTCCTTCTGTTGATATAGCCCTCTTTTTTTCAACAGGTATGACAATTCAGCGATCAGAATTACATTCTTGATCAAACTCCTACCATTAACTTGCAACCAAGCAGTCAGACTATGCCAGCTTTGTGACTCAAACCAGTAAGATTTCTTCCTGCGCCTTCCCGTCTTCCCAACTTGCAGTCTGGATAACGAGCATCAGAAAAGGATGTCTGATTTGGCAGTTGTACAGTAATAGAGTAACTCAGAACTTGGAGAGGAAAAAAAAAACAAACACAGAGAGAGGTGGTCCTGTTGCATTTATGCAAGTCCTCTGTCAATTATGCTATCTATTTAAATAGATGTTCCACAGGTTTATCTCTAGAGCGAACAGGTCTTTTCTCTGTTATTAGATTGGTGTGATTGACTACACTCTTCCCTGAACAAATACTTAATTCAGTGTCTTTCCCTCCACCTCCCCCCCACCCCAGTCCTAAAGCTGCTTTTCCCACTCTGTGCTTGGCTTGTTGAAATCCAGCAGCTCTGTTCATCGATGTGATTCTGTAACTCAACCAACCTCATGCGAGCAGGTCTTTCAGCCCTGCTTTCTGTTTTGTGGATACCTTTGCGCTAGCTCTGTCCATCTTTCTCACTGTGAAGGGGTTTTGGTGAAAAATCTGACACTGTTAGAAGCCATCACTGATCATTGCTGGCATTGTTTTTATCTAGCTCTTTGGTTTTAACTAATGAAGCTTTTCTCTCTGCTTACAGGCCAAGGAGTGTGGTCAGATGCAGAACAAATGGCTCATGATAAACATTCAGAATGTGCAAGATTTTGCGTGCCAGTGTCTCAACCGTGATATCTGGAGCAACGAGGCTGTGAAGAACATAATCCGGGAACATTTCATTTTTTGGCAGGTGGGAAACTTAATGGAGCCACACTGGTAACTCGATGTCCCGATACATAGGACAGTGAAAACAAACTTCTCTGAATAAAATGGTGCTGCTGCGGTTCTCTTGGAGAACTGTGGAATAAACCACCTTTGTAGTTATGGATGTGTGTTCGAGTGCACGCACGGCCTTTCACATGTGGATTCAAAATGTTATCGCTTAAGCTCTAATACACACACCGTTAGAGGTGCATATTCAGCTTGTAGAAGTTGCTGAGACGTGCATACCACTTGTAGCATACACTGTAAAATAGAGAAAAACTTGGTACGTTTTCAAGATGGAGTTTTTGTTCCCTCTCCCCTCAGTAACTAGCTTCCAATGTGGTATTTTGTAGGTGTACCATGACAGTGAGGAGGGACAGAGGTACATACAGTTCTATAAATTAGCTGACTTCCCTTATGTCTCCATCCTGGATCCCAGGACAGGTAAGACAAGTGACAGTTACCTGCAGTTCATGTATACGGCTGTAGGCTAGAGCACTGTCTTTAGCAGTATGTATTACATTGCAAGTAAAGCATCTCAGTTCTCTTATTTGTCCTCCAAGAGATCATCTTGTCCCTGAAGAAGTGAAACAACTTCTGGAAGAACTAAAGAAACAAAACTCCCAAGGCTTTCTGAAATTCTATGTTTGATGATGGTACTTGGTATAGTTTATCAAATACTTTGCTTAAAAATAGAAAATAGTACCACCTGCTGGTAAAATCCTTAAATTAGTTTTTGGTGAGTTTTTTTTGAAGCGACCTTTTAAAAGCTGCTTGAAATCTTGTGATGAATAAACTATCTTAGAAATAATTAAGGCAACTTATTACATGAATACAGATCAGCAATCCTGTTTTTTTGTTTTTGTTTGTGTTACTAAATGAGCAAACTTACACCTTTACCTCGAGCTCTTTTGAAATTAGAACTTTTCCATTTGAGTGACGGAACCCTTGCCTTTTCTTTAAATGTAGAAGGCTACTGTATTAATAGTTTGGTCTCATGTTTCTCAGGGCTGAAGGAATAGTTTCTTTCATTAGAGCTGAGTTTTCTTGCTGTTTGACTTAAGCCACCTCAAAACAATTTTGTTGTTGTTGAAACTGAAGTTCTCAGGACTTCACTCATGGAAATAAATGTTGCTTGCCAAATCAAAGCAGACATGAATGTACAAATGCTTCTTCATAAAATTAGTGGTTTTTTTTGTTTGTTTTGTTTTGTTTTGTTTTGTTTAATTTTGATGCCTAATACACCATTCTGCACACATTCCCTTAGCAGAACTAAATACAGATTGTATTTATGTCTGTACGTGAGTGGAACCTTTTGAAGGGGGTGACCAGAGGAAGTTTTGTCATTATCAGGTGGTGGCCTGTAGGCAGCTGCAGTTCCACAAATGTGGATTCTTGCATAGTGCTTGCACAGTAGTGAAATGATATTGTTGCTGGTTAAGCTGCAGTCTTAGGAGGATTGTTGCTGAAAATACATTTTATGATGACTTACATTCCCTAGGCCAGAAGCTAGTGGAGTGGCACCAGCTGGACGTGACTTCTTTCTTGGACCAAGTGACTGGGTTCTTGAGTGAGCATGGACAGCTGGATGGGCATTCTACCAGCCCTCCCCAAAAATGCTCTCGTTCGGTAAGTATGAGGACTGCAGAAACCTGGAAGAAAATCCAGCATGTCTGTATCCAGCTGTACTGATTTCCAGTTCCGTAATATAAACAGACTTCACGAATTAGTGGAAGAATATGCAAAAACAAAAGCAGTGTTGCACCATGGCCTTCTCCCCTTCTCCGTCAGTTACTGTTTTTGTTACACGGTTTGCACTTTCAGTGTTTGTTTTGGATTTAACAGTCCCAGAATTGTGCATGCGTGGAACGAAGATTTACTACTCCATATGAAACTCCAAGGAGGAATCATTACGTAGTCCCAGGATGACTAGCTTTCCATGCTGTTTGTTCATGACAGTTTTAGTAGCTTTCCTTTGGAACACTTTAATATCCTCTTGATTTTCAGTGCGTGTCTAAAACCATTATAATGGCTTTATGTTGTGTCTGTATTCAACAGGAGAGTCTCATTGATGCCAGTGAGGACAGCCAGCTGGAAGCTGCCATCAGAGCCTCGTTACAGGAGACACATTTTGATTCCTCACAGGCCAAGCAGGAGAGTCGATCGGATGAGGAGTCTGAGTCAGAGCTTTTTTCTGGAAGCGAAGAGTTTATTTCTGTCTGTGGATCTGAGGAGGAGGAGGAATCGGAGAATCCTGCCAAGTTGAGGAAGTCTCCGCACAAGGACTTGGGGTATAAAAAAGAGGAGAGCCGGAGGCCTCAGCCTGAGCCCCCCTCAAGGACTGAGCCTGGAACAACATCAAATCACAGAGTACTGCCCTGCATTGATGCAGGGATACTGGAGGAGTCAACTGACAAGCCTGAAAGTACGTTGCAGGGCCTAGATGTGAATGGTAAGTGGCCTCATCGTTGTTGTTTTTTTATAGTGGCCTGTGTTATACTTTCTTTTCTGAAAGTCTTCACACTCTGATGAGCATGGTTACAGCCCTCATTTTGAAAAGCTAAACCTTTTCTTCTGTCTAACTCCCTCCTTGGCACTAGACGTTCGGGTGGTTCATGTTGCCGGCAGCAGCACTTTGATGCACTGATGCTGCAGTCATGTTAGTCACTGAGCTCGAGTTTCTTAGTTTGAGACCTTGTCTGCGAGTCAAATTCACAATGGTGTAATGCAGATGCACATGACAGGGATTCTACCGGTGTGGTGGAGACAAATGAAATAACAGCAGCCCCACCTCGTGCTCAGCTTGGCTGCCTTGAGGGTCCGGACTGGCTTTTAGCAGCGCAACTTTAGCTAATACCAACAAGTCGCAGGAGTCTCTGTTCCTCCTTGCGGTTCTGAGCTGAGACGCAGCGTTGTGAGGTGGTTGCACAGGCAGAGGCGGCACGGTATGCTTTACTCTGGAAACACTGGTTTGGGTCAGTCCTGTGAACTCTTTCAAGTGTCCTCAGTTTGATGCGTGTATTTTAAACACATGCAGTACAAGTATGTCTTCATAGACTGAAACCTCGTGTGATAAAAGCTTTGTATTTGTCTCCAGTCCCTAACCCTACTATCCTATGCAGTGTGCCACCTAAAATCTACAGAAGAGCTCAATTCAGCTGCCCTGTTGTTTGTTAACTTGTAGTAACTTCCTTTATGCTAGGACCAAAGGCACAGCTGATGCTAAGGTATCCAGATGGAAAGAGGGAACAAATTTCACTGCCTGAACAAGCTAAACTTCTGGTGAGTGGAGTTAATTGGAATCCTTGTTTGAGTACAGGAAAGCTGAAACTGGAGAATTTCTTTTCCTATGGTGGCACTAATGAACTTAGATGTAGTGAAAGGCACTGGCAGGGAGCGCTTTCACTGTCACTCTGTTGTGTTTTTTTCCCTGTTGTTCCTCTCGTGTTCAACAGACTCTGCTGGCTCTGTATGTTTCCATTGCTGCTTAGGTTGCATATCTTTCTTGGTCCCCACGCTGCTAGTTTTCTTTCTAATATGACTCCGAATAGCTTTTGCATTGATCATTAAATTACCATAAAGTACTCTCAGCTCACCCGTTTATCTTTTCTCCAAATTGCAACATTCAGTCGTTGTCCATGGTCAGACGATGGTGAAATCGAAGGCAAAACTCTTGCTTCTTGTTCTCCATCTCTTTCAGCATGCTTCCACACTCCCCTCTGGAAATGGATGACAGTAGACTTTGGAGAAGGCTCTCCCAAAACAGACTTTTTATGGTATCATTTAATCACCGTGCTTCAAGTGTCCTTCTCAACTGTTCTTCTGTCTTGTTTATGCTGGAGAGGTCGATGTTGATGGTGTTCCCATCAAATTTTCACAGGCGTTCACCTGGAAGCAGTGTGTAAAGAGGTCGCTGTATTCCTGTTAGCCATTCTGCTTTTGTGACGCAGTGGCCAATAGAGCTCATTTTAGTGTAAGAAACTCAAAAGCTCGGTGTTGAAGTCTAAGGGAAGACTAAAGCATGCCCCTTCAGAGACCTCATGCAGATTCAGAAGGAGCTTAAAGAAAATGTTTGCATTTCTTAAAGAAAATAAGACTTACAGTCCACAGAACTCTAGAAATGTACTCTCAGAGTCATGTTTTCATCCTTACCCTTTTCCTTGAAAGCTTTAAAAGGGAAAAAAAAAAAAAAAGTCATCTTTGTTACACCAGCATCTGTCTCAAAACCATTCCGAGGATGCAGACTGCCTGCAGGTCACTGTGGAGTCCTGAGGCTGAAAGGAAGACTGAAGGACACTCTTATAGCAGGAACCAGTTTTCCTGTCAGACCTTCATTCCTGCTTTCCCACAGAAGTCATCTCTGTATGATCTTTCCAAGGTCTCTTTTATATCTGAACTGTTTTTTGAAAGCAGTCTGTAGCATGTGTTATTAAACATGTCCAACTTGCGAATACTTACGTTACAGTTGCATATGCAACTAACCTTATTTTTTGTGCACAAGTGCTAGTAATCCGTGGTTAGAGAATTAATTTATATGACGTATAGGTGTAAAACTGAAGTTTTTCCAATAATCCTAACTTCTGGCTTGGCTCCTTTCAATGGACTGTGGTAGTCGACAAATTGAAAATAAGTCTCAGCACGTAGATTCTTCACCGTCTGCTCTGCAGGTAGCAGAGGAATTTAGGTGAGACGAGGTTTGGTGAAGATGTGTATGTGTTCTTTTTATTACAGGACTGAACAGGCAGCTTTTGTTCTCACCTACCTAAAAGATGCGGTGGGACTCGCACAATCTTTTAAAGCCATTTCAGTCAAACGAAGGCCGAGTCTCAGGTGTTGTTTTGTGAGCAGCATTTCCAAGCTTTTCTTCAGTTTAGATGCTTTCATTTTAAAGCTGTCCAGAACTATAAAAAGAAAACTGTATAAAGAAACAGCTGTACTTTGAAAGTTCTAATTGATAAGTTGACATTGTTCTCCCACCAAAACTATTTTTGAAGACAGATTTTTTTTAATCCTTGCATTGTTATCGATCAAGAGTGGCTGCTTTACACACTGTTATCTCCAGGATGTGTTTGTTTCTGATATTACTGTAACCTTTTTTTTCCCCAGGCAAAAAAAAAAAGCAAAACTGCCCTTTTGTAGAAGCAGTTACTCTTTGTGTGCAGGAAGTAGTTCCCTTCACTCTGTTCAGCAGCTTAGCACTTTGTCTGCAGAGCTGCTTGGCTGCTTGAATAACTTCCGTTCTCTAGCAGGTGTCATAGGGTGTGCAGGAAATGCTGTTCTTAAAACGGTGCCGAGATGTGGACAGTAAACTGAACCAAATCTTTAGGTACAGTGGTTTGCGAGGAGTTTTGGTTATCCTTGTTGCTTGAAGAGGAAGTCCAACGTACTTACATTCCTCATCAGACACAGGCATCCGAATGTGCAAAGCCTGTTGCAGAATAGTCCAGGTAAAAGAGGAGGTTGGGGCCACAGTCTCCTTACCCCAAAGGTTTGCCTGTGCATTCTGATGAATTGGTAAGAAGTCTTTGTGCAGATCGCCTTCCTGGCTGTTCTGCAGTAATCAAATCATGGGAAAGCCCATGTTGAAGAGGATGCCTGGAGACCACCTGGTGTAACCCTACGAAGGCAGGGCTGTAGGCGAGGTTATCCAGCACCCTGTCAAGCTGAGTCTAGAGCGATTCCAGCAAGGGATGTTCCATTGCTGCTCTGAGAAGGTTACTCCAATGTTTAATTTCTTTCATGTTAAAGATTTATTTTGTTATAAACACATTAAATTTCCTGCAGATCAGCCTCTGTGCATTGTCTCTCTTCACCATGCATCTTTGTGAAAGAAGTGCCTTCATCTCTGTGTCAGAACACTTGTTTTATTCCCACCATCTCTTTTCTAGACTGGACAAGCCCAAGTCCTTCAGCCTTTCTCACGTGCCAATACATGTCCAACTTTCTAGTCGCTTTGATGGCCCTCCACTGGATCCTCTGTAGTTTCTCCTTGTCTCACTTGAATTTGGGGGCCAAAACTGAACGCTGTGTTCCAGTTGTGGCCCAGCAGAGTGGGGTAATCACCTTGATCTGCTGGCTGTGCTCTTCCTGATGCAGCCCAGCTTTGCTCTTGCTGCTGCAAGCGTGCGCTTCGGACACACGTTGAGCTTTGTTAATGCGTTTTGGCATTCTGTCCGTGACATCCTGGGTCTTGGCTTCAAGCAAGCAGCAAAATTCCCAAGACTCAGAGTCAGGTCAGCAGCTGGTACCTCAGTCCCCCTCCAGAAGGGTGTGCCTGCCTGCAAGGTTCACTGCTTCTCCTTGCTGGTTTTGATTTACTGAGCAGGACCAGTAGATCCAGTTGAATTCCAGTGGAACTTGTTTGTCCTTGCCATTTATTACCAAGACTTCATAACTGTTTTTCAGTTGATTTTTTATTTTATTTTTCCAGATGATGAGAGCAGCTGCTTTTATTGCCACGGGCCATGAGTCGTCAGGGAACCTTATCCCACAAGCTGCTGTTCTCCCTGTGTGTGTTTGAGTTTTGCTTCTGGTCATCCTGTTCCACCCGCACTGTGAGGCCTCAGTTCTTGCCCATGTAGTGTTGCTACCAGCACCCTGCTGCTGCTTTCCTGCTCATCTTCCCCGACGCAGCAGAACGAGCTGACCTCTTCCTGCAGCTCCTTGAGCTGACAGCTCAGGGGTTCAACCAAAGCCTGCTTCCCACCGTTCCCACCTGATCCTTCACAGCCCCACGCGGGGCTGCGTCCTTGTAGCCCATCACCTGCGCAAACACATCTCTCCTCGGGTGCTCCGGCTGCCCCGGTGCCCCTGAAATAATAGAGCAGTGCCACGGGCTGCTGTGGGAGGCTGCATCTTGTGTCGTGTCAGCACGGTATCACCACCGGCTTTCCTGACAGAACTCCAAACACCAAAACACCAAAAGGAGCAGCAGCCAGCCATCTCCTGAGCCCCGTGGGTGTGAGCTGCCGCAGTAACTGCCAGCCCCTTGATGGCAGCCGCTTGTTGCTGTATGCTGGCTCGCTGAGGTCCCAGCAGGTCAGCTAAATAGCAAGTGGCAGAATAATTAATCCTAGTAGAAGTTTAACACTGTTAGCTCACCTCCTTGCACTTAATTTACTAGCTTAAGTTACCTACCAAAACTATGAACAGGATTGGTGGGACTCCTTATTTCTTCATGCTTTCTGTTTATTACACAAGCATTTTCTCTTTTCCAGCTCTCCAGAAAGCTACGACTTCTCATTCTGCCAGTCTTGCTCTGTTGCTGTACTCCCCGTTGTATCTTAGCCAGTCTCCATTTCTCTGTCCCTGTCCCCCTCGTCTGCTGTGTTTGCTAATTAACTTGGGAAATCCCTCTCATGTAGTATGGGCTTTAGCTCCTCCTGATGCATCTGAGCATGGGGTTGTGAGGCTGGTACCCCATCATTCCGAAGCCCTCTGTTTCCTGCCTCAATTGCTATTGCAGGCAGAGAAGCTGATGAATTAAAAAGTGCTTTAAAAGAAAAAAAAGATCCCCCAAAACACATGCTTCTTGAAGGCAGGAAAAAAATAATATTTTAGTTTAAAAAAAAATTGCATTTATTTTTGTCAGTGTTGTCTGACAAAGATACTTCTTTGGTGGCGTTTAGGTTCAGTAAGGGTAATGTCTGATAAGCAAGTGGGGGGGGCTTCTGTTGTGGGGCACTTCGATTTTTTTTTTGCAAGTTTTATTTTACTGGGACTCGAATGTGTGATGTAGAATTCAGATTGCTTGAATTAATGTGTTGCTGTGTATATATTCCTTCTGTTTAAAGAGCCAGTTAGGTAAGGGATTGCTTGGTAACTAGCTTCTATGATTCCTCACACCATGTGAGGGTCAAATTAGATAACGAAGTAGCTAAGTTCTATATTACATGCAAAATTTCAAAATTTTCTTTCTCAGTGATTACAAACTTATTTTAAGAGGAAACCAGGATACTTTTGTGATACTCTTGTGTGATTTTTTTTTTTTTTGATGTGTGTAATTAAATGATGCTTTGCCTTTCTTTCTCCCTAGGCTCTTGTGAAACATGTCCAGTCAAAAGGATACCCCAATGAACGCTTTGAACTTCTCACCAACTTCCCTCGAAGGAAACTCTCCCACCTGGACTATGAGATCACATTACAGGAGGCAGGCCTGTGTCCTCAAGAGACTGTCTTTGTGCAGGAAAGGAATTAGCACCGTGGCCTGAGTTCTCCCAGCCTTCCTCCCCTCTCCTCTATGCCTAGGACACCAACTCACTGAATATGCAGTTGAGGGTCATAGGATTGCAGTGCTGAAATCAGGCAGGCAGCTGGCTGGCCCTTCTCTCTCTCTTCTTCCCTTCTCCTTGCTCTTGTGACCAAATGAGAGTGTTCAGAGTTTTATTTTTGTTCTCAGCTTGGGCCCTGCAGAGAGCATTGGGAAGAACATCTTTCCTTTGTTTTCACGGAATAAAGTAAAAGAATTATCTGTGTATCCAATATGCTGGGGCTCGGAGTGGCCATAATACATGTACCCTTCTCGCTGCTATTCTTAAATCTGTTTAATTTATATTTGAAAATACTGTGTGATAAGGCACTGAGTCATCTCTCTGTAAGGAGAGAGTGTAATCTTCAGTATGGTCTTTTCTTTGTTTTGATTCTCTGTGTGAAAGGTCTCCATTAACCTTACAGCCTTCTTAAGGGTTCACTTATCTAGCACTCTGCTAAAACTTGTTTTTAGGAAGGAGTTGAGGCGAGCTGTGGTAAGGTATTTTGTCCCCGTCTACTTTAAAGGCTTCTAGGTTGTGTGCATGTTTTCTTCCTCCTTTAAATGCTGCCACTGGACAGTTGTTGTTTTTAAAGCAAATAAATACCCCCATGCACACGTCCAAAAAAAAAATAAAAAAAAAAGCCTACAAGGAGAAAACAGCGATACCCTGTATGGGATCAGCTTCTTGACCTGGAGGGAAAGCTGTGAGTAATTCAAAACATACACAGCCTTTCAAAACTGTGCAAGGAATTAATACTTTATAAAAGACTTCATAGCCTGGTGGCTTGAGCACTGCAGGCTGCTTTTTATTCTTCTTGTTAATCTTCTGTGGTAATCTGCCATCATTTACCTCTAAATCCAGAAGACAGTATTGGAAGCTACTCCTTTATTTAGGTTTTAATTTCAGTTAGGGCAGCTGGCATCAAAAGCCCCGCAAGTGTATCGTACCTGTGTGTACACCGAGTGCCGTTTTCCCAATGTTTCCCCTAGGCATTGAGCTGTTGGTCAGTTATTAGAGTATATATTACAATGAGACGAAAGTCAGTTAACACTGCCAAGACGGATGGTGAATGTGGTTGTTTACAGTTAAGAATCCAGTTCAGCATCGTCTTCATCTGTGAGGAAAAAGGCAAGAAACCTGCCGTAACTGTTTCTGTAACTGTCAGTTGACTCTGTGTGTTCAAAGAAAGACTTCTGTGTCAGAAATTTCTTATAGCCTGAAACTGTTCAAGGTGTTTTTGCCTTTAACTTCATGCTAGCCTACATACTTTGGGGTTTTTAAATGTAAGAAGTCATACACATCTTGCATTCCCTGTGATACTAACTCACAAATGTCCCATACTGAGGCTTTATACAAAATCATACAGTTGTCTAAATTGATTTCCCTTCTGCGTGAAGACTGGCATTCTGCTGCAAGATACAGTACCATGAGAGCAAAATCTGATAGCAGTTTCCTGATCAGTGAGTGATGTGACATCAGATGTCATTGCTGGTTTATAAAGAGATCGTTTCACAGAGGCTACTTCCCAGCATTAACAAGTGAATTGCACGGCCAGCAGAAGAGCAGGGATGTTGGTGCTGGGCCTTTGAAGCAGCAGTGCCTCTAGACTGAAGGATCCTTCATGCTTCTGTGATTCCCAAATTCATGGCTCGTGCTTGGACATAGGAGAGAGCAGGACAGAAGGAAGCCCTTTCTGCATAGGTCTGATGCTTCCCTAGGTAGCTTCAGCTCTCTAGTTGAAACAACTTGCTCTGATTTTTGTTGCCTTGAAGTTCGTTACCTCTTCTTCAGTGGTTAGCTGCAAAAAAATGAAGGTGGGCTGCCACCAGGACGCAGTACCCACCACGAGTGCCGTCCTTTTCCTGCTCAGGCAGGTCTGGATGGGAGCGAGCTGACTTTTCCTGTTCTGCCCATGCCTGCTTGCAGAAGGCAGGGAGCCGTTGGGCTTCCACTGATGTCTCTCTTGAGTTGTTGTTGGCTGGTTTGCTGGTGGAAGTCCAGCTGATCTTGGACAGGCTCGGGTTTGTATCTGTTCTGAGAACATTGTTCCACACCAGCTAGTAGTGAAGCTAAGCACACAAAATTGTCCTCGCCTTTTCAGTCCTACGTCTGTTTAATTGGTAGGTTCTTTCTCTGCCTTCCTCTCCCCAGTTGTACGTGGGGCTAGGCTGGGACTTCAGCACTTCATTGTAAAAGTAACTCACAGCTGTATCAGCAGAGGGAAGGACGGGAGACCATTGCAGGCAAGAGGATGAACTTCAGCTCTGCTGCTCGAGACCACTCTGGCCTCATGCTACAAACCTTCCTTTCTGACCCTTCTTTCTCACAGCTAAGAGCTGTGGAGCTGACAGCTCCTTCCTTTCTTCTCTGCGTGGCTGTAACTAGCTGTACGGCTCAGCTGTAACGTCTCGCTATCAAAACCACAACAGGGGAGCCCTGCGTTAGCTTTCCGTTGCCGTTGTTATGTCGAGAGCTGCTCAGTCACCTCTCACACAAGGAAGCAAAAGTTGCGCTTGGCTGTGACAAGCTCATTTTAAGCCATCAAGAAACGTGCCTCTCTAGCATGGTAAATGGTTTTGCCTGCTGGTGGAGTGGGACTGGGAGTCTGTTACTTCTTTTCTACATGTGTTTCTTGAGTTTTCTATTTCTTGACTTTTTATTTCTATTTCTTGCACTTTTATTTAGCAAACAGCAATCCTTTTACAAACAGGGAAAGAAGAACAGAGGGGTGGTGGTGGGGAAGCAAATCTACACTGAAAATGGGAATTTTCTAATATTTCAGAGATGGAATCAGAATTCATTTCTGGCAGTTCCTGATACTTTGTTCTGTTCCAGGAGAAGACAAGCTAGTTTGTTGTTGTTCTTGTTTCGCTACCATGATGCATTTTCTTTCAGTTTTCTTTTGCTTTGATCTGTGTGCAGGTAGCAGAGAAAAAAAAAATGAAGGGAGAAGTGTCCCTGCATGTGGCTCCTCTCTCCCTTCTTTCCTCTTCCCTTTTTCCCTTCTTCCTGCCCTCCAGTGAAAGCGCACACATAGCCGGCTGTGCTCCGGCTGGAGGCCAGGATGCGACCTCTTCAGATTTTCATTTGAAGCCCTTTGGAGTTGGGAGGAATGTGTTTTGCTGCCCCGAGGAATGTGGCCGAACACATTAACCAAGTTAAGCATACAGCCACTTGGAACTGAGAGCGTAAGCCAGCTGAGGTCGATTTAAAGAGAACCTAGGTCACAGTTGCTTCTAAATGTTAAACCTGAAGTTCAAACTGCTCTCGACAAGGTTGGAAAAAACACCTTAAATCTCCGATAGCAAAAGTTGAAGTTTGAAGGACAAAGCAGAGCATCCTTCAAAGGCTGTGGTTTGTGGCTTCCTCTGGGTGTTGCCTGGCCACAATTTGCAGATGTTGAAAGCGCTGCTGTGACTTCAGGGGAGCAGAGTTGTGTTTGAACGGTGGAAGGCTTTGTGGTTAGAGAGCTAAACAGAACGAGCGCGCTTCACGCTGCAGCTTCTCACTGCTTGCGGACAAATCTTTGCACATGCTCTTCATCCGACTTGTTTTTGTTTGATATTTAATGTCTAACAGCTAATCGTCCATAGTCACAGCTGGTATTCAGAAGGGAAAACGAGCACTGGCTTTCTCTGCCAGGTGCTGTTGGCACATTTACCGCTGGCTCCTTTGGAGGCCTGGGGAGATTTGGGCTCTTCCTGGCCATACCTGCTCTCAGTCAGGCTGCCCAAGCAGCTTCCACCTCTGCATTCCCTCCTGGTGCAAAAAGGGCAGCTAAAAGCTGTGTCAGAAGCTGCTGGGTGTACTGGCGTTGTTTTCATTAGGCTTTGAATTGGAGTCTGCAGTTTTACATTTCTGACGTGTATGGTCTGAATAACGTCACCCTTTCTGATAAAATCAGAGAAGTTGACAACCTCGATATTACAAGAATGTGCTTGTGATAGCGTCGTAAAACACGGCTGTCTAAAAAAAGGTATCAAAGGTACCAGTTTTCATGCACAGACTTAAACGGCCACGTTGATGATGCATCGGCATACTTTCCAGAGCTCACCGGGTCTGCTACGTCGCTGTTACAGGAGAATAATGCCTCGGCCATGACGCTCGGCCCTTGTGCGCTGCTGCAAGCAGCCCCCGTTCGTGTGTCCCACCGGTTTCTCAGGCGTTTTCTCAAAGACTACCAAACGTACGCTGCTCTGCACCAGGTCACACCAGCTTCCACTTTCACTGGTGCTGTGGCTTGTATACGCGCTACCATCAGAAACTGGCAGCTGGTTTTAGTGTTTTTATGAACAAACCTCGCTGCTGAAGGGCCTGATGTCTCCAACAGACCTTTTAGAAAACTTCCACGTGTGCTTTGCTGCTTGGCACGCCTTGCGACCTATTGAAAATTTCTGGCATTCAGTATAACTGAGTTCTTGGTCACTGAGTGGTGAAGTTAATGTTGAGAATGATGGCTTTCCTCTAGTTCTTTGAGGAAAAAGCCCTGTCTCTGTGCAGGAGCTGTTTGAAACCAGCTGCCCTGTTGCAGAGCATGCAAGGCATCGTTTGCAGCAGGTGTGGGCAGCTCGTTGTGGCTGGTTTGAGAACAGGCTCCTTGTCCTCGGGAGCTGGGAGGCAGAATCCTGGCTTTTTGAGTTTGTTCTCGTGCAGTGCTCGAGCATTGGGTTGGGTTGCAGGAACTTGAGAGCAACAAGGGCTAAACTCAAAGCCATCTTTTGGGACAGAAAGGGACAGCGAGGCATCACTTCGGCTGTGTTTTGACAGGTACCAAACACCACAGAGAACACACAAAATGTGTCTCTTTCTAAACCACATAAAAGCCAACAACAGAGACCTATATGGGAACATCGGGTCAAATATATGTTATTTCAGGGACTTGAAGTGGCAGGTTGTTACCGTGTGTTTCTTTCTCCTAAGTTTTCAGTAAATTCCGCAGCTTTATTCTTCTTTAATCCCTTTTAAATCAAGTTAATAATAAATAACAGCCCTGTACACTAAGGAGCAGGGGGTAGCTAAAATTTAGGTGAAGTGCAAAGCCTCTCATGGAGATTGGATATGCTTTGTCCAGCTATTCCAACAGACTTGAACACAGCCACGCTTCTCCCTCATCCTTTTTATTATTAACAGAAATTATTTCCTATACATGGAGCAGCTATTTTAAAGGCAAGGCAGAACTCACTTTCCGAGCCCTGTATCGGCCATCTATGTAGTTGGAAATTCCCTTGGCCGTGTTTGGAGTTGATATAAAAGCATTTTGATGGCAGCTGTTGAGGTCTGCTCAAGCTGTTGCTTGCCGCTCCGCAAAGGTTGCCGGTGGCTGCAGACGTCCTGCTGCCCGCTCCCAGCCTGGAGGTTAATGGACACCCTTCTGTGATGTGCTGCGAGATGACTTTTATTCTGTGAGGTGCTTAGTGTCTGTCTGCTCCCCGTAACTATAGCCATATGTATATATGTACACACGTTTTTAACCAGAGAATGCAGCACTTAACTGAGGCAAGCTGAGGCACTGATGTTTTATCTTCTGTTTTACACCGGGATGTTACGAGCAGTTGCAGAAGTTTGGGATTTGGTCACTGTCTTTAATTACTGTGAGTGTCTGCAGTACAGAGAAGAGTCATGTTGTAACTGCCTGTTAAATGGTGCTGAGAATTTACGGTTTAGAAGGATAGATAGTAAAAGTACATGGAGCAGGGGGACGAGGTGCTATTTTATAGAACAGCTTTATATGAAACAAATCTGGGTAAAACTCGCCTCAGAGGCGTGGTGTCTAATCAGAGACACTGGACTAGAGGACAGATGATTTTCTAAGCAAGGCTCTTTCCTCTAATGAGTGAACTTACAGTTTCAAAATCAGGGCTTTGCCTGTCGGGTTTTTACAGTAGTCATTTTTTCCTTCAATGATGCAACTTCACGCTGGAGGAGGGAGAGAATTAATTTGGAAGTTTTCAGCTCACTGTGCTGGGAGGGACCAAACTCAAGGAAACCTCTGATCTATATACACAACTGCTGCATTTTTTTATAAATATATGTAAATGTCCTATTGTAATATTTGATCCTGGAAATAAAACAAACTGTTTTCAGTAGCTTTTGTCATCTCTTGAGTTTTTTGGTTTGTTTGATTTCTAATAATGGTCTGTCCCTGCATTATATGGAGAGTTTGGGGTTTTTGCTTTAAGTTTATGAAGTAGAAGGAAAGAAAATGAAGCTGAGCTCCTTGTTTGTGTGTATCGGACTTTTCAGTAAAATTGTCAGCCTGGGTACTTTTGTTTTGCTTACTGGTCTGTGACCTGGCAGAATAGGTCAAGCTGCTGTAGCTTCTGTTGAACCTTTGGAAAGTTTCCAGTTTCCCTATCCTGCCTGTAGCTGCTTCTGCTGACCTTACGTGTTTTACAAATTAAGTCACAGAGACTGCAGCTTGGCTGAAAACAGTAAGTCCAAGTATTTATTATTTCGGTACTAGCTCCAGTTCTGCCTGACAGGGAAGGGAGGGAAAGCAAGGAAGGGACTTGCCAGAATTTGCAGCCCATTGGCAAAGCCAGTTTGAGAATAAACAGCAAAGCGACTGCAGCGGAACACATCCAGTTCCTGCTGATGAGGAACAGTTGATTACGACAAGCTGCTTGCCTAGACCAACAAAGTTTCAGCCTGTTCTAAAGCTAATAAAAATTTCAAGCAAGAGATACTTTTTTTTATGTATCTTGACAGGAAAATACCCTTGTAAAAACAAATAGAGACAGGGCTGCTCCTGTTTTCTGTCCTTCCCAAGGGAAGAGCAGAGACGAACCTCTTCTGAACCTTCGATGTCCTCGTGTAGGTGCTGTGAATATGGAGCCCCTAGCTTCTCCAGTTGTCTTGTGGGCTCCTTGAGATGTTTTGTAGCAGCCTCACACAAAATGCCAATGAGAAGAGTCTCTTCTGGATGAGTACTCAGCAGCCACACTGGGGCAAAATAGGCCAAAGAAACTGATCTTGGATCATCCTCATGTTCCTGACTGTAGCTAGGTCTCCACTGAAGCAGTAATTTCAGCCAATACCCCAGTTTCAACCTCTTTAAACAGCTCTCCAAAAAGTTATGGAATAGCGTAACTGTGCAAAGTCATCCTAAAGCCTTAAACTAGTGTTCACCATGACAGTCTTTCCAGTGTGTGCTGGAAAGGAGTAAATGTGCTTGGTTTGGCGCGTCCAAATCCAAGGCTTTCTCCTTTCTCCATGGGGGGGTTCTGAGATCTGCGATAGGGCCCTTCTGGGAGGCACCGACCTCCAAAGGAGAAAGCTGTTGTGCTAGCCAGCTCTCCGGGGCCATCTGGGAAGTGACTTTGTCTGTTGTTTTCAGCACATGCACCTCTCCTCACTATGTTAAAGAAAGACAGCTACGCTTTCTGTGACAAAGACTTGCTTGCGCACCTCTCAAAGCTGGAAAACAACCTGATCTTTTCATCCAGCTTAGGAAAATATTTTCCATTCTGACTGAGTTGGAAATACCTTTTCATCATAGACAGGCAGCTGCAGGATACTTATAAGAAACCATTTATTTATTTATTTATTTATTTATTTTTCCTTTCAGCAGATGCCTTCCAACTGCATTGATTTACCTGATGTGGTAAATTTGTGGCATTCCTAAGGAAGTTAAAGCAAACATCATACTGCCCAGCAGCATCATGTTGGTATTTCTTCTGTTGGGTTCTTGCCACAAACAGTGCAGGTCATGTCAAACGGGCTTACTGTGGCAGTGAATGTGCCCACACCTGGGTGCAGAGAAGTCTTAACCTACTGCTGGAAACAGATTTGTGTGCTACGGAAAGGAGTGGGAGCGACAACTAAATCGTGCTGAGTATCCTCTGGGCAGAACCGAGGTGGAGTTTCGCTTTTCCCAGAATGATTCCAGCAAAGAATGTCTCCATAGCAGTGATCTTGTCAATTCAAACTCATCTTGGCCTCTTTGATTCTTGTCGAAGCCAAACTGCTGTTGAAACCTAACCTGCCATGCAAATTCCAGCCCCAGAGGAGTTTAGGGGAGCAAAGACCAGAAGAGCATGATTAAGAGAGTGGATGCTGTTGTTACAAAAGGCTCACAGACCTCGAAGTTCAGAAGGACCCATTGCCAAACGTGATGGATTGGAGAGGGACAGCCCTAAGTGTGGCAGGCCGAAGTGCCACAAAACAACTAGGTTAAAAGTTGGTCAGCATCTATTTAGCTGCTTCTGCTGTCAGAGACAGAGTTGGTGTGAGGATCTTGCCAAGCCAGAATCACTTCGCGTGGGACCACGCTTGTCAGCACGGTGGCTGGGTGACTTGGCAGTCAGTTATTTGGCTGTAATTGCTGTGCTGATGTGCTGATTTTCATAATTATGTTCTCATGCTGGAAAGGGAGAAACGCAGTTTCTCACGGTGCTCAGGAGGCTATTCTGTTCCAGGCAAGGCTAAAATTAGCTTTTTCACATTATTTTTATGGACTTGAGCTGGAGTGGGTGTAAGGGGAAGGTCAGCCTTCCTGGAGCAAAGATTCAGTCTGACGTTTCATGCTGAATGGCATGGGGCTTTCTGTGGGACGTGATTGACCGGATCATGTGTGTGGCAACGTAGGAAGCTCAGATTGCCATGACGTAGAAAAGGGCACAAGATGAGGTTGCAACACATTTTATTCCAGTGGAGTGAAAAATGCTTCCTCTCAGTCTATGTAAAAAGTAGAGAAAGGAGAAACTGGACTATTCTCTGCTGTCAGCTATCCTACATGAGACTGGCTACTCTTTACTGCTGACTGATTTTAGAGACTGATTCCTCTTATTTAAGAATAAAATGGGGATTTACGTGCTGGTGCAAACTGTGATTTTCCACTCAGAGTAACTATCAGGTTATTCAGCTAATCTGCTCCTCCCAGACTGTTTTCCATACAAAAAAGGAATTGGCTGATGTAACCCAACGTTGTCTGTTCATTTTTTCCATGTGGAACTCAAGTCTTGAACTCCATTATCCGTTTCTGCCCTATTAGGGCAGGTTTTGTATTCTCAGCATTCACGTCCTAGTTGATTTGAAAGCAGAAAAACCCATTTTGAAGTGTGTTGGCCAACACGTTACCCTAAGCAGAGCAAGTTGGGTTATATACTGTAAGGCGGCTACAGGTTGCCCTCCGGTTCCTGTTTTGTCTACTACGTTAGATGAGGACCTCTGGCTGTTGCAGACGGGGAAGTTCACATCCCAAGCAGCTGATGTGCCTCAAGTCCCCCTGATGACCCCACGAGGAGCGTAAGCTTTCTCCAAACGCTGCTTTGAGAAGGTTCTTCCTTCTGCCTATATAACCCACAAGCAATTCTCCTCTTTGCTTGTGCTGTCTGCAACTCCTCTGCCAGAAAATCGCTCTGCTTCTGCACTGTGGCTTCCCTGCCTGCTGCTCTAGGACACAGAAGTTGTGTTCTCCCGGTCCCTTTTCATGTCTTGGAGCTGCCATGGTCAGGCCTCCTCTGAGGGCCCACCAGTGTGATCTTCCCCACTGCACATTAACTACTAACACAAGCAGCTCAGATAGCACTTCTAAATGTTGGTCGCTTGCAATAATTAAAATATGCAGAAATAACCTTCCTATCTATATGCTGTCACCAAAACATGTGATATATATGTAATAGGGTATGCTCAACACCTGGAGGAAAACTGCAAGAAAGCAACAGGCAGGAGATGGGAACAGCTGAGAAGTAAGTATATTCATTTAGAAGCTTTCATTAAAATAACAGTGTTTTCCATCCTGCGTGTAAAAATTAGAAGAGGCACACCTGAACCTTCCAGCATCTACATACAAAGCTCTTGCTCAGCAGGTGAAGCGAGGGGAAACGTGATGGAAGAAGCCCTTGGTGGAGGCTGTGGACTTGTGGTAGCAGAAGGGTTGCATTTGGAATGGGCTGCAGAGGAGACGGAGATTTGTTTTTTGCAGAGTCCCACTCCAGAGCATCTTCTGGTCTGGCACCAGACCCTCCTGGTTCAGGTGCTGCTGTCCTCCGCAGCCAGGGGCCTGACTCCGAAATGGGCCACGTCGGCCCAGCAGCTGCTATGTGTCAGATCAGAGCCAGCTCCAGCCAGCTCCTAAACGGACATGCCACCTGCCAAAGCAAAGCCTGTGAGTGAAATTCATTGTGCTTCTAGGGGAACAGATTTAAGAAAGGGAAAAAAATGTTGAGCAACTGCAGCTGGGAGAGAAGAATGAGAAAGTGTAGAGAGAAAACCGCCCTCCAAACACCAAGGTGGAAGAAGAGGTGCTCCAGGCACTGCAGCAGCAGTTCCCCTGCAGCCCATAGGTCCCACATAGGCCTGCCAGAGTTCAAGAAGTATTTGGACAACGCTATTGGACACAGATTTTTTGGGTAGTCCTTTGGGGATCAGGAAGTGGACTTGGTGATCCTTGTGGGTCCCTTCCAACCTGGGATATTCTATGATTCTATAACGTGAGCTGGGCCTGGGCATCCCCTTGGCTGATGCCCAGTGCTGCTTGTGAGGAGTGGAAAGTGTGAGCCAGGCTGTGACACCACACTACTGAAAGCCTTCCCCTGCTCTTTGAGAGGCATTGAGTTGGAGACATGTCTGGAGAGCAAAGTTTTTGGAAAGAACATGGGAAGTACTGTGCATCCAGGATGTTGGTGTCATCCTGGCAAAACTGATCTCACCAGAGCTGTCTGTGGCAGTGCCACAGCTTTTAGTGAAGGTTTTTGGTGCCGAGATCTTGCTGCAGCTTCAGTTTTCACAGATTGAATGTGGCCCTCGTGGAGGTGTCTTTTCATCCTTCATGTCCAGCAAGGGAAGGGATTTTTCAGTAACTGCACTGGCCAGCCAATGCCTTGGGAGCTCTCCTCTGCTCTGAAACCCTTCATCAGCTAAAGCCACATCTGCTGCTGTCTCTGACACACCATGTTAGTGTGACAAAGGATCAGTCACCACCATCTTACATAACAATGAGTCCCCACAAACAGTGAGGCACCGTTGCATTGCACATCCACTGTAACCCTGCAACATGGTCTGAGATGGCCCTTAGAGCATACCACACCTGCTCTGAGCGAAACATTGGTGAAGCTTCTTCACCAGCTGAAGAGCACGTACAGGATTTGCTCTCCCTGCTGGACTTGTATCAGCTCTTTGGCCACCAGAGCAGGGTGTTAGAGAGCACAGATTGCTTGTATTTTCTTGCAGGTTGCTGGGTTGGTGGTTCTCCCCGTGCCAAGGGGGTTGTGCTGCTCCTTCTGCCTGGCTCTCCATGCTCATTTTCTTTCTGGCGTTGCTCCCCGAGAGCTAGATTTCTTAGGGAAGGAAATCAGCTGCAGGCTGGCAGGGGCTGCCTCATTCGCAAGGAAGAGTCATTCTTCCTTTTGAGCCACTGGTTGTGTGGGAGAGGGATGGTGCATGATGCGGTGGGTGGACATCAGGGTGGAGGAGGAGGATGTGCAGAGTGTGCTGGGACATCATAAATAGCACCCATGGGTGCTGCCTCCATATATTCTCCCAGGACAGAGCTCCTCCCAGGGGGCTGCTGCCGGCCCCACACTGCTGACTTCTCCAAGCGTTGCTCCCAGGTAAGCCAGGAGGAAAGGAGAACAAGTTCCCTGGGCTTTCCTTGAATCCCTTTCCTTTTGTCCGTGGAGGCATGCTGGCAGGGAGGGTGTCTTTCTTGCAAACAGCCTAACAGAGCCTGGATCTGCTGCACTTTTGCTTTTACCTTCTTCCCCCCCTTGGGGTATGTGTGTTTGTGTGTTCCTCTTTAGCACACGAGGAATAAGGAAATAGCTAATGCCAACCTGCTTCTGGCTCAAGGGGAGTGCTGGGGGGACAGCAAGTGCAGGTCCTGTGGGGCCGCCATGCGCTGGGTGCGCAGCCTGAGCTGCTCACAGGGAGGCTGGGGTAGCTCTTCCCACGGAAACAGCCGTGCGGCACCTCGGTGGTTCTGCTTCTGTAAAGCCAGAGTGAGCCTGAAATAAATTAACCAGCATGAGACTGATGGAATTCATGCAAAATAGGATGTAAGCCACCACAAAAGGGGGGGAATGCATAAAAAACAGCGAGACCTGAAACAAAAACGAATGCATGTGTGCATTTAAACATTGTTAAATGTTAAACGTCCCACGGCTGCAGTGCAGGGTAACGGCATTTCCATTGGAAGCTCCCTGTGAGGTGGGGGGTGGCAGTGCTGGGGGTCGTGGTGGGGTTGAAGGCACCCTTGTCCTCTCCCCCTCCTCCCCATCCCCGTGCAGGCAGACCATGTGTGTGGGGAGGTGCAGCCGCATCGTGGGCCCCTGCCTACTGGCACTGGGCACGCTCTCTGTGATAGCCAACATCCTCCTGCTCTTCCCTGGCGGGGCGTGGAAGTACCTGGAGGATGGCCACATCACCAAGCAGGCCAAAGTCATGCCGGGCATCTGGGGAGGAGGCATCACTGTGAGTATTGTGTTTTGCAAGGCATCCTCCATCCCTCACGTGTGATTTGTCCCCCCCTCCACAAGCCATCTTCTCCATCCCACAGGTGCTGCTGGTGGCGACCCAGATCACAGCGGTGGGGTGGCGATGCGCCTGCTGCTCCGACTGCGGCACCCGTCGCAACGTAAGGCAGGGCTGAGGCCCCCAAGCAGCGCAGGGTGGGACGTGGTGGGGTGTCCCCTCTCCCGTGGGCATGTGGTGGGGCATTGCGCTCTGACCCTGTGGTGGGATGTTCTCAGAGTGCCACCTCTTCCGAGGGCCCATGGTGGGACATCACATGTTGTCCCCTCTCCTGTGGACCCACAGTGGGACATTACATGGTGCTACCTCTCCTCTGACCCCATGGTGGGACACTGCACAGTGTCCCCTCCCTGGAGGACAGGGCTTTGTGTGGGCTCCCACATTCTGCCCAGCCCCAAGCCCTGTGCTCCCCGCAGGCCTTTCTCTCTGCCATCCTCTCCAAGCTGGCACTCCTGGGCTCCGCCGCCTGCTTCATCCTGTCTGGGGTGGGCCTGACCAATGGTCCCCTCTGCCTCTACAATGCCTCCGAGCACGGCCACGGCCCCACCTGGGGATACCCTTTCTTGGACACTGGCGACCAGGTGTCTGACACCAGGTACAGGGCCCTCATAACACAGGCAGTGAAATGAAGGTGGCGTTTCAGTGGCTGCTCGTGGCTCATCCTCTTCCCTCCCATGGCACAGGGTACTGATGCCCATGGATTATTTCCTGTACAAGCCGGACACCTGGGACACCTGCCTGGAGCCGGTAGGCATCGTGGCCTGGAATGTCGCCCTCTTCTCCCTCCTGCTGCTTGTCAGTGCTGCTGAGATGGTGCTGGCCTCCATCCAGATCCTCAACGGCTGTGCTGGCTGCCTCTGCGGCTTCTGCGAGGGGAAGCAGGGCCGCCCCACACGCCTGGACTGAGCGCTGGAGCTGTGCTGGCGTGCATGGGGCTCACTGCAGGTGCTGGTGGCTGGAGACTGGCCTAGGGACTGACCTAAAGGAGGAGAAGCGGATCCCGAACATCGAGGTATGGGAGCAGGCCCTGGAGGGATGGGGGGCTCCTGGAGGGACCTCGTTGGGAACCTCTCTGGAAATGGGACGATGGAGCAGCTGCTCATCCTGACCAGCCCAGCAGTGCAGAGCCCCGTCCCCATTGCCCCTGGGGCTCAGCTGCGCTCACAGCGAGCGTCACCGCCTTCAGCACGTCCTCATCCCTGCCTGATGCAGGAGCAGAGCACAGGGGCTACAGGAACAGAAAGTGTCTCTGCTTGGAGCATGTTTGCACATGAACTAGTCAGGTTGAGAGAAAAGTAGCAATGACCATGGTAACTTGAAAAAGAAATCAGCCAGATTGCACATTAACAAGGAGATGAAGATTTTGATGAGAGAAATTGGGTTGAAAGTAAGTATTAAAAAGGAGCAAGAGAATGTGCATAAGCAGGTGTGCCTGTGAGATTTGGGGCCATGGCATTGTGCCCCAGCAGCCTCCCCCGTGGCAGCTCCAATTTGTGGCACCGCTGCTAGTGCCACTCAATTTGTGTTTCACAGATTGATGGTTGATTGAGTGGACTTGGGAAAGCAATAAACTGCATTCCTCATGTGAATTGAAGGGTTTTTTTCCAGTGCCAAGGACCTGTCTGTGAAGCTTGCTCTCTGGGAGGGTGCACGGAGAGGCTGCTGAAGTGCCACCTCCACCACTCTGCAATGATGTGAAGCTGGAAGCAGGAGGGAGAACGTCATTAGGGACCTGTCCTTTATTTGGAAGGATTCTGGGTGGAGGAAGAGAGGTGCAAGGGCAGTGAGACAGAGAGGTAAGGGCTGAGGACAGGGACAACATGGTAATAATGGCATGAGCCTCTGAGCCCAACCGCCTCTATAATTAAAAAATAGCAATACAAATGAGATAAAACCCTGTGTTGGGACAGGAGCATCAGCCCTCAGCACGGTCGAATGCAGGGGACTGGAGGAGCCCCCAGATCCCACCCTGGTGTACATCAGCAGAGCTCACCCTGCCGCAGGGTCCTGCCGGACTCTCCTTGTGTGCCACCAGACCCGGTCCAGGCACTGAAGGCGGCCAGCCCCGACATGCCCACAGCCGGCCCACGGCAGGGGATGCTGCGGGCAGCTCTAGGAGACACAGCAGCTCCTTCGCCTGCGCTTCCTGCAGGGCACTGCAGCCGTCAGGGGGATGTTCTGGAGCACATCGTGCAGTGTGAACATGCTGAAGGATATCTGCTCATAGGGGGACCGCTTCCCGTTCTCATAGAGGCAGGCAAAAGCAATGGCTGGGCCACCAGAGACGGGGGCCTGGCTGTGGGGCAGCTCCATGTAAGCCAGGTCCGAATATGCGCTCGGGCCCTCGTAGATGACCCAGGGTTCGGTCCAGCTCTCTGCGTCCCTGGGGAAGGTGCTGAGGTGAACCCCCATGTTGACCCGTGACATGGGGCTGGTGGGGTGGGAGTAGAGCACCCAGGTTGGTGCTTGGAAGAAAGTTCCAGGGCTGGAGGTGGCTTTGGGGTCCACTTGGAGCTTATCCCCTGCTGCCCTCAAGGCAAGCAGGTCCCGAAAACGGGGGAGCAGCTGTGGAGCCGAGCCTTGTCCAGGGATGTCAGGGGGCTGGGGGCTGTACACGAAAGGCGCGGGGAAGCCAATGACACTGCCGTGGCACCCGTGGGGGGGCTCGACCAGCCGCTGGACCAGCTGCCCCCCATGGAAGACAGCCCCGTCATCGGTGCTCAGTGCCTGGACGCGGAAGCCCAGAGGGCTGCGGGCATTGCAGTAGAGGACATTGGAGCCGTCCTCCTCATCCACCGAGACCAGCTGGCACTCGCCCGTCTGCAGGTTGGGAATGAACTCCCCGAAACGCCAGCCCCGGCCGTGGTCATCACTGTAGAAGGCGAAGGAGTGAGGGGTGGTCTTGCAGAGCTGCCCGAAGCACTCCTTGCAGTCAATGTGGTAGCTGTAGGCGGGCACCAGCAGTCGGCCGGAGCGCAGCTGGATCCCATGCCCAGGGCCCAGTGCAAAGGTGGCCCAGTCTGGGGATAGGGGGACGAGCATGATGAGCAGCCCCCGGCTCCCCCACCACCAGGCTGCTCTCTCCATCTCCTCCCCTCTCCGCTCACGCTCCTCTTCTCCCTCACCCCAGCTCTGCCCTTGGACCCTCTCCCAGTCACAGCCCGAGGCCGCTGCTGGCTGTGCCATGCTCGCCGGCGTTTTTGCCCCTGACTGCTGGTGTCACTACCTTTGATGGCCCTGCCGATGACCTGCTGCGTCAGGTCTGTGGCCTTGCTCCAGCTCAGCCCCTGGTCGGCACTGGTGACGCAGCACAGGCGGGTGACGTTCTGGCCCGTGACAATCTGGAAAGCTTCAGGTGTCCTGCCCAGCACCGTGATGAAGAATAGGAAGAGGGTGCCCGTGAACTCATCGTAGAGCGGGCAGGGGTTCATTGACCGGTGGTGCTGCAGCGTCGCCGTCTCGAGCACTCGCATGTCTTCCCACTGCACGGGGATGGGGCAGAGCGGTCAGAGCCCTCCCCAGCCCACCCCGGGCCTGATCCAGCCCCCACCGTGGTGTCGGCCCCGCTCCCACCTCCACGTAGCTGCCATAGACGGTGCCGCGGCGCAGCACCAGCAGGTTGGCGTGGGCATCGTCGGCGCTCAGCCGCTCCTCAGCGAAGGCCAGCAGCTTGGCCACGCAGGGCAGGTAGAGCAGCGCCGGCACGCGGTATGTGACGCCGGTGGTCTCCTTCTCGAAGAGCACGGTGCGGGCGGGGAAGTGCCGGGAGCCCATGGTGCCTGCGGCAGAGAGAGGGGTGGCCTGGCTGCGGGCAGGGGGCTCACGGCGCTGCCACTGCCCAGGGAGGATTTGGGGAATGGTGCTGGGCCGGACACTGCGTGGAGTGGGGCTCCCGATAAACCGAGGCTGGCAAGGGCCAGGGTGGGAGCCATGGCAGGGCATCAGAGGGGGCAGAGCTGTCCCTGAGTGTCCCCATGCACGTCCTTGGACCTGAGGGATGGGATCCCTTGCCCCTGGGCACGGCGGCGGCTGGTTTTGCTCTCCAGCACTCGTTCCCCTCTTTCCGAGCCAGAGCTGTCACTAGAGGTTTCACAACTGAGCCACGCTGTCAGGTAGGAGCCCTGGCTTGCAATGAATGAAGCCACCAAGGAGTCGGGCTGGTCCTGCTGGAGCGGGGGCTCAGCCTGGGGAAGCTCCATGGCCTCTCCCGCTCCCTTCAGTATCTCCCCTTTCTCCGCTGCATTCCCACAGGGCAAGGGCTGGGTCTGCTGCCCACCCCAGGCTGTTGGCCGGGGCTCTTGCCTGCATTTTGCCCAATGCCCCAAGGGGAAAGCCCAGGCACTCACCCGGTCCTGCTCAGCGCAGGGCAGCTGCCTCCATCCCCTGGCAGGCGTTGGGGCAATGCTGGCTCCTGCAGCGCCGGCTGCCTGTAGAGCCTGTCCCCAGCCGTTCGCTGTCCCCCCACCGATATGTCACGGGGCTCCCGCCGTGGCCAGCGGCCGGCAAAAAGCCCTGAGTCAGCAGCAGCACAAAGGCCCCATTATCAGGCAGGCAGAACCCGGGCCCCTCAACGTGCATCTGCTGCGCTCAGGGCCGCAGGGAGGGAATGCCGAGGGATGCGGTCCGTCCTGCCTCAATTTCCTTGCTCACCCCCGGGAGCAGCGCAGGGGCCCCCAGAAGGCTGCCATCTCCTCTGCCCCAGCTGGCTCAGGCTGTTGGGATGTAGCTGGGGCTGCTGGAGCAGAAAACCCGTGAGGGTGCCATTAAGCGCTGCCTTGTTCCTGCCCTATGGCACATGGTCTCACCAGGTGCAAGGCAAAGGCTGCATCTCCACTGGCCTGTTTGGCCTCATTGCAGGACAAAAATATAAAACACAGCAAGGTGGCATGGAAAATACTGAGTTTGTGAGAGCAAATACTCCCGCCCTTCTTCCACAACCTCCTCCCCCCCCCCCCCCCAGTGCTACGAGGCTGGAGGCATGGGATCTGCATGGCAGGCTCCTGCCTCCGCTGCCCTTGGGGCTGCTGCGTTGAACCACAGCCCCGGAGCTCCCTGCAAGCCACAGCTGCACGATGTCTCTGCTCCTGCCTGCTTTGCCATGAAGCAGCTGCTGAAGCCACTGAAGCAGCCCCAGGGTGGCCACTGCCCCATCACCACCTGGGTGGCTCGATGCCTTGCGTGCTGCTGTGGTAACCAGCACAACTTTGCTGGTTAAACTTTGCAATCCTGCCCTACAGGTGGTGGCAGGTGCAGTAGAAACCAGGGATGGGCTCCAGAAACCTGCGCTGAGCCCAGCCACTGAGTGAAGGCAATCATTAACAGCAATGACGCCAAAGTTGTCACTCCCTGGGAGGGTTTGGCCCACAAGGACTTGATTCCCATCACGAGGTGATGCCCTAGGCCAGCAGTAGCCATGCCTCCCTGGATCCCTCTCCTAATTGACATTGGAAGTTTGGAAGTTTGGCCACGGGAGCAACGGGATTTGATGAAGCCTCTGCTGATGATAAAATGTCAATGTTGCTGGCCTGGAGACCTAATTTCTTTCCTACACACCTGCTTCTTCAAGTACTGCATTCCCTTGGTGAGCTTTTGTCCTTACGTCCCCCCTGCTTTTGTCTCCTAAAAGCAGAAAATTGAGACTCGCTCTAGTGAGTTGTAACCAGCCTGGAAGTAATGACTGTTATTAAAAAAGGTCAAATGCAAACCAAATGATTAAGCCCCTGATTAATGATTAAGAGGCAAGAAAATCTATCCCAGCCTGAAAGCCTGCCAGCTCCCAGGAGCTCTGAGCTGTCCCCTGCATGTGACAGCAGCAGCACACCTGTGAGCAGCATTATCTGGCCAAGTCCTTGGCTGGAGGTGTTTCGGGACCAGCCTCAACTTTGGTACATTGGAAAGGAGGACTGCAAGCACGTGGTGGGCTCAGTGCCCCAGCAACCATCATGCCCCCCCAAGAGGGGAAGAGAGGAGCGGGTGGCACCCGCCTAATGACAGAGGCGGTAAATGTAAAGAAATAAAACCTTTGTTTTGTTTTTCCATAAAATAAAAGCCAGAGAGTGGAGGTAGCCTTCAAATGACACCCACCCCCTCAGTCTCCCCTTCATGTGCAAAAGTCTCATCGCCAAACCCTGGCAATGCAAAGGGCCACAGCAGCGGGATGCTGCAGGGACTGGCATAAGTCCTAGTTTTGATTTGGGACCTGTGTCTTCTCCAGGGAACTGCTCCACGGCAAGGGAAGGTCTAATGGCTTCCTCTTCTTGTGTGGGTGCTGCAGGGAGTAAAGATAGGACGTGTACTGGAGTTCTGGCATAATCATTTTCTGGCAGTTTTTCAGAGTCTCATTGTTTAAGTCTGGTCTGATGTTGTAACCAAGGATATCTGCATCCCCTGACTGAAAAGGCAACAGAGTTTTGTCCTTGATGTGAGTCTTCAGAACTGCCTCTTGGCCCAAGAGGCAGGTATCCATGAGCTCCTTCTGTCTCATCCGCAGGTGATTTACCTCTTTCTCCATCTCCTCAAGTCCTATGGTCTCCTCAATTCTCCTCCAGAAGCTCTGGTTGAAGTGCACGTAGAGATTCCAATCGAGCGAGCACCACGTCTTTATCCTCTCCTTGCTTTCTGGAGTCAAGGCCTGGACAGTGTCATTGCTTCTGGAATTGAGCTTAAAGTAGATCACATCATCTAGATCCCAGCACATAGTGTGCTTCAGTAGGATCATGGACTCATCAAAGTAGTCTGCTATCAAGATCAGGTGGAAGTTCTGTTCAATCTCCTTTAAGACCTCCTGGGTGTAGTTTTCATTGTCCTCTGCATTGTTATCATAGCCAAAGTCAAACCACATGTTATTCTTGGCGTAGATGTTTTTCTTGTAATCCTTCTCACGGTAATATTTCAAGGGCGATGCCAGGTACTCATTCACGTCCTTGGAGCTACTGAAGGCAGGAGCTGCATTCTTGTAGTAGACGTAGGAAGATTCCAGCAGAAAAATGGGGTTCCTCAGGATGGAGAAGTAGACGGTGTTCCCTGCCATCACCTTATGCACCTGTTTGTGGGGAGGAAGAAGAGGGGCTGTTAGTCCAGAGGCCCTCTTTTTTCAACCGTGTACCTCCACAGGTGCTGTGGCTCTTACCTCTGAGGGGTTAAACCGCAGGTGGTTGCACATGATGTTGTAGTTTTGCCCTTTGTTTTGAAATTTCTCCACAAAGCTGGTCATGAATCTCTCTGGGTAACCCAGGTGGAAGCGCTGTTCAGCTGGGAGGGCGATGGTGAGGTTATGCTTCTCTGTGAACCGAAACAGGATGTTCAGGATGGTGCTGCTGGCAGTCTTGTGGGTCTTCAAGAACATGACATTGGTTCTGGCGTGACACGGTGTGGGAGTTACCAGCAACTGTGCGGAGCTCCTCCAGAATCTGCAGGAAGGCAATGCATGGGGAAGACAGCCTCACCAGTGCTGTACCCCATCTCTTAGACCTGGCAAAGCTCAGCTAACCATCTCTTTTTCTCCCATGGCAGTAAAGATTCAGGAGCCAAATGCAAGCAGGTTCTCCCGACCCCAAACCAGCAGCTGGAGCGAGGCACCAACCCAAACAAGCCCCATCCCTTAGGCATGAATGATGGACAGTTTTCTGTTTCTCCAGCTCCTCACTTGCCAAGCCGGGCCCAAATACTTCAGCTCAATCCCCTTTTAATTTGTAATTTGGCTGTTTTTGCCCTAAAGAGCTGCACTTTGGCTCATTTGATCACTTGTGTGCCCAAATGTGGATCTAGGGTCCAATTTTGGGCTGATGCCCTTCCAGCATTAGCTTAAATTGAGAGAGCTAAATTAAGTGTCACAGGTCAGATCCTTGCTGCCCTGCAGAGATGAGGTCAAGAAACTAGTTGTTCTTGCTCCTTCTAGACTTACAGGAGATTTTTGTTAGTTGTATGGAAGAATCCCAATAGGGCGATTCCCACGAAAAAGTTGAAGAAGAGGAAATATTTGGTGTACCTGGAAAGAGAGTAGAATTTCCGTGAATGTTATCTGGTAGAAGACAATCCCTCCCCAAATGCGAACCACAAAGCTTTGCATGCTGCCCTCAGGGCTTCTATCACTGGGACCATAATTTCTTCATGGTGCAAGCCACTAGCTGCATCAGCAGCCCTGGCGTTTGAGGCAGGACAATGAGAAATCACTTTTTTTTTTTTATTTTTTTTACTCTCATTCCCTAATTTTCACCCACACAACCTACTTCTTTTGGGTTTCTGAGGCCTTAGAGTTTGTTCATTTAGAGTTTATTCACTTCAAGCTTCTCCCATTTCGTGAACGGAATTCTGCACTTCAGCTGCAAGAGCAAAACAGCAATATATTTATTGCTGTACTGCAGCAATCTAACTAAGCTTAATCATAGATCAAACAGCGACTTAACAAGATTTGAAATGGCAAGGTACACACTGGGCTATTTACTGCATAGAGAACCAGGTCAGACTAAAAGCACCAGAGAGACTCTCCCACTGTGTTGGTTGACATTTTATGTCTAAAGGATTATATGCAATCATAGAATCACAGAATGGTTTCGGTTGGAAGGGACCTTAAAGATCACCTAATTCCAATCCCTTTCCATGGGCAGAAAGACCTCCCACCAGCCCAGGCTGCCCCCAGCCCCGTCCAGCCTGGCCTTGGGCACTGCCAGGGATGGGGCAGCCACAGCTGCTCTGAGCAGCCCAGGCCAGGGCCTCACCACCCTCTGAGTAAAAAAATTCTTTCTTATATCTAATCAAAATCTACCTTATTTTAGTTTAAAGCCATCACTCCTTGTCCTATCGCTATACCCCCTGACATAGAGACCCTGCAGCCCCCTTTAGGCACTGGGAGTCTGCTGTAAGGTTTCCCTGGAGCCTTCTCTTCTCCAGGATGAACAACCCCAGCTCCACAGCCGGTCTTCGTAGGAGAGGTGCCCCAGACCTCTGGTCATCTTCGTGGCCTACTCTGGACCTGCTCCAACAGCTCCCTGTCCTTCTTGTGCTGGGGGCCCCAGAGCTGAGTGCAGGGCTCCAGGTGGGGTCTCATGAGAGCAGAGCAGAGGGGGACAATCCCCTCCCTCACCCTGCTGCCCACGCTGTGTTGATGCAGCCCAGGGTACGGGTGGCTTTCTGGGCTGCAAGCACACATTGCTGGCTCGTGTAGAGCTTGTCATCAACCACCACCCCACAGGTGAGGTTGTTCAACAACCTCATGAGGTTGTTGAACCTCATGAGGTTCACACAGGCCCACCTCTCCAGCCTGTCCAGGTCCCACTGGATGGCATCCCTTCCCTCCAGTGTGTCGACTGCACCACACAGCTTGGCATTGTTGGCAAACTTGCTAAGGGTGCCCTCAATCCCACTGTCCATGTCATTGACAAAGATGTTAATTAGAGCTGGTCCCAATACTGACCCCTGAGGATCACCACTCATTACAGATCTCAACCTGGACATTGAGCCATTGACCACAACTCTTGGAATGTGACCATTCAGCTAATTCCTCACTCATCAAGTGGTCCACCCATCAAATCCATGTCTCTTCAATTTAGAGATAAGGATATCATGGGGGACAGCATCAAATGCTTTGCTCAAGTCTAGGTAGGTGATGTCAGTTGCTCTTCCCCTATCCACCCCATTGTAGAAGGCCACCAGATTTGTCAGTCATGATCTGCCCTTAAGTGAAGCCATATTGGCTGTCACCAATTGCCTCCTTATTTTCCACGTGCCTTAGCAGAGTTTCCAGGAGGATCTGCTCCATGACCTTGCCAGGTACAGAGGTGAGACCAACTGGCCTGTAGTTCCCCCTGATCTTCCTCTTTTCCCTTTTACAAAATGGGTATTATATTTCCCCTCTTCCAGCCACTTAGCAACTACATCCACCAGTAGGATCCACAGATGGACCCACAGATGCATCTCCTCAGGCCCCATGGACTTGTGCACCTTCAGGTTCCTTGTCTGGTCTCGAACCTGATCTTCTCCTACAGAGGGTGGTTCTTCATTCTCCCAGTCCCTGCCTTGTCCAGCTGGGGCCCGGGCTATGTTGCTGGAGCTCTTGTTGGTGAAGACTGAAGCAAAAAAAGTCATTGAATACCTCAGCCTTCTCCATTTCCCAGGAAACGAGGTCTCTCATTTATCTCTGGAGAGGGCCCACAATATCCCTAGTCTTCCTTTTATCACCAGTGTACCTATAGAAGCCTTTCTTGTTGCCCTTGATGTTCCTGGCCAAATTCAATTCTAGTAGGGCTTTAGCTTTCCTAACCTGATCCCTGGCTGCTCAGACAATGTCACTGTATCCCTCCCAGACTATCTGTCTTTTCTTCAGCCCTCTGTAGGCCTCTGTTTTCTGTTTGAGTTTGGCCAGGAGCTCCTAGTTCATCCATGCAGGCCTCCTGGTGTTTCTGCCTGACTTCCCCTTTGTTGGGATGCATTGCTCCTGAGCTTGGAGGAGGTGATCCTTGAATATTAATCAGCTTTCTTGGGCCCCTCTCCCCTCCAGGGCCTTATCCCATGGAACTCTACCAAGCAATCAATCCTTTATATCCCTCAATACCATATAGCAAGTTAGCAAGCTATTAGCAAGTAAGAAGTTTCTCAGTCTTGTAAGTATAGCTTCAAGAAGCTAGCTAATAGTCACTTACCAGGTAAGTATCACAGGCATCTCTCAATCTGGAGGAGTACCCTTGAGAGGCATCCATGCTCAAGGGGAAGATCCTGGCAGCCCACTGTAGTGCAAAAGAGCTCAACAGGCTCTGGGCTGTCCCCTGTTTATGGGGTAAGATGACGGACACATAGCTGTCGTTGCACACCAGTCATATGTGATTGGTGCATGATCCGTCAGCCCTTTTTTATTACATTGTCAGAATCTACCCACAGCCAGGCGCAGCCATTGCTGCCTGACTCTGGCCACAGTGTGACAAGCAGGGCTCTGACAGCCAGATACAGCCATGGAAAACTAGAGACAGAATGGGAGCAAAGTCCAACAGAAAATTAGGAACTGCACATATAAATACAGCAATCGTGACCAGATGTCTAATGATTGAAGTACTATAAAATGAATGCAAACACAGAGGAATCGGGATGCATGGCCTGGGCCATAGCATAGCAGAAAGCATGCTGACTTTTCTTCCCATAAAAAAACCACCTTTGCTGTAAGCTTTGCTTTGCATGAGAGTGCTTGCCCTCCTGCGGAGGAAACCCTTGGGCTGAAGAGCCCTTCCCAAGGCCCAGGAAGCCCGTTGGCTGCAGCCAGCACCAACCTCTGATGGGGATTTGCAGCACGGCTGCAGAAAGAAGAGTTTCAGGACATAGATAGGGCAGTTTTCCATCAGTATTTCTTCACTTTTTGTTCCCAGGGTGAGACAACCCCTTTCCTTTGATCGCCCTGTGTATACAAGTAGAGCTGAGACTTGGGAAGAAATGCAGAGAGGCCAGCAGGCTTCTGTCTCTTGAATGCACCCCCTGCTTATTTTCTCAGCCTTTCAGTTAAGGTGAAACTGATGCTGGTGTGATGGTACTCCAGAAATTGCCTCCCTGCCTGCCTGGAGGCCTTTCCTAAGGCAATCTGGCTACAGCCTTCTTCTGCCTCTTTTCTGCAGGACTGAACATGTGCAATAAGGAATTTGTTTGCTCAGGCAGCGTACCCAAAACGGAAAGCAGTTATACTCTGATTAATCTTTGAATAGGTAGATGAATCAACATATGCCTAAATATCCTGAAAATAAGACAGCCGCAACATGTGCCATAAAGATTATCATCGCTATGTTATCAGAACGAAGCTGAATGGGCTCTTTACAGCTCTACAACTTATCACCTCCAAGTAACCCTTATTTTATTAGTCACTGACGTTTACAAACAATTACATTTTGTCATCCTGCTTCCAGATACCCAAATACGCAGGTAGCCAAGCCCATCTGCAGTGTAAATGGGCGCTCCCACCAGAGCCTCATGGCCGGGCATGGCCAGCTCTCACTGCTGGTGACACGGGGGGTAAGACATGGGGCCTTCAGGCTGAGGGAACTCCAGGAATAAAAATGGGAAAATGGAGGCCATGGAGGGGGCTGAAAGGATGGGAGCACATCCGCGGGGTGCCGCCAAGCCCTGCATCTCATCCTGCCCTCTCCTTCAGTCCTGTTTCCAGCATTCCCTGTGCTGGCGTGGGCAGCAAGGTCTGGGATGGAAAGTCCTGGGGGGTCTGGGGCTCCTGGGGAGACAGTGGCTCCTGAAAGAATGCACAGGAGGCCTGGGAACCTCGCTGGAAGTGGGACGAAGGAGCTGCTGCTCACCCTGGCCAGCCCAGCACCAGGGAGCCTGTCCCCATCTCTCTAGGGCTCAGCCACACTACCAGCGAGTGTCACCAACCCGCACGTGAGGCTTCACCGCCTGTCCTGCCCTCACCACCCTGGCACATCTCTGTGAGAGCCAGCACTGCTCTCGAAGACTGTTCCCTTGGCCACACTCCTACCTTTGTCACAACTCTCTGACCTAGTCATTTCTAAAACCGAATGCCAACAGACACTATGCACAATGTTGGCTAAAATATGTGCTATCTTTTATTCCCTTCAAGAAAGACAGGTCCCGCTTGTTTCAGAGCTGTTCTTCTCTATTTGCTGAAGATGAACAGTGTGAGTGCCTAGCATTACAGAGGACAGAGCTGATCTTTCGCATGAACAGTTAAAACCATAAGCAGAGGTATTTCACAACCGTCAGCCAGATCAACAGGAGCATACAGGGCATGACACGCAGAATTGTGGCTGCGGGGTTTTATTCCTCCCTAGTATGCAGCAAGGAGGCATTTTGCCTGGGGGGGAGTGAAGTCCAACGCAGCCACAAGACGCAGGGTTCGTTCAGAACACCCCTCGTTACCAACGCACTACCTGATTTTCTGCCCCGTTAATAGTCTTCCCCAAAGCAACAGTTCAAGAGTTCAAATCTGAGCGTTGCACAGAAATCACTGAAGCATGTGGGGTATGAAACCAGCCTGGGATCCCTTTGAGGACCACCTTCAGAGCTACCACTAAAACACAAATTCTTCTAAGCCAAAGAGTTTGACCTTTTGACAAAGGTAACGCTTGAATGTGCTTCTACGGATGCTTTAAGGTGGAACAACCTTTTTGTTTATTAGCATTAAGCTGAAAACAATATCTCTAAGGAACTGTGTCAGCATAACAAGGTTCCTTCAAACTAAAAGACTTGGAATACAGGACAAGCACACTGAAATTAACTTCTACCCAGGAGCAAACTGTAACTAACTATAGGTTATTAATCACTTACACAGATTAAACAAAGTATCTGAATCAGTCCTTTCTACCAATCACATTTTAATTCTGCACCTGTAACGTTCATATCCCTCTCCCCTTACCTTGAAGTGCACCCAGGGATTTTCATGCTGCCTCACTGCTGTGAGCTAGAAAGTATCTCCTTTGCAAATCAGTTCCAAAACTCCCTTCATTTACAGCCTCTGACGGATTTGCTGTGTCTCTATTTCTAGCATCCTATCACTGCTATAAATGGCTGGGACAGGTGAGGACAAAGGGAGTGGCTAGGTGTTCCCAGGAGTGGGCGGAAGTTAATTAATAAGCCATGAACAGTTCTGGTATGGCATCACATTTACACAGGCACAGATGCTTTTTCCAGGGCTACCTTAGGAGACAGGGTTTGCAGCAGTTTTGCAGGGAATTGAAGATTGAGTAGGTTCCTTAGCAGGGACGCCCCTTAAGAACAAGGGTACAGATGGGGGAAGACAAGCATGCACACAGATGCTGTGCCTGGCTGCAGGAGGGAGACATGAGGCTGATCCAGGCAGGATGGGGGCTGGAGGAGGGCATCACCGGTCCCTTTCACTTCCTGCAGCCCCTCCAGAGCGACGTGCGCTGCCACACTTCCTGCTGTGGTGCTCAGTGCCTGAGATGCCTTTCCTCCAGTTCTTGCCTGGAGATACAGGTCCAGACTTCTCTGTCAGACATGTCTGGCAGCAGGAAATTAGGGAAAACAGCAAAACAGGAACGGTGTTTGGCTATTGGAAATCCCCCTTCATTTTAAGAAGCATCACCGGCATAAAAGCCCAAGACACAAAGCACTTTGGCTCAAAGCCTTTCCCATTGAAAACCCAGTTACAGTAACTGTAGGGTAAGAGCTTAGGTCCTTTTCTGTATCTAAGTCTTGGGAGAAAAAAAAAAAAAAAAAAAAAAAAAAAAAGCCACACTTTTGTACCTACACCAGCTGAGCTATATTTGATGGTTCATCTACATCTTTCTGGTGTTATTAATGACCACCGCAACTTGTATTACACATGAATACAGAAGTCCACCAAGGCTCCTGTATGCAGACAGACACTTCACAAAGTGGGTTTCTGGCTGCAGTTTGCCCAGGGAGAGGAGGATTTGTCCTGCAGGTCTGGAGTTGGGGGCAGTTTCCCCAGCCCCCACACTGGGGTTATGCTGGGGGAAGGCACAACATGCATGAGCTCGGAGAGGAGCTGCCTCCAGCTGCATCTGCACAGGGACAACTGCAGAACAACTCATGCAAGAAGAGGTCTCCTGATGCCTCCTGCGGCTGTTATTATTCTATTTGCTGCATTCTTGCTCCCTGTCCTGGCATCATCTCCCAGGAGCTGGGCAGGGGCCAGCAGAAGCTCCATTGCACTGTACATCAGCAGTGAAGGTTGCCCGATCCCAGTCCCCAGTTCTCTCCACATACACACACTGCTGCGGCCTCCCAGAGCCCACGCTCAGCAGAGGAATTGCTGCTCATGGGAGGTTGTTGATGCATGCCCTATGCAGGCAATAAAACGTCACGGCACATCTTCCAGCCTGGAATTTAACAGTAATCAGTCAGTGTGGGGCATTTATAGCTATGCTACTCCTATGCACCTTATGATATAGTCCCCTTTCCCTCCCCATGCATGGTGCCACCAACCTGTCCCACCAGCAGGCATGTACTCAGCGTTCTGGTATTCCTCATGAGAACTGCTAAATTCAAATATACTGCATTTCTTTTAAAATTACATCTTCTTCAGGCCAGTCCCACAGTGCTTATTCAGATTCAGAGATTAGCAGGTATAGGGTTTCTTTCCTTGAGTTCTATGGTAGAACGTGAGCCAGTGTGTTGTTTTCTGAAGAATTTCTAGGTGTCACCACTATTCTTAGCAGGGTGCCAGCTGCTGCTGGCAGGAGGGCAGCACTTAACAGACTTGTTCCTCTTGTTACACTTTGCACGTCAGTTGTGTGGTATCTTGTTCAGAACCCAGCAGAGCCCATGAATCATAAAAGACCATTTTTTATGCTTTTATAGATGAGTCATTGCTCACTCCATGGGTGTTGTACAAGAAATGTCCCACCTGTTCAGGTTTGGTTATGCAGAAAATATGGTGCCATAAAGAAATATTTGATGTAGCTCAGCACTGGCTTGCTCGAAGACTGGAAGCAATGAAGGTCATGCAGGTGACACA
>CM021773.1:11346357-11488970 GCA_011076525.1 Nettapus auritus
AACAAAAAAAAAACAAACAACAACAACAACAAAAAAAACTTCTCTTCAGGGTGGTTTTCTTCCAGGAAAAATGCTCTGGATGGATCATCTATTTCAGTTCACTGTGAGAGAGCAGAAATTACTGACAAGCAGGTAATGGAAAAGACAGCGACTGGGTAAGACAACTGTCTCTGCTGGTCTTGTGAAGCCTGGCGAGGCATTCCCAGCCAGGAGCCTAACCTGGGACCGGTGGGATATGAATGCAGAAGCCAGCTGGACTGCGCAGGATGCAGCTCCAGGAGGGCAGGAGGTAGATACTGCAGCAGGGAAAGAAGGGTTTGGCTTTGCATTTCCACAGCCTGGGGAAGAGGCTGTGTCAGGGCCCCGCAGGGGTGTTTCTGTGCTGGGGAGATTTATAACAAGGAATAAAACTGAACAAATTGATGCTGAGTGACGGCTGAACAGGTCTGAACAGAAATGTTTGTGCAGTAGCACAAGGTACAGCAGTTGCTGGGCTGAGTGACACGCACATAACGGCAAACACGGATGTGACAGTAGGAACATCAGCAAACACTGGAGGAGATGTGTCAGCAGATGACCCGCGCTCCAGCAACAAAAGGGTGGCAGCATAGTTCTGTAGGCCAAAATGTGCCTGACAATCTCTTCTGTCATCTCAAAACAGAGGCAGGACGTGGCCAAATAACCTCCCTCAAGCGAGGAAACAAAGACAGTGCCTGGGGTTTGTGGAGGATCAGGCAAGATCCGGAATCAACAGGATTATCCCATAATAATCAGTGACTCCCAAGGGGTATAAAAGGCCTGTCCAAACATCCGTCATCCTCCTTGTTGTCCAGAAGTGACCCTAGGCAGATGACGTGGACACTCAATGCTTGTAGCATGTTTGTGAGAAGGCACACAAAGTCTGAGAGAATTGCACGAGTAAAACCAAGCTGTTGTGAGATTGCCTTCCACTGCTACCAGGTCTGGTGCTGACTTCTGATCCTTTCCTACACCACCGTCTCCTTTCCCCTCTCTCCCTACTACTTGAGGAACCTGTATTTTTCCTACACCTTTTGGAATGAGCGATCCTTCCGAAGGCCAAACAGAATGATTTCATTTTCCTGCTGTTTTATGTAGGAGAAGGGAGCCAAGGAAGCAGGAAATGCTCCCCTCAGCCTGGCTTCTGGCAATGAAGCCCTCCCAGTTACTGCTACCCTGAGGTTAAACCTCCAGGAACCTCTCTTCTCTGGTCTGTCCTTCCAGGACTGCGAACCCATACCTGCAGCAACACCAATGTCTCCTTGGGACAGCCTGGCGGTGCCATCTCTGGAGAACCCACAGCCTGGCACTAGTGAGGGTTTTTTCAAGCACGTTACATCAAAACGAGAGAGGAAGAGCAACATTTTCAGCTGGAGAGGGTGGTGTGGCATCCTCTGCTGTGTGCCTGAGGCTTCACTTTTACACCCCAAAGGAGATGCCTCCTCTGACCGATGGCACTTCACTACTAATACAGAGCAACCAATGGGAAGAAAGCTGAAATACCCACACACAGCACCGTGGAGGCAAACAGGACACAAAACACGTCTCAACTGTTTCCTTAGCTGAAGCTGTAGAGGAAGGCGGCTCTTGGCTGGGACTCTAGACAAGGCTTTAGGAGCGCCACATGCGAGATTTGCTCTGACGCAGCCACCCAGTATGTCCTTGGGCTTACATCCAGACACAAGGAGCTCCCAAAAACCAAAGTTCAACTGCCATGCTGAAGATCAAAGCAGCGAACTCTGCTGTAGCTCAACCAAAAGGCAACAGAACTGATCTCATGCCACTGAGAGCAGACGCAGGGGAGGGACAGACACTAATGACAGAGGAAGAACCATTCTATGCAAAGGGGCAGTTGCTATCCCACAGCTCAGGGAGAGGAGGAGATACTGCATCAGCTCCTTACTCTGCCAGGGATGGATTCACACCCAAGCTCTTGAGCCCCTAGAAGGGACCATGCTGCATAATCTGGTAGAAATTTTCCCACTTTCCCTTAATTCTCTTCAAGCTCGTCCAGTGGAAAGTCAGAATATGAGAACAACAGTGATGGGCGTTGACTCCCAATGCATTTTCTGACAAGCTCCCTTAACATGCATTAACACTTCCTGAAGGGGCTGAAGACTTCCCAAGGAAAGCAGGGCTTCCAGAGGAAACGCAGAGTAGAGAGGTACCTGAAGGAAAACCCTGAAGAGACCAATGAAGAGATTTCCAGTCTTAACCCACGAGGGCAGTCCTGAGAAGGTGGCAGGACATAGCCCTTGGGCTGCGAGAGAGCTGTGCTGTGCTTGGTCAGGATAAAACAGCAAAGGCAGCCAGAAGAGAATGAATGTATGACTTTTTTGTTGTTGTTGTTGTTTAAATGTCTTTTGAATTGTTACTTTTATTAAAAGAGAATCAAAACTCAGTTTCATTACAATTTAAGCATAATGCTAAGAGCTTCAAAATGTGAAGAAATTTTTATTAGGAGAAGAGTACTCCTTAGAGACAGTATTAACATCAATTTTTAAGTTACAATAGTTCAAAGATATTCACAGTAACATGAGTAATCACAGTCAAAAATCATGATGAATAGTTTTTACCGCTTCTATGTAAGTAGTAATAGTTTTTACTGATTCTATGTAAGGTTTAAAGCTGTTTGTCCAAAAGCAGGGGAGATTGCATTGTACTAAGTCAAACAACAGAACACACTCCCGTGGCCAGATCTACAGCCTGCACAGCTCTGCCCCTGCATGGTCATTTTGCTCGTCATGCCACTTTTGCCTCCTGCCTTTTGTGGCGTAATGATGTGAACAGCACTTGTCAGGTATCTAAGAGTCCTTCTCACAAAGACAATGGCCATGCCTGCTACAGCTATGCTATTAAGCACTGCTCCCAATGCTTGCCTGTTCCAACACATAATGCTGCAATACAATCTCGGCAAAATCCAAGATAAGGCTAAGGGCAGAACCCAGGGGCTGGAAACAGCTGTCCAGATGAACTCATACAAGTCAAATTTGGTGGAGAACCTCAGAAATAGAAACCACGTGCAGGAAGGATGTATGTGTCTGGCTGGTTAGTCCTTACCTGCTGTGGTCCCAAAATATCACTGATAAAATACTCTTCATATCTCTGTGGACTCACATTTGTAATACTTTTGATGTTGTTATGTTGCAGACACATACATAAAATGTAACAAAATACTATAGTGCTCTTACAGCGTCAGTGCAGCGGCGGGCAGAGTGGGATCTGAAGCCCCACCACAAGCAGAAGGCCTGCCTCTTGATGTTGAGCCCCACGTCCATGCAGGTCTCATGCTGTAAGGAGCCCCCAAATGCTGCACACTAGCAAGGGCACTGCTGCTACCAGGTGGCTCTGATGCTAGCCACATGCCGTGAATCCCAATTCCACCCTACCAACCACACCAAGACAGGTAAGTGAGAAGGGTGGTAAATATGTTCTAGTTTTAACAAACAATTCTACTATCATAATTTGGCAGGTAACTTCAGATAAAAGCAATATAAAACTCCAAAGGTCCCTCCCTTCTGAAAAGTAGTTCTTGCTACAGGATTTACAAGGTCTGACTTCCAATTGCACAGTTTTACCTCAACAAGAATATTACACAAATGATGGAGAGTCAAAGACCTTTGCTGATCTCACTGTTTGGCTGCAGAATGCATGCAGTAAACGAAATAGAAAGAAAAACAGCAATCACCAGAGATTGAGAGACGTAAGGAGTAAGTGTTCTACTACCAACGCTAAACATCACACCCATGGTAGAAAAAGCAGGTAAGATTAAAAAAAAATCTGTATGCTTCGTTTCAGTGTTCAGATTAAACAGAAAGCCTACACAGTGAAAACCCATAATGTGCTCTTCCTCAGAAAGAGCAGGCACCCCTGAAAGGAGGAACCACATTCCTTTACTTGTTCCATCACACTAAGAAAATCAGCCAAGGAGCATTCTACATGCTTGCTTGATCCCTCAGTTTGGGGTTAAAGCACAGTTATCGAGCTAGAGATGTCGTCCTGACATGATGGCACCTGCTTGCTTCTCAGAACATGTTGCTTCAGGAGCTGGAGGGCAGTGTCTTGTACGGATTGAGGATCCCTTTGGGGTCTAACATGGATTTGAAGCGCTGCATTAAAAAGACTGCCTCGCTGGGTTTGCTGTACTGAATGAACTGCTTTTTCTTGAAGCCCAATCCGTGCTCTGCACTGATACTGCCATTGTATCTCGCAGTCCACTCATACACAAATGGTTCGATAGCATCCAGCAGGGCATGGCTGTAGGATTCTGCTGTGATGTTCAAGTGCAAGTTTCCATCTCCTGGAAGAAAACATTGCAGAGGCGAGTCTGTAAGAAAAAACTCTGGTAGATCTGAATTGGAGAATCGTTACCATTTCATCCCCGTACACAAACAACAGTGCCTTTCATATTCGCTGAAGTCTTCCTTCTAGAAGGAAGTGAACAGTCCTTCAACAAACATGAGGCCTCTCCGTGCACAAGTAATTCAAATAGGATCTTTGTTTCTCCATGTTTTTAGTACAGTCTTTGAGGAGGTGTTCCAAGTTAAGCAACTCTCAAATTCCCACTTTTGAGATTTTAACATTCAAACAACCGTGCTGCATTAATTATTCTCCCTGCACTCAGATGGCATGCTGAAGACTTCCCCAACAGTATTGCCTAATGATGCTTGAACTTCAGTACAGTCCTTCATTACTGCATCTCCCCCTATTATACTTGTGCAGTGTTCTAAGGGCACTTTGGCACCGTGTCAACAGAAACAAAGAAAGCAGAGCAATTCCTTTCTCCGTTGGTGTTGCGTGTGATGATACTCAATTAAGTTCATAGTCAGTGGGTATTATAAACACACAAAGAAAGAAAAAAATACTCATTCTCACTCTGCAACCTCTTCCTGCACTTCAGCAAATCTTCATAGTACACAGCTTAATCCTCAATGCCAATAATTACCAAATGCAGCCACTATTACAAAAACCTGTCTTTCAAATCATCTCAAATCAAGCATGCTGAGGAACGCTTTTGTTTGTTTGTTGTTCTGTTCTTTTTTGGGCGTATGGGTTTGGAAACACGGAACAGCTTTGCTAACAACCTACCGGTCTCTGGAATATGTAAAAGCAAATCAGTTTCAAAGCATTCTGACAAATGTACCAGCCGAAAGGCTGGTTCACCAATTTTGTGCACTAATTTTATCACTCTCATTTGAAGAGTTAATGGCGCAGACACAACTGACTGCCAATATGACTAATCACTTGGGACAGGAAGGTGTTTATCTGCCAAAAGTGTCTAAGTACATTAATCACACCGATGGTCCAATTAAATAACCTAGATAATTAAACAGAAAGCACACAGCAAGAAGATACAAACGGCCAGTTGACAGTTGCTGAGCGGCTCGTGGTTACGCTGCCCAGTCACAGCGTAATATATATTAGTAATATATGGAACACAGGCTGGAGGCAGTGAAGATCCTTACGCGTCCTCCTCCTCTGATAGCTCTCAGCTATTTAGTCTTTGCCTCCCAGTAATCTAAAAACAACTTTTAGGAGCTACTAGGAGTGCACAGCAAAATGCAGAGCACACAAAATAAACCACCTCCTTTCCCCCTTTCCCAGCATCTGCCCTTACCCAAGTGGCCATAGCCCACCACATTTTTGGCACTCCGGCCCAGCCGAGCCCTCATGTCAGTCACGAGATCATACAGCTTCCCCACAGGCAGGGAGATGTCGTATTTGTAAACATAGCCGTCATGAGTGAGAGCCTCTGTGATCCTCTCCCGAAGGCTCCACAGCATCTGAGGAACAAAGATTGAAGGAATCCCAATCAGCCAGTTCCTCTTGTGTTCAATGCTTTGTGGCACGGAGGGAAGAAAAGCTTTGATTCTTTGCGTGTAACATCAACATTTCCCTCGGTATCCTATGCCTCATGGGAGACAGTAATAATGCTTTCTTGGCAGCACTGTATGGTAAAGTGATACACCGACCCTTTAAGCTTGACAGTACCCCAGATAGAAAAGAACAAATGTCACAGCCATTCTCTCCAGAGCTGCTTATGTCCCACTGACAGACATGATTTATTAACCTGATGTTTTTAAAAGAGAAAGCATCCACTGAAAACTTCCCAGAAGGCCACCCAGGCCTTCTGGGAAGAGGCAGCAGTAGGAACTATTCTCTCTTAGCATTCTTACTCAATATACCAAATCGACTACCAGGTCATTCAGTCATGTTTATTTCAAACATCAAACAAGACAAACACTTCCTTTTAGAAAATGTAGTTTCAAGGAGAGAATCATTCCAAGCGGATTTGTGCAGGAGGAAATGATGACATACCTTTATCTTCTTATCATCTGTTGCCACAGTTCCATCAGTGACTAATCCAGAAGTCATGGCCTGTTCTAAGAAGCTGTTCAATTTTTCTTCATCATGGGTTGAGTTAGAGCCCGAAGTTTCAATTAAAACATAAAAATGGCTGTCTGAAAGTGAAGAAGCACAAAGTAAGCAGACGCTCTGTGCTGTAAGCACACGAATTTAGTGCAGATTCTGGATCTTTTCCCAAACCTGATACGTTTTATAAGGTTTCTTTTCAGCCCAGATTCTCTTGTGCCAGACAGGAGCGCAGCTCAAGGGCCAATCTTATCTGGAAGGCGCTTCACTTCCATGTTCTATGCTCTACCTAGTCACTGCTGTTCAAAAAACTAGCAGTTTTGTGGGAACTGGTAGAACTAAAAAGTCCTATTTTTAAAGACTTTTACCGAGTGTATTTGGAATTGAATACCGGGTACAAAAATTAAGGGACACACACAGTCACTCATTGACATACACACGTAAAGTAAAGCTGGGCTAAAAATGCCTGAGCAGCATAATGTCTCTTTCTGCAGCCCAAATGACACTATCTGTATCTCTTCTTTCGACAGTTATCAGCTCTGGTACCTCTTACTGGGCAGGATAGCTTGAGATGTTTCTCAACCAGTTCCATGCACTTCTCATCCATGAATTCATAGGCAGACAGGATCTCTCCCAGCATGGCTCTGCAGGTTGTAAAGGTTTCCAGAACCTGAGAGAAATTCTGACACCCTTCAGACAGATGAGAAAGGGGAATCAGAAACAAAAGCAACCCCTCAAAACCTTCTCGAAAGTTTTTAAAAATCTATCAGGCTTGAAATCACTTTTCCCATCTCTAGGAAAGCTGAACCTTGTGTGGGTTTGGATCCCACACAATCCCCGTTAGTTCCTTTGATGGTTTGAGCTGGGATAGTTGTCAGAGCAGAACAGGAGGAGAGAGCAACTGGTCTTTGCTGTGGCAAGGACCTCCTGAACATCCTAAGACAGTTCATAGCAAAACGTCTGACCCAACCCTCACTTCTCAGCACTGGCAAGAAGGCAACCCAGGATGAATTTAAAGGCCATTATGAGAGTCCAGGCAAATTCTGGGGTCCACTGCACATACTCCACAGGTTTGTCAGGGCTTGGGGTCTACTCTTCCTTCCCCTCACCCCAGGAGTTCAGCTCCCTGCTTTCCAGGCCCCATCTCTTACATGCGTGCCGTCTGAGTAGCTAGCAGGCTGACCAGTGCTTTGTTCTCTTCGTTACTACTCCCTTCCCTGCCTAGGAATCCAGGTGTGAAGTCATTAATATCAGCTCCTACCTAGGAATGCCAGATTCACAGCCTTCGGTTTCTGAGGGCAGAGTATGGAGACAGCCGTGATAACTCCCAAGGTCCCCTCAGATCCAATGAAAAGCTGCTTCAAATCATAGCCAGTGTTGTCTTTGCGCAGAGATGCCAAGCAGTCCAGGACTGTGCCATCCGCCAGCACCTGTGAGGACAGGGAGATGCCATGCACCTATGCAGAAACGTGCTGCAAGATGCTTGTCTTCTACCAACCTGGTGAAAGGCTACCGCCAGCCTTCAGTAGACACCAACTGCAGGCCGTTCCCAGTCTTGTCACTGTTCCCCGTTCCCAGCTCTCTCCACTCTTCTTACCCTCTATATCCTACCTGAAACTTCCCACAAGCTTTCCTACTTGTTTTTTGTTTGTTTGTTTTTTTGTTTTGGTTTGGTTTAAAGTTGCTGTTTACACATGTTCCAAAATAACAGACGACTGAGCTTGTTCTACTTTTCTTACCAGCAGTGCACAAGATCAGCCATTCTTTGCAGCCCTGGCTCCCATTGTTCAATTTATTTTCTATTAGATCTCTGCCTCCAACACCATAAATCTTTTAGAACCACAAATACCAGCCTTTGCACACAGAGGCACAGACAGAAGCATGCTGAGGAACAGGAAGGACTCCAGGACAAAGCCAGCAGTCAATCAAAAAAAAAAAAAAAAAAAACAAAGTGGATGGCTCTATTAAAAGCTGAGTGAGCAGTCAACAACAGAGCACGTGGCAGGATGGACTTGGCAGAGCGCTCTGGAGACCCACCACTCCACAGAGGAACCAACCTGATGTGGGTAACGAGATCACCAAACTTCTCCCTACCTCCTTTTCGCTTCTCTGGCTAAGAACATTGTCCCTCATCGCTTCTGTCGGTAAGGACAGAGGAGAAAGCTGGAAGCTTTGGTGGCAGTAACAAACACGACATGCACAAAGACACTTGTTGGCCCTTGTCAAAAGAGCCACAAAAGGAACAGCGAGGAGCATGAGCCTGAAGATGAACTTTTGTCTAGGTAACAGATAGCCGAGAGCTACAACAGCAAGAAGCAGGTGAGAGGCAGAGGTTTAAACAGAGGGAGCTGCTGGCTACTCGCCTTACCACTTCCAGTCCTAGCACGGTCCCTCGGAGGGAGCCATATCTCAGGAGCCGCAAGCCTCCGGCGTTTGTGGCCACGTTACCACCGATGTGGCAGCTACCTTTCGCTCCCAAGTCAAGTGGCATGATAAAGCCCCGCTCCTCCAAGTACTCATTGAGTTTCTCTAAGATGCAGCCAGCTTGGCACACAAGGATTCCTGAAACAGAGACAAGCTGATGCTCAAGAACGGGCTCCTGAAGAGGCAGGATAAGCATAAGCAGATGCAGCCACTTCTTCCTCCAAAACTTTCTGAGGTTCAATTTAAATTAGCAAGAACCCCATGCTTGCTACAGGGCATTGTCCTACCCCTCCTCAATCCCAGGCGAGCTTTGCCATTGTCTTAACATCTGATCATGCCCAGCCCTGGACATGTGAAATATAGTGACGTTGAGACTGTTTCTGTCTGGTGTTACCCTTCTGGCTGTCTTTTAAGAACTGAAATACTCAAAGCAGCCTGGTTCCTAACTTTCCAAACCAAACATCCTGCAAGTTTTCCCCACTCCTCCCTTCTCTGTTAGTGTGGCTCTCACACACCTCTTTCACCACCGCTGTTCTTCTCCCTCATGGCTTTCACATTTAGCACACAGGATATACATGCTTTTCTGTTCTTTCCTCCTCTTTCTGCCACCAGATGTTTTCTTACATCTGCTACTGTTAACAACTAAAGATAACATTGGCAGCAGGAATCTGGAGGAAATAAATCTCTGGTGCCCCTTACAATGCTGCTGGGCTGAACCTTGCCGCTGCTGCAGTTACAGCTCCCAGAAGAATGTCCAGGCTAAAGCCAGGGGCTCGTTTCTGCACACCACGTGTCTACAATATTTACCAGATACGGTGTCAAAGCTGATGATCCGGTTCATGAGAGCAGTGGAGAGAATGATCTCATCGAAGACAGGAACGCTGCCCCCGACAAGGCCCGTGTTACCCCCCTGCGGGTTCACTGCCAGGTTCCTCTCAGAGCAGTACCTGGAAGAAAGCAGGTTTCTCAAGTCTTACATCACTTAGGGCCATAATCCACTTCCCCGTGAACAGGTCCTGCTGTGGGCGTGCTCAATGCTCCTTAAAATTCAGCAGTGCTCAACCTAAAGACTGAACGGATAAAGAGGGGCAGTTTCATTGCAAATGTGGGCAAGCACAGCTCTCTCCCCTCAGTCCAGCCCTGTGCAAAGGAATGAACAGTCAGGGTCATCCCCTCGAATACGCCCAGATCTGCCATGCAATATGTCTGGAAAACACACCTCTCTCTGTCTGTACATGTATTCAGCAGTCTCTGCTAACAGCTTCCTCAGGGGGTTCTGACAGACAGTCTCTGGCAGCGGTTTAAGACATTACTGCCCTCCTCGTCCTCTCAGGAAAGAATGTCCCATGGGCAATGAAGTCTGTGCATCTCTGCCTCAGCTGCTCCACCCTCCAGCACGAAGTGCCACCCAGCACATGCTCTCCCAGCTCTCCAGAGTTCAAGGGCAATGGATGGCACGAGCTGCACTGCACCAGCAGCTATTTATAAGTCCCAAGCTCTGTACCTGTGTTTTAAGAGCTAGGAGCAGGTGAGCAGGTTCCTGCAGCCTGTAGCTCTCCAGCTGAACAGCATCCACCCAGCAAGCTTCTTTTCCCTTTTTCTGAGGGACTCTCCCTGAGTCCCTTCAACATAACTGCTCATGTCGAGCACTGGTAAAACATCTAAATTTTGGCAGTTTGGTAGAGCAGAGAAGTCAGTGGGGAGTGCAGCGGATTGTAAAGCATAGAAAGGAAGGCTGCAGTCACCAGAGCTGGAGCACAAGACGTACCACCAAGACAAACACAGCTCCAGTGATCAGCACTCGAGCACTCGGTACTAAAGGCACGCGTTACCTGAGAACCTGAGACACCTCCGCTGCTGTCTGCGGCTTCAGCAACAGCTTGCTACAGCCTGCAACAAAAGCAAGGGATGCTCACGGCAAGTCTGCTGCACGGAGTTCAGGAAGGACAAGGTGGCAAGGGAAGTGTGAGATAGCAGCACTCCTCCACCGGGACGCGGTTACTTTAATGACTTTTAAAGCAAACATTTTTTAACAGCGGCCTTCCCTTGAAGTGCTCTGCACGTGGCCATGGACTTGGCTGCTAGTGTGGATAACGGGAAATGTTTTCGTGAATCATGAATTCATGAATCTTTTCATGAATCGAGAATTTTCATGCATCTTTTCATGAATTGTAAATTTTCATGCATCTTTCCATGAATCATGAATTTTCACGAAATCCTCAGCTTTGTTCAACCGCACCAGATAGCTCACCCCATGTGTTTTCTGAGGGTCCATTCAGAACTTCGGAAGAATTCAGGAACTGTTAAGTGAATGCGTTTGATTCAGGAAAACGGTTAATTAACTAGGAAGAATTTATTTAATCCTGAAAAACTAGGTTAATTCTCTGATTTTCTACTGCTGGGTGTGCAAAGACACGCTCTGCTAAAACCAGCAGTGAGGTCGCTGCTGGCAGACTTCGTCCCGCCGTGCTGACGGAGCTGGCAGAGGTTTCTCCAGGAGCAGAACCCCCCCGGCGGCCCCTTACCTCGGACCGACCTCAGCCAGTCCACGTTACACGGTTCCAGCTCCTGCGGGTCCGTGACGGCTCTGCCCGGCATCAGGCGCTCGAAGAACGCCACGTCCCGGGGGCCGAGGGAGGCGAAGGGCAGGCGCCGCACGCGGTACCGCTCGCCGGTCAGCGGCACCTCCCCGAGGCCGGGCGAGGCCGTGCGGAGCCCGCGGCCGCCTTGAGGAGCCCACGGCCCGGCTGCCGCCCGCGGGGCCGCCCCGGTCGCCCGCCATGCCCAGGCGGGGCCGCGCCGCCGCCATCTTAGCGGGGCGCAGCGGGGCCAGGCGGGGCGCAGCCATGCCATGCCCGCCCCGGGGGGCGAGGGGGAGGCCGGGCTCCCGCTCGGGCTCGGGCCTCCTGAGGCGGCGCGGGGCGGCGGGGAGCGGGCTTCTCGCCCCGAAGCCGCCCGGCCGAGCCCGAGGGCTGCCCTCGCCTCACGGAAAGGCGCCCCCCAGCCCGCTGCTCGCTCAGCGCCCCGCGGGCCAGAAGGCGGCCATGTCCCGGCCCCGCGCCCGGTCCTAGCGCCCGCCTCAGCCCCGCGTGCTGCCAGGCACCCGCACAGCTCTTGTTCCCAAAAATACTTTATTTGTAAATGAATATAGCCGCCGTCTATGACAAAATCCAAAAATACAGATATAGATTTTACTTTACATTCTGGTATTTTTTTTTAATAAAAAGCTTTATAGTCTCTTCCATTTACAAAGGGAACACAGGTCGGATCCTTTAAAAAAATAGAAGAATCGGGTTAAAGTCACCTCACCTCCAGCTGGGATGAGGGATAAAGCTGAACACCACAGTGTACGTAGGTGCTTTGACAATCTTTAGTGGAACATTCCTTGAAGTATCACAGTCTTGTTCATCCTTCTCCTTAAAGCATATTTAACACCATACATTCAAAATTCAGGAGAAAGATTTAAACTCTTTAGTGACCAAAAATGAAGGCTACTGGTATTTCCATCTACAAGAGTCTCTACAGATCTTTAAACCCAGGTGTAAACAGCCAACAGATGCTCTTGAGCCCATGACAGCAGGCAGAGGCTCTGTGCTGGTATGTTGGCGACAGGACGGTCTATTGCTGGTGTTGGGGCGATGGGCACACGGTGGAGATGTCCCAGCATAAAGAAGAGTGTGGATCCCCTCCGCTTTGCTTGTGATTCCTACTGAAGCATCTTTCCTTTTGAAGACTGATGCTAACTTCTAGCACTTTTTTTTTTTTTTTTTTTTTTTGCTTTGCTGGTTAAAATGGAAAACATCTGTTCTTCTGAGGCCAGGAAAGCACTTGAGAACAAAAAATCTGCTGTCCTACCTGACCATCTTTTCTGAGTTTAGGGCAGCCAGCTTTGCTCGTATTCCTCCACAGCTGCACATTTCCATACTTGCATGTTTCCAGCAAGACCTCCAAAGAGGCACAATCTAACTTTGAGATTGTGTCAAATCAACTGCTTAATCTATGGTGATAGTACTACTATTAAAGCCTTAGGGGAAGGGATTTTTTTTTTTTTTTTTTTTTAATACTATTGGATGGAAGGGGAAAAAACATGAAAAAGCATCACCACTAGCCTTCAGGACACGGTTACACTCTTACATTAATCCAGTGTAGCAGATCAATGAGGTACAGGTCTCACCCACTGGTTACTGAATTACAGGCTGGCTCATGAGGTATCACAATTGAATTTACTCTCTAAACAGAGGCAGAAAGGAGAGGGCTGACTGTATTTCTACGATCAGGTTTGCATGATTGTGCTTCTTCTCCCCCTCAATCCGTTTCTAATTATTCTGTGTGTTTTTGGGGTGATTTTACAATGGCAACAATGAGAAACATACACTGTCTTGTAAACATAACTATGGAAACTTCATATACAGCACGGAGTGATGCAACCTAACAAGGACACGTACAACATCACACTTCAAACTAGAGGGCCCTGGAGACAGGTCTTTTTGCATAGCAGATGCAATAAATCAAAACGTTCACAGAAAACCTGTCTCAGTATCAAAATGTTTCTTCTACTACAGGTACGTAAAGACTGTTGCATCTACAAAACCCAGCAGAGCAAAGCAGGAAAGGAAAACAGGCAAGAGCTGTGTTCTACTTTCACTGCAAAGCACAAGTAAGAGGGCCAGGGCAAGAAAAAAACAACAACAAAAAAATAACAACAAAGTTATTTCAGAAGCTGTTGCCAAAGTCCAACTAGAACAGTGTTGTTGTTGTTTTCCCCACCCCCCTCTGTACTGTTTATTCAGATTGCTTTTAAAGCAGAAGAAAAGCTTATCTGGAAGCATTTCCACCATCTGCACCAAGAGCTCCGCACAATGGTATGCCAAGTAACACACAGCCCTGCACAGAGCTGCCATAAACACCCATCACAGAGCACAGCCAGAAGAGTTCATGAACCCTGGCCTGTACTGCTGCAGGGTTTTGGTGTTTTCTCCCTCCCCTAGCAGAAAAACCTGTACCCACAACATTTTTGTGGGGGCAATTAAGCCCAATAATCCAGGATATATCTAAAGACAATACTTATCTCTGTTCTTCCCTCAGCTTCTGAATCTGCTATAACTCAAAGGAGGGAAAAAAAGAAAAGGAAAAACAAAAAACACAGAAATACTTCAGTTTTCCCACTCCTGATTTCCTTCTCAACCTTCTGCTGCAGCAACTGGCACGGTGATGACAGCAAGGATTCATATTCAAGATCTGAAAGGCAGCTTAAAGAAGTCAAGAACAGGCAAATATGCCCCTACTAAGAAGGCAAGATGTCATTTTAAAACATTCCTACTGAATTGCCCTCTCCAGTAACACAGCTTCATAGCAAATTCTATTAAAACACCACAACCTCCACCAAGCTGCCTCATGGCCACCCTTCGTTCAGCTTTGCCGCACCACCACAGGAATGTACACGTTATCCTTGCAGAGGATTCCCTTAAAGCTTCTTTTCCTGATTTACTGAGGTGCAACATAGGCATACACAAGTAATAAAAATAAGGCCTTCATCTTCTTCTATGAATAAATCAGACCCTCTATAACAATACTCTAGGTTTCAACTTCACAGTAATATACTTAAAGAATTTCCAAGGAAATGAAAACTGAAAGGAAAGGTAACTCACTCTCTCAATACTACTGTCACTAAGAAACACTGCAGGACAATTCCTGTGAGATTTAAAGCTCTTGTCCCAGAAGAGACAAACCTTTTATAGGAGGCAAAAAGTCCGATGTTTTGCTTCTCTTAAGGTTGACGTGAATGCAAGCAAGATCAAGTAAAATAATGGCAGTGCAAAGTTAGACAGAAGAAATTCCCCAGAAGAGAAGACAGGGTCTTATCTCCATCCCATCCCTACCCTGTCAAAACTAAGCACAGTATTTGGCTTTGAGGAAACAGACATTGGAAAGAGCTGACCAGCTTTCTTGTTCCTCTGTATAACAAAACTGCAGAACAAATGGACTTCATGCCAAAACTATTCCTCTTCTGCAGGCTACAATAGAGACAATTCCTTTTTCTCTACCATGCTAAGCTCAGGTAACTGAACAACTTCAACAATGGCGATGCACCATGAAGTTACAGGTATCTCATGTTCCTGCAACGCCTTATGTGGTTTCACAGACTCCTATAAACTAGCAGACTTACAGCTACTGGCTGCCCTAACACTTCATAGTAACACTGATTACAGTGTTGTGCAAGTGTAACATAAATAAAATCCCTGTGGCAGATTCCCTCCCTCCCACAGTTCATTTTTTTATGAAAGAACAGGATTTACAACTGGCCACTGGACAATTAAATATCATATCAGAAAAAGGAAGTGGGTAGGTTTTAAAATCAAAATCAAAAAGATGATATTGCAACTTGAAGGAAGGAATATATTAAAAAACTCTTCTAGCCTCAGAGGATGTATTCCCCTCTACTCCTTACTTCTTTTTCTTTCTTTCCTGAACACAACGTGGACAAAACCTACAGGGGAAAAAAAGAAAAAAAAAGGACAGTAATTAGATCCTGAAGATAACAACATATCACTCAAGAGCTCTTTCTGTCATTTGGAAATGAGCAGGGGTGGTGGTTATTTTAACCAATAGCAACAACTTCATGATGTGTAGGGAGACTGGGCAAGCAGGAAAGGAATTGTACAGACTCTGGTGAACAGCACTAAAAGGCTTCCAGGGCTGCCCCTCACAGCCATGATTCCCACATTTCATTCACCTAACATTACTCCAAGTAACAAAGTCAGAGAAAATAAGATATTTTCCTCCAGTTCATTCCTTCCTCTCCCTCCAGTGACTGCAGATGGCTGCAGTTCACTTCTACTTCAGCTTGCTTCTGATAAGCGTCTTACAGATAGATGAGAGGAGCCCATCAAATAGAAATATTTACGTCTCAAAGTCTGCTTACTGAAACAATCAGCATTTAACTCAGTGGCTAGCCATTAAACTTCAGCTCCATGCTATCACCAGTTTACTTCAGTATCTGACTGGAATGCAGTGACCTACTGCTCTATGCACTTGCACACTTATGATTATCCCCATCATCATGCTGTGTTCTGTAAAATAAACGTTTTAGTCATGTCATTTGTCCCCACTTAATACAGTAGCACAATTTCATTTCCTCTTGAAAATTCACTTTTCTTATGCTAACTGAAGTGTGGCGTTTTAATTGCAAAAGAGAACAATTACACAAAGTTTTTGTCCTTTGAAAAAGAAAGTACAGAACAAGCGTATGACTTCCGAAGATGGGCACGTAGCGAAACCTAAATGGAATTCTAACACTTTGTTTCCAAAAATGGGAAAAAAATAATTATTTTCTCAACCTGAATCACAACAGTTGCACAGCAATACAGCAAACGTGAGATTTAAGACGTACATACTGACACAAGCCTAAGCTCATAAACCGCTCTACTTACCATGAAAATTTACATATACCCAGGCCCTCGTTTTGCTCCCACCAAAATCTGTGGCAACTAAGACTCCCATGGAAGCAGCCCCTAATAAAAAAGTTCCCCTTCTGCTTCACAAAATTGCAATCCCAAACCCTACAGGATGCAAAGCTCTGATGACAAGAGCAAAGTTCCTTTGTCAGGAAGGGTCACAATAGGGTCTCGATTCTTTTTGAGATTCTTGTTGAGGAAAACTGTAGCTTGGTGAGATTAAAAAGCCTGTGTGTCCTCCTTACCATTTCCCTTTTGGTTTGGTGGTGAGATCCACACAAGCAAAGTGGAACCATTCAATTGGGCACTGCAAAACAAAGAAAAAATCCTCAGAAGAGATGCTTAGCGTTTCATAAGTGTTATGTTTGTTCTGAATGACCTAACTGAGCAAGTAGCCCCCTCAGATTTCACAGTGCCGTGATGTTGCAATCATAATTTCAAAAGACACGGAACACCTTTTGACAACAAAGCAAGTGCTTACATCTGGGTTGTCACAGCCGATCATTTCTCCGTAGGACACCTGGTGACACAAGCAGTAGGTGGGCTCGTTGGGGTCCACTGGCATGTCTAGGACATCCGAGGGATGCACTGACAGGATGGTATCAGCAAACTCAGAGCTGTGGACAAGAACGATTTGAGGACAAAACACTTTTTGTTATGGACAACTATACATTCCCAAGATCTAAATCCCTCTTTGGAAATTAAGTTTTTAACAATATCTTCCTTAGAGCACATTGAACCCACTTTAGAGTTTAATTTCACATTCACATGTTGTCCAATAATTAGAAACATAAAGCAGGTTTGATCAAACACAAAAATATGAGCTCAACTATAAAGATTAAGAGAATGATTTGTAGATGACATGACTAAAGTAACAAAATGAACATACAACTCACTTCTGTTTGCAGGGCAGAATAATCTGCCTTTTTTCCCCCAGTCCATTTTAATATAATATATATTATTTTTTTCTCTGCAGGCATGAGGGAACCTCCTTGCTCTGTCAGGAACTCTGACACAGCAGTAACACCTAACAGAAAATACATTCTTTTCTTGCCCCTCCATGTAGCCAACTGAAGATACTAGAAATAACTGGGTTTAAAAAAAATACCACACGATGGAGGTGACTATTTAGGACACAGTTGTTTGAAAACAACCACAAAAAACTCTCAAAGATTACCATAACAGCAATACAACATCAGTATTTGTCCCAATAGGCAAATGTTTCTTTGCAATGAATATTGCAAGCAACATTTAAAAATAGCTGCATGACAAAAATCAAAGCTATTTTCTACCAGCTTGCCAACAGCAACACAGGCTCTGATCTTGTCCTTCCAGACAGAGGGCATTCCAAGCATGCAGAGTTTCCACAAGTCAAGCAAGGAGTTAATTAACAAATCTGACTTGTCCTAAAGAGGACTCTAATGAAATATAGCTAAGACCACAACAGCCTAAACACCATTAACATCCCGACAGGAGAGTCATAAATAAGGTAACATGAGTTTAGGGAAAATTCATGAAGTGTTGAGCCAAAGTCACCAGAACTGTAGCTGGGTGTCTTACCCTCCTTTGAGTTTCTTTTTCTTTGGTGTATCTTCTTCAGATGTTCGCCTGCCTCGACCACGAGAGCCTCTTTTGTCTTTCTGACTTCGTCCCTCTATAAAAGAAAAAAAAAGTGCATTGTTTCAGCTTCTTTGAATACCAGAAACATCCCCAAGTATTTTACTTTTGGTGCATTTGCTTTGAAATCCATCCATGATATGTAATTCAATACAAACACCGATTCTGAAATATACATACACTTTTCTGCCACAAACATGCCAAGCTTGCAATTAGTATTACTAAGTGCCAAATTGCTATGTGTGCAGTTCTGGCAATTAAATCACTACAGTACAATGTTAGTGCATAGTGTCACACAGGATTTAAACAGCATCACATTTGATCTGATGTGAAGTAATGCAGATTTAAAAAATAATAGTATATTTTTAAACATTTGGCCAGTTAACTGGTTACTCAGCTACTGACTTAACTTTTATCTCCTCAGGTCTGTACTTCTCATCTTACCCTTTATTTCATAGCTCAAAGCCATAAATCGGCGTTGATATTAACCGTAACCAAATTTCACCGTAGTTATAGGAGATTTCCTGTATATGTTAAAGAAATTGGTATCTTCCTTTACCTCTTAATTTTTCCTGCTGTTCTCAGCTTGACTAATATCCAAATCCAGTAAAGGCAGGAAAATAAGCAGATGTCTTCTCCAAAAGATCTTAGAACTTACTCAGTAATAGATCAAGCCTGAAGCCAACCGTTAAACTCGAGAGGTGTAGGAACCATGGGCTGAACATCAGTTCAGTTTTGCCTTGGTTAGATCCCCCTCAGCCAGTGACAACCAGTCACCTTGACTGACAACCAGTGACCATGGGCCACCTCAGGACATTCTGACAAGGAGAAAGAGCAGGTTAGATTCCAGCACTAGATTTTCTCCTTTCCCCCGTTCATTGGCCAGTACAACACTGTAAATATCTGAAGAGCATTCACAAGTGCAGGAGAGCACCACAGCCTCCTGAAATGACAGCCAAGCTCTGTATTTTAGCCTCTCTGGCATGATACGCTCCTTGCTGGAAAAGGCTGTCAAACACGTAACATTTACGCACTTTTCAGGCTTCGTGTTGCAGGGTTTTCAAAGTCGCTGCCTTCCAGTTTATCTTTCAGATCTGCTTCAAACCGTGCCAAGTCTGCATCCAGCCGGCGGATATGCTTATCCACCTGCACAGAAGAGGAAACCACAAACTGAATTATTAAAAAAAAAAAAATACTCCTAAACCAAGAACAGGAAGGTCTCGTAAGTTGGCCGCTATCAGAACAAACAGGAATGTAACACTTGAAGGCAAGGCATGAGAGGTGTACCAAACTAGAAAAAGGGAAATGGTACACACAAAGGGAATTAAAGCAAACAGAGAGAGAAAAAAGCAGAAGCAAGCTTGCTAAAAGCAAAAGAACCCATTCCCAATGCAAGCAAAGAGAAATAAAGGAAAAGGGGGTCGGGGAAGGTGGCATAAAGGAGAGTCAGAGCAACTAGACTAACGGTTTGCAGAACAAAACAAAACAACAAAAGATATTTAAAGATTGTTTTCTCCTGACCATTTAAAAATATATATACACACAAATATATATATTTATATATATAAAAATATATTATACAACTGATACCCATTAAAGGTGGCAACATTTTCTCTAGTATTTCACTAGGGTGCTATCTAATGAAATTTAATAAATACAGGCCATCTCCAATATCAAGTCAGTACACGCTACGTAAGTATCTCATAATACCCTGGTGACAATAACACGGCTTACAGAACAGAGATGTAGCAAAGGTATTTTGACCCTCATCCCTCACCCCCAAACCATGTTGCTGCAGTACCTATTCATGAAGTTAGTGTTTATCTAGGATGCTTTTCAATCCCTGTGACATAATTTCCTTTTCTGCAGTATTTGACGTCAACAAAAAGTACTCCTGCAGTATCTGTCACTTTTAGTTAGAACCCAAAGCATCTCTAGAAGTTACATAAAACACGCTAAGAACAGACAAAAAGGATTCCCCTCGCTTAAGATGTGCCTATGGGATAAAATAGAGATAAGAATTACTCAAGGGACAGGTAAACAGACAGGAGTTAGGTGCAGAACAGGAGAAAAGTGGAAAGCTGCATCTTAAGAAAAGATGTTTTCTCACTGCAAGTTTGACATCTAGTATACAGCCAAACAGTGGAGCTGACCGGTCTCCATGCCTCTGTCACCTGGAAACCCAAGAAACTGGAAAGTTTTCCCTCAAGTTCTCCACAACACAGCTTTAAAGCTGACCTATAAAATGTTGTTTATGACCAAGACCAGCCCTAAATGAATTTGTGGGTGAAAGGGGAGTGGGTGGGGTAAATATGCTGTCATTACTAGACAGCAGATGTGTACTTCTGATTAAACAATCTCCAACCTTTAATCAGTAGAGAAGACTACTTGACACAAAACCCAGGAACACAACGGGAGGCCTTTATTTAATTTTTTGGGGGGAGGAGAGGATAACAGTAAGAAAAGTAAGCTTAAGAACTAATACTTTGTTTCAGTAAGATATTAAAGGCAAATACATCAGGAAAAAGACAAACGGATGCTGCAGAAACACCTCTCAAGTCTGTCACCAGCCCCAGTCCAGATTATGATTGTATTTACAAGTCTCACTGGTTTTGGTCCTCACCATCTCGTACGTCTGCATGGCCAGCTGTACTTTATCATCGCTGTACTCTTTACATTTACTGTAGGCACTCTGGATTTTTTTCAGGTGTTCCACTCGCTCCTCGGGCAACATGTTCTTCACGGATTCAATGTATTCTGCTGCAAGACTGTCAATTTCTGCTTTCTTATCTGAAAAGCAGAGACATGGTATACACACGTGAGAAAGCCTTCTTCCAAAGGAAGCGTTTTTAACTTCTACCTCTCTCTAGCATTTAGAGGACTCCTCCTGGGAGTTTTTGGACTTGCCTTGATTCTTTAATGCATTTACATTTTTTTATTAAAGATTAATTTAAAGGCATACTGTCTTCAACACCTGTGGCACAGTGCTGGTTTCTCAAGTGTTTTGCTGTTCAGAGGAGAGGCTCGATTAAGACGAGAAACTGAATCAATAGGTTCACAAACTTCAACCTCTCGTTCTCTATGAAGAGCCCTGTATTTGCTGCATGGTTCTGTTTTAATGTCTCAAATTGAAAAACATTAATGCACAATCATATATCAACAGAAACCTCAAAAAAAAAAAAAAAAAAAAAGAAAAAAGAAAAAAGAAGTCTTAAAGGTATGCAGCAATCTACAATTCAGGAGATAATAAGTATGTCTGACAGCAAGGACATCCAAGGGGCAATCGGGTACAGTGACCATAATTACACATAACTACAAATTAGCAAGCAACAGCTGAAGATGAAACCCCATGCCCAGTGAGCTGTAGGACTCACAGAAAACCAACATGAGACTGGTTGAGGGAAACAGGGAACCTCCTGAGTTGGCCGGGACCCGCAAAGATCACCGAGTCCAACTCCTAGCTCCACACTGGGCCACCCAAAAACCAAACCGTGCGTCCCAGAGCCTTGTCCAAATGCTTCTTGAACTCCCGCAGGCTGGGTGCTGTGACCCTGAGGAGCCTGTCCCGGTGCCCGACCACCCTGTGGGTGAAGATCCTTCTCCTGACAACCTCCCCCGGCCCTCCCCGGTCCCAGCCCCGTGCCGTCCCCTCGGCTCCCGTCGCTGTCCCCAGCGAGCAGAGCTCAGCGCCTGCCCCTCGGGAGGGAGCTGCGGGTTGCCACGAGGCCTCCCCTCAGCCTGCTCCGCTCCGGGCCGAACAAACCCAGGACCCAGCCCTCCTCCGGCCCCTTCCCAGCCCCGCCGCCCAACCTCCGCCGCTCCCCCCGGCCCCGGCTCCCTGCCGCCACCACCTCCGCGCGCACCTTCCGTCCGCTGGTCGAGCTCCCGCATCAGCTGGAAGTTGCGCTGCAGCTCGCAGGGCAGGTTCTCGATGCCTGAAACGAGCACAGAGCCCCCTCAGCGCCGCGCCGCGCCCCCTCACAGCCCCGCCGCCCGCCGCCCCCCGCGCCCGGCGCTCACTGTCCAGGTAGTGCTCCAGGTACATGGCGGCCGCCATCTTGTGCCGCCCGCCCCGCCCCGCCGCGCGCGGGCCGCGGCCGCGACCTCATCGCATATTCATGAGCCGCCCGCGCCCATTGGCCGCCGCATTTTACATATTCATGACGGGGCGTGACCACGCAGTCCTCCTCAATGGGGCCCGGCGCCCCCTCGGTGCCCTCCTCTCCCTCCCTACCGCGCGCTCTTTGCCCGTTCTCCTTGTTTTTTCCCCCAAAACGGCGGGCGAGCAACGCCCCCGCCACCCTTAACGGCGGGCCCGGCCTCCCTTTCTGGAGGACTCCGCCGCCTCTATGGCTCCCCCCTGCCCTAGAGCGCCGCCGGGGCTGGGCGGGGACCGGGACCGGGATCGGGCATGGCGGGCGGCCGGGGGGCGCTGATCGCGCTGGAGGGGGTGGACAGGGCCGGCAAGAGCACGCAGGGCCGGCGGCTGGTGGAGGCGCTGCGGGCCGCCGGGCGCCGAGCCGACCTCCTCCGCTTCCCCGGTACGCGGGGCTGGGGTCGGAGGGGGGGGGGGGCTGCTGCCCGCTTCCGCCGCCGCCCCCAGCGAGCCGCGTCCCCCTTGGGTTGCAGAGAGGACGACGGAGATCGGGCGGCTGCTGGGAGCCTACCTGGCGGGGGAGAAGGACGTGGAGGACCACGCCGTGCACCTCCTGTTCTCCGCCAACCGCTGGGAGCACGTGTAAACGCGGCGGGGGTCGGGGGGGGGGGGGGGGGGGGCGACCCCGGGACCCCCCCTCAGCCCTCCCTCGGCGAGCCCCCCTCCCGGTGTGGGTGCTCCCTCCGTGCTGCTGGTTACAGAAACCGGGGGGCTGCAGCGCCACCGAGCCCCTGAGCACGGCCCTGGGGGTGCTGAGCCGCTGCCCCCGGCTGGGAGCTGCCGCTCGCGTGGGGTTTTGGCCAAACCGAGGCTTTGCGTGTGTGGCTGGGGCCATGGGTGACAGCTGTTGCTCTTACCTGGGGCTCTGTACCGCAAGATGCTTTCTGTTCTTAAAAAAAAAGCTTCGCTGATTCTGCTGCGGCAGGGGTGCCGAGCAAAGCGGGAGAGCGTGAGGCAGATGGGTGAGCGGCAGTAAGAAATGCCTGGTGTAAATAAAGGATGCTTTTCTCTGACAGAGGCAAGTATTTCCAATCTGCTGCACCACTTAGGAAGGAAGGAAGACTAAGCTGTTCGTGCCTGGCTGTAGCTCATCGGTGATCTTGCTGCAAGCTGCGGAGCTGCCTAGAGCAATGCCCTGCACTGGTGCACCCTGAATGTGGGTGTCTCGAAAGGGTATTTGCTTAATATCTTAGAGGATGGAGCGCAAATAGGAATTGATTCGTGATCAGTGTCACGGATGACCCTGATGCTGCTAATGATCAGCATCATGAAGTTGGAAGTGTAACTTATTTTTTCTCCTCCGTGGTTTTCAGGCCTGCGATGAAAGAGAAACTACGTCAGGGGGTCACGCTTGTGGTTGACAGATATGCCTTCTCTGGAGTGGCCTTCACAAGCGCCAAGGAGGTGAGTGAGGCACCCAGCAGGCCCTGCCTCTCTGTATTTGGAGAAACAGGAAACGGCGAGAGGCCTGCTCTCCAGGTCGGTCTGTGTGGCCCAGGCTCCTCCTCAGGGGAAATGTGGATTGAAATGGGGGATGAGAGTTTCAGCTTAGCTGTTAACGTGGCCTGTTTGCCTGTGTCTACCCCTTCCCCCAAGAGATCAGAGAAACTCATTAGCTTACTTGGTAGCGAGGTAGGCTCACTCTGGAGTTGCACTGGGGAACCCTAAACCAGACATGGCACTCCAGGTGTGGGTACAGGACAGACAGGAAGAAGGATCACTTCCCTCGTGCTTATACAACTAGGCTGCTGCTGGCCTTTGCAGCCAGGGCACGCTGCTGACTCGTGGTGAGCTCAGTGTCCACCACGAGCCTCAGACCCTTTTCTGCAGAGCTTCTGCCCAGCTGGTTGGCCTCCAGCCTGTCCTGGTCCATCAGGTTTTTCTTCCCCAGGGCAGGACTTTTAAGTTTGCCGTTGTTGAATGTCTTGAGGTTCCTGGCAGCCTGTTCCTCAGTGTGTTGAGTCCCTCCAGATAGCAGTCCTGTCCTCCCGAGTGTGCTCACTGTCCCCTCCTGGTGTCATCCAGAAGGTTGCTGAGGGAACTCTGTCCTGTCCTTTGGGTCGTTAGAGATGTTGAACCATACTAGGAATCGTACTATTGATCCTTGAGTGCTGGCACTAGCAGCCACCTACCAGCTGGACTTTGTGCCACTGGTCACCATGCTCAGCCCAGCAGCCTCATCGTTTTTTTTTGCCAGCTTGACTATCTGCCTACCAGTTCATATCTCACCAGCTTGGTGGAAAGGAGGTCATGCTCACGTCAAGGTATAGAGCACCTACTGCTCTCCTCGTATTTTCAGAGCCAGCTTTACTGTAGAAGGCTGTCATGTGAGCCAGGTAGAGCTTCCCAGTGATAAATCCCAGCTGGCTGCTCCCAGATGCCTTGCTCCTTCGTGTGCTTGGACGTGGCTTTCAGGAGGATTTGATTCAGTACCTTCCCAGAAGCTGATGTGAGGCTGACTGGCCTGCAGTTCCCTGGATCTTCCTTCTTGAAGACAAGTGCAATATTTACTTCTTGTAAAGTTTACTTCTTCAGCAGCTTCACTTGCTTGCTGTGACCTTTCACAGGTGATGGAGTGCTTTGCTATGACATTACCAGCTCCTTCAGCATGTGTGGATGCATCCTATTTGGTCTTGTGAATTTGCTATGTCCAGCTGGCTTGACTGCTTCCCTAAATGTGTCTTTCTCTGCTGCAGGTACTGCTGCACTCCTCCCCCTTTGCTAGCAGGTTTGAGGACCTGGCTGGGGGCAAACCTTCTCAGTGAAAAGTGATGCAAAAATACCCATCAGGTACTTCAGCCTTTTCTGTCCCTTGGCACTAGGTCCCCAGTTCCGCTGAGCAGCAGGCCTATATTTTCCTTAGCCATTCTTCTGCTGCCGGCATCCTTAGTGAAGCCCTTGTTACTCACATACTTCTGACTTCAGCTGAGCCTTGGCTTTTCCAGCTTCCTCCCTGCACTCGTGAGTAATGTCTCTGTATTATGCTTGGTGTTGTGCCTATTTCCATCTTCTGTCTGCTTCCTTTCTGCACTTTGGGCCTAGTTAGGAGTTCTCTTTATTCATGCCAGCCTTCTCACATGCTTATCATGCTTTCTGCACACTGGATGTTCCGCTTTTCTGTTCTGAGGAGGCTGTCTATGAAGATCAACCAGCTCTGCTGGATTCTTTTCCCTCCATGGTAGTTTCCCTGAGCACCCTGCTAAGGAGATCCTCAGTAAACAGAAATCTGCTCTGCTGATGTCCAGAGCCACAGTTCTTTTTGTCTTGTTCACTTCTCTCTGGACTGTAGCCCCCACCATCCTGTTCACTTCAGCCAAGGCTGCCCTTGATCTTCACAGTCAGCCAGTTCCTCTTCACTTGTGAGTAACAAGTCCATCAGGGCACCTCCACTCGCTAACTTACTGAATACCTGTGTGGAGAAATTGTCTTCAGCATTCCTGAGAAACCTGCACTGCTTGTGCCCAGCAGATACACAGGTGGTTAAGGTCTTCTATGACTATCAGGGCCTGCAACTGTGACCCTTCTTCTATCTATATGAAGAAGGCTTCATCGACATCCTGTCTTCTGGTCTGTCCCTGATCTTACCCATAGGCTCTCACCTGGCTCATCTCCTGTCCCAAGGTAAAGCTCCCTGTGCTGCAGACACTCCTTTGCGAACAGCACAACCCCTCTTCCTCCTCTTCCCCCTTCCTTCCAGCCTGTCTTTCCTGAGCAGCCTCTGTGGATCCATGGCAGCACAGCAGTCTGGCAGGCTGACCCCCCTCACCTCTGTGATCCGAGCAGGATCACAGCCCCGCAGTGTCCCTGTGCAGGGACATTCCTCGGGTGTTTCCCACGTTGTGTGCTTGAGATAGGTCCCCAGTAGTGCCACTTTCCAGAGAGCCTCTGCTCTCATATTTTCCCTTAGACATTTCCTCCTTGCCTGCCACCTTCAATTCTCTACAGCTCCTAAGCGTTCCCTTGACATACCCAGTTTAAAGCTCTTTTCACTACCTTAGCAAGCCTTGCACAGACACCTGGCCTGCGTTGGGATGTATCCCATCCCTGCTCTGTAGCCATCGGTCCTTGAAGAGTGTCCTGTGGTCACAGAAGCTGAAAGCTTGCCTGCAACACCAACCGTGCAGCTGGGAGTTGACCTAAAATGATTCCTACCTAGAACTTTCCCCCTTTCTGGAATAATTGGGTGGATCTTGGGCTCCTGTGCCTTGTGTCATCCTCATCCCCCCAAGCCTGGTGGTCACTCTTGGTACGTGCACCCTATTGTGTCACTGTCCACCACATGGATGAGCAGTGAGGAGTAACGGGGTCAGACAAGCCTCAGCAGTCTCTGTAGTGTTGTGGATCCATATACCCCGGTGGAAGTCTTCAAATTTGTCAGCGGGATCCAAAAAAGTTGGAAAGCTTTGTCTCTTGCATCAGGGCTGGAATTCCTGGGTGGGCTGAGAAGGTGTACGGTAGGTATTCAAGAAGGTATCTCCATGGGCACAAACATACTAAAGCTGCACGGCATTTATACTTGGGAGCAGCTTTCTTTTGGACTCATCGCTGTGTGGAGACTTCAAAATGTGACTCATCATTTCCCTCTGCTGGGCTTTGCGGAAGCGATGTTAAAATCATTAGCTCTGCTTGATTTCAGTGAGCATGAGAGGAGCACGGCACTTAGGAAAATCTGCACCCTCAAAACTGCCAGGAGCGAATTCAGGAATTTTAGGCTGGGAAGTCACCTTTTCAGTCTGTAGGGCTGTATTCAGTGATTTGTGCTGCATCTCTTCTCTCGCTGTTCCTCCCCTACCCCACTCTGCAGGTACCCTGCTCCTTTCCCTTGTTCTCATTCCTTTCTTTCACCTCAAACTTGGCTGTCTTTGTTTGGGACAGAACTTCTCTGTGGACTGGTGCAAACAGCCTGACATTGGACTCCCAAAGCCAGATCTGATTCTGTTTCTTCAGTTAAGCCCAGAGGAAGCAGCAGCACGAGGAGACTTTGGAAGTGAACGTTATGAGAACAGTGTCTTCCAAGAGAAAGTTCTACAGTCCTTCAATCATCTGATGAAGGACAAAACGTTAAACTGGAAGGTGAGGAAATAACCTGAAGGGGTCTGTCACAGACTGGGGGTGGTCTCTCACGAGAGGGCTCCCACCTGGATTGTGTGTGTTGTGCCCTTGTGCTTCCCACTTCCCGCCCATGGCAAGAAGTTGCGGGGTGTGCTGGGGACCAGCCAAAGCTGTTGTGGCCTGCAGCAGGGCACTGCTGACACCCACTGCTCCAGGATACTGTGAGGGGCCCTGTTGGAGCGGGGGAAGGTTTTTGTTTGTTGGTTTTGCAGAAGAGAAGAAAACATACACCATAGCACAAAATTAAATTAAAAAAAAGCTATTAAACAGGTACGTATCAAAACAGATGATGTGGAGGTGACAGGTATCCCTGAAGTGAGCACAGAAAGCCAGTTCCAGCACCTATTAACAGTATAGTTAGCATTCCTGGCAATTTCCCCCTCAACATCAGATAAAATAATAGACATCAAAGGTTGCCAAAAATCCATTTAGTCCCAAACATGAAATGGAGCTCAGTACACCATCAATTACAAGAATAAATTGAGGTCAGCTATCTGCTTGAGGATATCGTGTGAGCACAAAGCTGGGTCATTAGCCGTTCCATAACGAGAAGAGTGCTTTAATTATCAAGTGTGTTTATTGCATAGCCTCACAGTCTGCTCTTTCACAACAATGCTGTGTGGTCCAGTATTCATAGGTCATCATGATCAACCTGCATCTTTTAACCAAGTTCTTCCTTTGCCTTGGTCGCTCCTAAATAATTTTAATGCCATGGAAACAAAACCTTTGCCAATTAACATTGACGTGTGATGACCTGCAAGCTGTAATTCTGAAGTGAAATATCCTGTTTTCTAAAACAATATTAGGAAAAACTTTACTGCTTGGAATTTCTGCTGTTAAATACCAGCTTTGTGGAATTCAGTTTTGATATGGCCCTTATTGCTTTACATCTGTGCTGTTGCCTTGCAGTCTCTGTAAAGGTGAAAATCAAGCAAGCTGTCCCCTGAGAAGAAAGGCACATAAAATGATGATGTACGTGTGATCCAGGTTCCCTCAATCACACAGGAGCAGAGCTGGTATTCCTTAAGCACCAGGCTCAGCAAACACCAGAATTAGATGGCACTACCAGCTTGCAGCATTTAAAAAAAACAACAAACTGAAGCTGGAAAATCACATGGATTGGATTTTGAGAGGTTCTGACTATCATGAGTGATAGTAAGGCTCCCCAGATGACCACTGAGGGATCAATATACTGATGTTTCTGAGGGACTGCACTACGAGGTGAAAAATGCTTACCTGATTTAAGGTCATATGGTCCCAAAGACCATCAGCAAAGAACATGAGGCAGTAGTTGCTTTTATTTCCCTTCATCCTGCTGCTCATCTACTCCTTAAGTGTCTGTTCCTGCGTAAAATAAATTTTCCAATTCCAGTGCAGAAGTAGTGCATGAAAAGTGTAATTAGCTCCTTTCACTGCTCATGAAGTGTAATGATATTGAGGAAAGGGGGAGAGCAGAAATAGCAGGAAGGTGTTTTTTTTTCCCCATTGTGTTGGAAATTGAGGAACATGATTCTGTATTTTTTGTGTTTTGGCAACAGATGATTGATGCATCAAAGAGCATAGAAGACTTGCACAGAGAAATTAAGTCCATCGCAGAGGAAACCATGCTGGAGGTTCAGAATAAACCCTTGGGAGAACTCTGGAAATAAAACTTAATACAGGTTATTCTTTTAGACCTAACAGAAAATTCACCTCTTGGACCTTCCTTGGGTGGATGACATTTCTACATCACGTTCTAGTTACTACAGTTAGGTCACCTGTATTCTTCCTGGTCCAGCGTGGTGCTTGCGTGCTTTTGACTGTGCCTGCTTCTCCTCTTCCATTCTGCATAGTCCCTGCTGTTTTTTTTAATAAGTGAACATACAAAGAGCACATAACATTCCTTGTGAAAGCCTCCCTGCTTCAGGTAGGATCTCTTCTTGTAGGCTTGGTCCTGTAATGTAGATTTGGATACTGAGTCCAGAGCTTCCCCAGATGTGATCAGCAGCAACAGGCGGGGAAGAGCCTTCCCATATTTGAAGTTCCAGAGAACTACCGTGCTTCTGGTTCTTCTTTCTCTCTAGTGGAATGCATCCCATGCTAAAACCAGCTTTTACAGTACTTTCTAATAAACTACTCTTTTAAACATTTTGTACAGCAGCAAAGGCGTTTATTTTTTTCCTAGCACTACGATCACTTACCTTCTAGAAGGACAAACAGGAGGTGAAAGTGCAGCAGTTTAGGCACTAACAGGGATCACTGCTTGCTAGAACGAAGGGACGGATGACCTCCTAATCCAGCCTGGTCAGTGAGAACAGTACAGAAGCTGGACAGCTATTGGCAGGGAAGAGTCCAAAATAGACGTCAGCTTGTCACCAGACCCAGCTGAAGGCTGAGTGGTGCACAAATTCCTTTAGACTGGTTGAATTACTCCTGCGACCAAGATCAGAGGAAGAGTCAGCACTGACTCCTACACTTCACTTTCCAAGTGAAATTCCAACAGCCCAGCGTACGTAACCAAACCAGATCAGGGACAAGTTGTGAGCTTGCCTGCTTCCCTCAGCCTGTACCATCCCGATCGCTACCTGAAGGTGCTTTTAGTCTGAGTCGTTACAATGAAGTTCCAGTGCGTAAAATGGTGATGGGTGTTTGATGCTTGATTATGCTCTAATTAGGTTAAGAGTTCTTCCAAGTCTTCAGCAGTAAAAATAAATAAATAAATAAATAAAAATACACTAGTCTGGGATGAGTTAAATTAAATCGTTTCTAAGGTGCATTAATATGGGGATGACCAGCAGAGGTAACACGTCTCCCCGTCAGACACTTAGCAGTACGGAGTGCTCTCCAAGCTGCCCCTGCAGAGACTACACCCTGCTTTCATAGAGGCCGACTGAGGTGATTAACTAGTGGGGAGAAGAAGGTAAATGTTTAAAACAATGCTGCTGCTGCAAACATCAGCTGAGATGGAATAAGCTGCCTTCATTCTGCATAGTAAGTGGTAGCAGGAATGCTCCTTGTGAAGGAGGCAAGCACCTGTAATGCTGAATTGTGCCCTTCCAGCAATTCTTTAACCTTCAGGAGTCATTTAATTCATCTTAGCTTTAGGTTCCCAACTACAGAAAGCCAAGAGCTTCTGTTCAGTATCTAAGAAATCTGAGTTTACCATTAGATCTGTTTTTGTGATGTTTACTACTGCAGGGCTGGTGTTTAAAAGGCTTGCTAGAAACACTGAAAAGCTGTCAGCTGAATAGCTGAACAGGGAGCACACAATCCTAAAGAAAACAAGTTTTATTTTCCACCCACCAATTTGAAACATTTACTTTGAAACCTCTGCTTGGCTTTTTCCCCTGCTACCTCAACTGCACATGTGGCAGAGACTCACCAGAAAAGCACGTCCTGTCTTGGAAAGACTCGCACTGCTCAGAAGCAGACATGCTGCACTGCTAAGCATAGACAGCCTTCAAGTACCATTTTTTTTTTTCCCTAAAAAAAAAAGGGCAAAGCCTAAACAAAATGCGAGTTATCAGAACTGCACCACAGAAGAGCTTCGTTGCCTCTGCTAGCACGACTGTGGCTGTTCACCCTTGAGGGAAGGGGTATCGCGACGGCAGTACCACACACAGCCAGCCTCTGTTCTCTCAGATATATCAAAAGAAAGATAAAAGGAAAAGTCACCGTAGCACATAGCTCAGCTTTTGCTCCAATCTGCCTCCACTGCCCTAAAAGGGTAAAAACGGTACGCTGGCATGTTTTCAGGAGTGCTCCCAGCTCCACTGCAGGGTTGCTCAATACCACCCACCCCCAGCACTTCATGTGCAAGAACATTAAGAAAGGCAAAGATTTTAGATTTGTTTATTCAGATACAAATTGAAAGCAGATGAATGGAGCACAGCCCCACTTCCTCTGCTGCCTCTTCCCCTAACTACAGGAGAGAAGAGGAGAAGCAGGCAGAAAGCAGCAAATAATAATTTAGTGACAGAAGCATCGTGGTTCCCAGTTCAAACCTCTGCTTTTGGGTAGCGTAGGGACAGCTGGAGCATCAGTAGGTCAGTCACGGAGGAAATGTGTCATTTCTAGCCTATTGTCACCACCCTGGGGCACAAAAGCATCAACTGACAGGTTCCGATCCTGTATGTACAAAACCTTGTAAACAGATCCGCAGGCTGCAGCATGCACTACGGGAACTACTTCAGCAACTGCTGGTGCAGCTTGCATCACGACAGCTCTCCCCCAGAGTTCACCTTTCTCTGAAGTCTGTCTGTGCGGATATCGGCTGCAGGCAGAGCTATTATCTTAAAAGCAGCCACAGTTTCCAGTCTAGTTGTGTTGGACCTTCTCAAGACATGCTGTCTTTGCTGACCTTTTAGGGATGACTACTTGAAATGAGTTTCTACAGTTCAGCTCCTACAGTAGCTCTGTGCATACTCTGCAGGGAAGGGGATTTGCAGAAGATCGAATGGAAAGGTAACAGCGTGGCTAGGAGGCCTGCTCAACCATCAGGAACCTTTTTGGATTTGGAAAGGGAATGTGTAACAGGAGGAACTGCTCAGAGGACACCTTGAGGAATTTCATAGCTCACGTTTTGGTACCGATAACACTGTTCACTAGATGCTATGCCAGCACACGGGGACACAGGCACAAGCAGGCCCACAGCTGGCAGATCTCAGTTGTCTTGTTTCACCTCTCCCCAGCTGTGCTTCACCACTCCATACCCCAAGGCTGTGGAATCCAGTTCTCTGCTCAAAGCAATTTACTTGAAGATACTCGCTGTAGAGATCAATCCACCATAGAAGCACAACGTACAGAAGCACGTGTTAATGACTCACTGAGCAAGAAAACACACATTTTCTATTCTCCTTCCCCTCTTTCTGCTGTTATTTAGGCTGATTCCTCCCCAGAAGCATGGCTGCTCCACACTTTCCTGGACAGCCTCTCACTTGAATTAGCACTCATTCCTACGTCACCCCACCTTCCTTTGGACAGGACGTGAGCAGGAGAGGGGTACTGCACCCGTGAGGAAGTGCTGTGTACTGCAAAGCGTGGGCAGGAGTTTAACCGCAGGAAACCTAGCCACCTGCACTCTGGGGACCTCACGGCTGTCTCACTGGGAGATGTCTGCTGGTAGCTTGCAGCGTGAGCTCAGTCCAAGTTGGCCACTGAGAAGTGAAGCTGCTAGAGGAATTAACTGTACACATCACCTGCTAAATGATGGGCGGCTCTATTTAAGCTTCAGGGGGTAGTCCCTGCGTAAGGATTTAGCACTAAAACCCCCCGTGACTCCCCCAGAAGGGCAGCTGACCTGCTGATGTAACAGATAGGCTTTGAACTCGTAGGCACCACTGCATCCACTTCCAGCAAGTGTTTTCTGCTGAGGAATCCCAACTCCAGCCAGTACGGCTGCAACACCCACTCGGTTCTTCATCCCACTGCAGACAATGCACGCTCCGCTCAGAGGCTGCACAGAATGCCAGGATGGATGGACAAGAGGCGGGGATGGCAGCAAGCACCTATGAAAACCGGTAGCCCCAGGCTCTCGAAGGAGCTTCCCTCCCCCCCCCTTCTCCCCACACAACACAAATTTGCAGAGTCAGTTTCCTATTTGCTTTCAAAGGGATAAGATTTCGAAGTCTTCATCTTCTGAGTCAAAGAACCTTTCCAATCTGTCGGCGTCAGAGGAGTCTGCAAGAGAAAAAGAAAGCGCTGGCTCCACGGGACGCACCAGCTGCTCAGCAGCAGACACCAGCAGCCAGAGGGCAGCAGAAGGCGAGTGTCACAGGCCCACATGCTCGGGAGAAGAGAATTATACAGCACGCAAGAGGTGTGCCAGCTCTCCCAAATGCTGACGCCGCCCTGGTGCGGTGCAGCTCTGTGCTGTGACTGCTTGGTACAACCTGCCTGGGCAGTCGGTCTGTGTCAGCACCACAGGCTTCGGCATCAAGAGGCTGAAACAAAAGCACTTCCGAGGTCTAGGCTAATATCTGCAAAGACTCCTGGTCCAAATACGTGATACGGGAATATTTCTTTGTTAGAAATATTAGAACATGCAACCTGTATTTTACTACAGTTGTCTTTGTTCCAACGACATGGGGAGGTAGTTACAAGACGCCGCCCAGAAGTGGTTTATATAGTCCGGTTTGCAAGGGAGGGCAGTGTACTCGCTCCCTTCTGCCCATCCTTCCGACTCGGGTGAAGAGGGAGCACATAGCTACAGGGGAAGTGGCTTTACCAGAAAGGAAATTCAAGTGAAAAGGTGTGGACAAGCTGGGGAATAAAGGAGAAACCTACACTAACTCAAGTTTCAAGAAAGCACACATTAAACTTGGCAAAACAGCCAGCCAGAAGCTGAACTGCAATGACTGACTGCCAGGAACAAGGAGAAATGCGTGGTCACAAGGCTGCAGACTGCCCTGAACGTCCTGTGAAAGGCTTTAATCCCACAGCAGTGCGTGCAGATGCTCCCAGTGCAAACTGGGGGGACTGGTGGCAGCACAGCTTCCAGAGATGCTCCTCAGGGAGGGAGCAGCCCCCTGTACACTTAAGTAACAAACCACAGAACCCAACTGGGAAAAATGAGAACGAGGGACTGGAATTCCATGAGAATATTCATCCTTCTTTTGAGTGCTGGGACAGAAGGAAAAAGGACGGCCATAACAAATGGGAGAGGCTCTAAAAGCATGGGGAAGAAGCCAAGTAGCTCATTAGGATATCACTTTTATGAGTAAAAAAGGCAGTAATTAGGGACAATTTAATACAGGCACAGATCACCAGTTTAAGGCAATCAAGCATTCTTACAGACAAGGACAGTGAGATAAAAAAGGCCTTGAAAGTTTGTGCTAAGAGACAGACAGCAAGGAAGCAATGAGTGCAGGATGCAGGTGACAGGATGCAGTCCAGCGCCTGGTGACGGTTAAGTTTGTCCCCAAATACTCACTCCTCCTGGCAGAAGCTGTCAATAGCTCCTTATCTCCTGCAACGTTAATGTGTGTTAACATAAGCGGAGCCCGACAGCCAAAATACTGCCCAGCACTCGTTCCTTTCTGCAGCATCAGGACTAAGTGTTGGTAGTAGCGCATGCACAGGGAAGAAATCTCCTGAACTGCACCTACGTTTGACCACCCCCATCTTTGACATTTTTTAACACCCAGAAGCTCAGTTTTCAGCCTTTTCCACTAAGCCTTAGGATTTCTCTGAGCACCTCTTTAGAAATCACAAATTCTTATTGCTGTAATAACCTATTAGCTTTTTTCCCCAGTCACCATTCAGACTCATCATGAAATATCCTGAGATAAGACCATGGGATCTGTGAACCGCTAGCTGAAAGCCGAAGAACTAGATGAATTGACCAAAAAGCTCCGAGCTGAACAGGAACGCACCAGAAATCACCATGCAATCCACACAGTTTCCCCAACACCCAATGGACAAACCCACCCTGAGCTCTACCTCCCTGCGTGGCCTCACCTGGCGTGAGATTCAGAACATCGGGGTTGGAGAAGTGCGATGGCTGGCGCTCAACCAGCTCGAACATGGGCAGCGCTCCTCTTACCAGGGCCAGCTGTGGAGCAAGAGCAGAGCCATGAGAACCAACAGCACTCGCAGTGCTCTGGGACTTTAAGGGGAAGATTTAAGGGGAAGCACCAGTTTGTTGGGACTTTTTTGCAGCTGCAAAAAATATTTCTCAAGTCTTTGACAAATATCAGCTGCAGAATTTCAGAGCTACGTTCCTCCTGGTGTCTGGAGTTATTTTCATATGCTTTAATGTGGGATCATGCTGCAGAGAACTCACTCTGTGCAGCATTTTACAAACAACAGTACTCTATATTCTTTTCCCGGCGATACAGACACAAACCTTTTTGATTTGCTGGCACCAGTCATTAAAGTCCTCCTCTGTGTTGCAGAAAAAGCCCTGAAAAAAAAAAAAAGTATTTATATAATTGTAGACTGATCTTTTAGTCTTATGGCCTCATATTAATGCCAAGCAACATGACCAGGACTGTAAGCAGTTACAATCTAACTGCTTTGCTTCAAGCTGTGGCTTACACAGTTCTGTTAAACTGAATACTCCCTGCAGGCTTGACCTGACCAGTCTACTCAAGTACTGGAAGCATCAATGTAATGGTCTCCTCTGCTGCACGTGGAAAACTAGACAGAATTAACCCATGTGGAAACAAAGGCCGTCATCCCAGGTTATTTATAGAACAAGCCACATGGAAGCATATGGATTCAGATCTGCCCCTCAGAAAGCAGGAATCAAAGCCCAAACTAAGCTTGTTAGAAGGAGAATGCCCCCCAAGGGATGGCATTTCATCACCATGTGTGCAGGATCTCCCTGCACCAAGCTGCTACCCGAATGAGGAGCTTGTTCAACAGTGTCACTGTAACCAAGCCCCTTTGCCCAGGGCACAGCACGCATGAGGAGCACCCAACCTGCCACCTCGGCCTTTACCAGTTCCCCGGGGAAAGGGGATAGCTGTGAAACGGGGACGTGCTACTTCAGGTGATGGAGAGCTGGCTGGAAGACAAGCAGCAAAAACGCACCACCGCAATGGAGGGGTCGAGCTCGGCAATGCTCATTCTGCAGGGAGGGTGCTGGCAGTGGAAGCTTTCATCGGGGAGACAGCCGCTGTCGTTGGGCTCCACTGCAGGCTGCGTAGTGTGGGGATCCAGGTAAATGAGTTCCTCACCTGGACAAACAGGCAAGGAGACATGAACAGGAAGAACCGTGCCAGAAGTTGCTCTTCTGAAAAGCAAATGGTGAGAAAGAAGAGGGGGAAGAGCAATGACGGAGCCAGCTCCTGAAACCCCACGGAGGAACCCATCGTTCTCGGGCAACTCGCTTGCAGACACTCCAACACTTCTCATCCAGGCAAAGAGCTGGCCGTGAGCAGAACCACGGTGCCCACTCCACAGCAGCACCTGGGGCACACGCACTTTTTGAGCACTGTTCCTGCTAATGCTTTCCAGGGTCCTGGGTAAGCTCAAGACAGCCCCAGGAATCCAAAGCACAACTAGCCTGAGGTCTCAGGCAAAGTATCAGAGGAAAGGACGAGGGAAGAAGGACAGCAGTTTGTAGGGTTTCAGAAAGGGAATAGCTAAAAGGCAGGTAAATATATAGCCAAGTCCCTGCAGGGAGGTCAGCTCTGAACCTAGGAAGAACTCTCTGCACACCTCTTTACAGCTAAGATTTAGGGTTATGCACTGGAAGTTCATGGCTTGTACTACGGCCCCCGTTCAAAGCTGTGTCACTCAGATCCTTGCAAAGAGCTTCAACCCACAGCAGCCTTCCACACTTCCAGCAGGAAAAAGCCCTGCAGCATGCACCACAGACCAAGCAGGAGAGCTGTACTGCTCCAAACATTTTAGCTGGGGGGAGATGCTTGGAAAGACTTGGCACCACTGCGGGCACTCACCTACATAACCAATGAAGTAGTGAGCACTGTTTGGTTTCCCTCCGATCACTCCCAGGGACTGAGGCATCATGAAGCAGTGCTGGAAAAGCAATACAGAAAACACACAGCTGACAGACAGTGAGACAAGCAAGTGGCAACAAAGGCAAACATCCAAAAACACAGTGGGAAAGAGACTGTGACACTGGAAATCAGCAGCTCTAGCAGCAGGAACAGCCATTGCTGGGGAGAAGCTCCACCAGAAAGGCTGAAGGCTGCAACACAGAGCCTTCACGGAACATGAAAGCAGCTCAAAAACACCTTTAACTGCTGACGGTAACACACAGGTGGACCAAACAGAAGAGGCAGCACTACTCCAGGACTCTGTCTGGGCACGTCCCGGCTCTGCCGCAGTCAGTGGCAAAATCCAAATCCCCTGGACATGTCAAACTGCAACAGTGCTCTGAGGAGGGAACCATCACCCAGGAAACGGCCCAAGTTCCTTATCCAGCTGCAATATCCAGGAACCACCTACTGAGTTATGGGAGAGTAACCTAGCCCTAGCCTGCATGTGGAGCTCTTACCTGTGCAGCTCAGAGATCCCTAGCATCAGTACAGCAGGACAACACGCATCCTGTCTTACGGGTGTACTCTGCACACCCCAAATTCTGCAGCTTCCTGATGCTCCACAGCGGGACTGGCAGCCAGCTTCTACCCTCAGCCTGCAGTACAAGCTCTGCCATTGGAGCCACGGGGAGTTTACAAACACTACACTCATTCAGGCTCAATACAGCTGTGCTGAACAAATACTTCAGCAGGTTGGTACCATCTACACACAAACAGGGACCAAGATTAAGTTGGGAAATAAGATACTAAAAATAAAACAAAAAAAAAATACATCAAAACCAACATTTTCCTGACAAAAGCCTGCAAGAGCCCATATCCTGACCTCTGAAAATGGTGCTTTCTATACATTTTTTTTTCTAAATACATTTTTCTCTGGAAAAAAAAGGACAATTCTGTGTATTTCTGCCCCAAAACCAAATTTCAGAAGTGACTTAATTCGCAGCAGGGTTTTGAAGCATCAGAATATCAAGAATTCAGTTCCAGATCCCCTACCTTTAGTGTTTCAATATAGGCTTCATTGATCTCTGTGAGCCCAAGGCGGAGAGGTATCAGCAGCACCAATGGTTTCCACAGTGAGAGCCTATCTCTAACCCCTGCTTCCTCTGGGTACCCATTATAGAGTACGTCTGACTCCACAGCAGGGCATGCTGCAGCTCCAGCACACGAGAAGTTGGACTGGCACAACCGCCCTACAAAAAGGGAACATGAGCAGAAAGCATCAGAAAAAAAATCCATTTCTTGAATAATTCTATTCTGGCTATCAACAATTGCTATTTTCCAAAAGCGAACAGCACTAAAAGAAAAAAAAAGTTTAACAAGGCCCCCAGCTGTGATCATGTGATATGCTCCCCACGGGGTTTCTGGACAGGCTCAGTATTTCATCTAAGTATACACCAGAATTGTGCCAAAGCATGCTGTACTCTCAGCTACCATCTGGCGGGCCATTAAGATGTAAATTCTTCCAGCAGGTGAACAGCTAAGCAACAACCTGTGTCAACAAGGGTGAACGATCTGATTAGGATATTAGGCAAGAGCCCTGAATTCAAGAGCATGTAGACAAAAAGAAAAAACAAACAATGTGGAGTGCTCAGCTCTAGAGGGGCACATGGAGGATATGAGGCCAGCTGAACTGAATGAGGAAAATATTATGGCTTAACACAGGAAATCCTCACCTGTAACAAGCACTGTAACAAGACACAGAGATACAAACACGATTATCTATCTTGAATAACTCTCATTGACCTAAAGTTCACTAAAACCTTTACAAATTCTGTCAGGGATCATTCAGAAGCTAGTTTAGAGACTCAAGACAGGCGAACATTAAACTCAGCAATTTTAGCATGAGCTTTGCCTGTAAGAAATGGGGCACCAGCTCCTCAGGGCATACCCATGACATGGACATTATGCATCCTCATTCTACAGGTTTGAGGAACACACAGGCAGTCTGGAATGAAACCAGATTATGTAAATTCTGGTACAGAAATATCTCCGAGCCTACTTGTCTCACAGGGTGATTTCATTACTTGCTGGGCGTGCACATGTGTGTGCGAAGAAAAATCTCCAAACCAAAGGAACCCACAACATTTCAATTATGAATCCAAGGCAATTAGACAGAATGCCAGATGCTCATTTAATTTATTCTTGGCCTAACCTGAATGCCAGGACAGTCTGGCAGGTAGGATGTGATGTTAACAAGCACCTCCATCACAGCAATTACAGCAGGATGCCTGCTCACTACTACAAGCTCCAAATGCAGCTGAACAAGGAGAATGTTACAGGCAAGGTTAGAAGAAGTAGGACTCCGTGCTAAAGCCTCAATTGGAGAGAGAACAGTTGCACTGAAATTTGCGACTGCCCCTTCAGAAGGGAGAACGTGTATGAGATAACATGCCTACGTACACAAGGGATGTTATAGTCATCAGAGGTCTTGAGAAAATTGAAGTCACTGCAAGTCAGGACTGCTTACCTTGCTAAAACAGTGGTTTTTGTTGCAGTTGCCTGCCTGTCCTGATGATCTGAATACCTGCAGCTGTCACCACGGGTTTCTTCATCAGGCAAAGCAACTGGCAGTCCTATGCTGTGATACAGACGTATTCAACCCCAGTTTAACTGGTAGGGAGCCGAGCAGAGACTAAACTCACCCTGCTTCTTTGGCGCTGTGGGCCCTACCTAAGGCTTCCCAGCAGGATTCCAACCCTTTACTGCAAACATATTCCAACAGGTTTGACACATCTTTCCTGCTACTGCTGCTGTCAGCCACTGGCTTTGCTCTGTTTCTAACCATCCTTCTGATGCACGCAGTCCTCCAGCTCCCACCTGAGAGCACCCTCCTGACACTCCAGGCTGGCTCAGAAGGCTCTGATGGACGTACTTAACTGCTGCAGCAAAAGCTTGTTTTCTATCCGCCACAGGCTGAACGGCATTAGCGAATGAATTTATCAGCTGTATGAAGCAGTGTTCATTTCTGAATGTTTCACTGCTGACAGGTGTCTGGGGTACAAGATATATAGCACGTACCTACAGATAACTAACAAATCAGACCCGCTCATACAGTGTCTTTTGAGTCGTGAATGGTAGGCACATCATGATTCACAGCTGAGGAAGACAGACAGACACCACCCTATGGATTACGAGCTGTATGGACATGTTTTTTTGAAGTGGTGTCAGTGTTTAACACAAGCCACACAGACAAGAGCTGCAACATACCCAAGCCCTGCAGCCAGCACGCCTCCGTTCTAGAGGGGATATTTTTCAAGGTAAAGGTGAAAGATTAATCCAATTCCTGTCTTCATGCTGACCTTTGGTTAAGCCAAGAGCACGAGTGTACACCTTCACAGGACTAGACAGGCACTTCTCAATCCTGCATTTTCTTGGCCTCTCAACTGACACTACCTGTTAAGAGATCTGACTCTGTAAAACGACTGTCCTTCACTCCAGGGACAAACTGTCCTCATCTGTTAATTGATTTTTGCTCCAATGCAGCCAAAAGCCAATCTAACTGACAGCTGCCACCATCTCACCTGTAACTTTGCACCAGCTCCAGCACTCACTGGTCTTTTTTACGTGCTGTTTCAGAACGCTACCCTGGCAGAAAACATTGAATGGTTTTGTGCTGCGTAAGCAAACTACCTCACAAGTCTAGAACGAGAGAGGGGAAGGATAGTTCAGCCAGGACCATGCAGGACTGCAGCAGCCAGGCATTCCACAGTCCTCTTTGGTTACTGGGGCACTGCAGCCTGAGCAAGCATGCTAGGGATGAATGTGTTGCACAGCTGCTCAGCCTCCAGAGCCATCCAACTGCCAGGATGCAGAAAAAAAATTAAAAAAAAAAAGGCAGAAAATACAAACCACCAACAAAAACAGAACACAATCATGGAGCGCTCCTTAAAAGATACCTCCAGAGATGGAGCCCCCTCTTAATTTTTTTCCCCCCAGTTTTGTTCCTTTTCCTGGTCAGAGATCTGTCCTGGTTATCTCACTCTGCCTAATAGCAGAGACATTCCTCCACCGTTAGATGGGACAAGCAGCAGCCATTTACTGCGTGCTACCTGTGGCCACGAACAGGTTTGACACTACCTTCCCAGCAGCTCCCACCTATTGCCTGAAGGGCAGCAGGTCCCTCTCTCCAGATCCAGAGGCCACACTGCCAAGTGAGAGGCTTTATCAGACAAAGTAAGAATCAAGTCAGGGGGCTTCCTCGCCCTACAACAGCAATTCTCATCTGAGTTTAGCACACTCGGCCACAGCTTTAAGACAGAACATTTACTGCATGCTTGCAACGTTGCAAAACTGCATGCTTTCCAGTTCTTTTCTGCCTTCTTGCTGCTGAGGGATACATCTCATTCTACCTGCACGTGATACTTACTGATTTCTTCCATTACTACAGTGTTGTCCATGGCTATGTGCACTGCCAGTGAACTCCACGTGTCAAAAGTGGCAAGTTTTCTATAGAGGGGGGAAAAATGTAAAGAAGGATTAGTTACAACTCTAAGACAAAGAGAATGTTGTATCAAAGAAAATTGGACTAGGAGAGATTGGTTTTCACCAATTACACTGTACTTTTTTAAAAACACTTATTACAGTTGTAAAATTCATCGCCACAAATAATTAAGACCAGAAGAATAAACAGATTACAAATGGGACCACAACTGGGAATTTGTGCTAAATACAAGACCCTTGATACAATCTCCACCTCAAAGTCTGTAACTGCTGGTTACCAGAAAATGAGTTACTTAATTTCCTCCTTATATGCTAATTTAAAAATAAAAGTCACTCTGACTTGCCCTAAATACCTTCCCATCACCTGCAGCAGATACTAGGCTAAATGGGCAGACGGTCTGACCTGGGAAAGTTCCTTCTCAGGCAATCCCAGCCTTTTCCACGGGGCTCCCAGCTCAACTAATCAAAGAATTAAGGGAAGAATGGCAACAGAATGAATATTTCTGAAAATACAGCAGGTCCCAGTTAAAGACAGTCCAGATCCTCTGCTTGTCACCACACAACCCAGGCAGCAAATACTTATGCTTTCCTCTGCTAATGCATGGGTGACTTGATGGCTTATTGGCAGCTTCTGGACAATGACAACACCGATGTCACTGAGAAGCAGCTCATACCAGCAGAGATCCAAACGACAGCAATCATCACCTACTCTGACACCTGCAAAGAGCATTGCACTCAGTTCTAGCAGCAAACACGTTACTTGTGGAACATGGAAAGAGATTTTCAAGGCTTGTCCTCAGTTTGAAATCAGTTTCTCTCATCCTGAATGAGAGGAGTCCTTCTATTAAGTTCCTACCAATCAGGTCAATAAGGTTCAACAAGCCTCCTGGTAACAGAATTGAAACATGCAGTTGCACTTCATTCAGTGGGTAGACGTGTGTAAGGTAGGAGGTACCACAAACCCACCGCTCGGTTGGAAAAAAAAATAAAGGAAAAAGCCAGCACTTACTTGAGCACTTGTGCGACTGTGTTTGGTCCGTACCATTGACCTATGGACTTCCCCTCCCCAACTCCCATCTGGGCTGCATCACAAAAAAAAAAAAGAAAAGAAAAAGAATTTAGCATATAATTTCACCTACACTATGCCCCTTCCTAATCAGGATTTATATTCAACAGTGAAAAAATTTCACTTGGAAACATTTCTGAGTCATCAGAAACCCCACAAAAGGGTAGAATCACAGTGCTGATGGAAGAAAAAAGCACATCCTCAACGACTGTAAAGCAAACCCTTTCTTAGAAACGTGATACAGAGGTCCAAAGGACAATGTAACCTCAGAAAAAAGTTATTTCTTGTTTGATTATCAGGATCACCTCCATAACCTGAAGTTCCATTCACTGAAGCTCCAGGAGCATTAAGACCCTATAAGCAAAAACTGGAACAGGCAGCCTTTTTTTTTGTGAAGGAAGTTTCAATTACAGTGAGGTCCTTCCTTGCTACTTCTGCAAATTTCTTCATGCAGCAATCTGCTCATGTTACAAGGTCTTGGCAAGAACAGCAGCCACATGCCTTCCTCTCACCTTGGCTAAGCAGGATACAGAAAGTGGTGCTGAATATAACCTAAAGCCTGAATACAGCATGAAGGACTTCACGGAGTCAAGAGAAAAATCCATCATAATCCACAATAAAGTGTAGTAGCTTCAGATCATGCGAGAAAAACAGCATGTCAGAAAATAACCTGCTAGGCTTTTCACCTAAGGTACTAAAACAAACATGGAGTGATGTTCTATGCTCTTGGGAAATCCAGACAGAACATTCCCCCGCGCTTTCTGGCACCCAGCACTTACCTATCTGGTGAATGGAGTAGTAGCTGTCTTTTTTGTCAATGAAGGCATTAAGAACATTGAAGTAATTATCCATCTGCCTCTTCCCTTTTATCCACCTCCAGTCTAAGACACAGAAGAAGATATGTGAAACAAAACGTGATGTTTATTAGCAACCAGACACTGCAGGCTACAAGCTGTCTTTCCTGTGCCTCGACTGCTGATCAGATTTTCATGTCACTATCTTATTACCAAGATCTGGGGCATCCCCAACACTGAAGCATCAATTTTAACAGAAAAGCAAGCATTTTTACAGCTGGAACAAAAGAATATCTCCCATGATAAAACAGAAAACACGAACCCTAACTCCATCCCACAGATGGGCAATAGGATTCCAGTTTCTCGAGGACAGCCATTCTGAGGAAAACCAGGTGACCTCATTATTTAATCTCCCACAAATTCAAAGGCCATCAACAACTGCAACAATAACTCCCACGCAGTTGTTTACAGACCACGTATGGATCCAATGCAAAAAGAAGCATTCAGGGACAGGAGACTACACTCAGAAAGAGAGGACTTCTCAACAAGTTAAAAACTGAACTATAAAAAAGTCGGTCGCCCTGCTGTTTTGAGTAGGACTTTTTAAACTTCAGCTACATAAAAAAAAAAAAAAAAAAAAAAAAAAGAAAACCCTGGTACTTGCTTGGCGTCCATGGACTTAACTAGCACGTGACAGGGCTCTCCTTTGTTTTAAGGTTTAACAACCACACTCATCTGTGTGGAGTTGCAGACAGCTGCGGGAGGAAACCTGCTGGAGAGTTTCCAGCAGACTTTTCAACCAACAGCCCTGAACTTCAGAAAATTCAAGGAAAACTTATAGGGCCCTCAGCAATTCCCAGCTGCTGTCCTTACAAGTACGGCACTTGTGGGAGCACGTGGCTGTCAGTATGGGCAGTGCTCTGGTTTACCTCTTCCCAAATGCCTGCAGACCAAGGCCTGAGCAAAGATCATCTGGCCGCACCGCAACATGCAGCCCCAACCAGTATCAGATGTGGGACCAGTTCCTCCTGTAAACAAGGACAGAAAGCAAATATGTAATGAATGGCACAACACTGCCCAGCGGGAGATAAAAAGGAAAGTGCTGTGCGCCTGCATGGGCAGCAGGTTTATCCAAACAATCACGTAGGGAATGAGGACTGTGCTAGCTCACACACCCAAGGCTGAGAAATAAAAACTCAGTTATCAGTGACGAGCCTAACGGCATCCCGTAAAAACGAGCTAAAATCTTTAACATTTAATAACAGGAAAAAATCAAAAGGAAACCCAAGCAACTCAGCTAGAAAGGCAGCTGAATTTCTCATGAACACAGCAGTTCTTGAGCATACTTGCAGATTCCCAACCTAATTCAGAGAAGTTACTAAGCAGAGAAACATCTTGCTACAGACCACTTGCTGCTGTAATGCTCATTTTGAGAAGGCGACTTGTTATGCAAAATGAATCGGTCACAAGGCAGTCCCACATCACAAGCAGCTGATGACAGTATGAGATTCCAAAGTGAACAGCATGGAGTTAGGTCCAAAAAAAACAAACAAAAAACTCCAGCAACAGTGAAAAAACCCATATCCTACATAATAGAGGAGAATAAGCTGGATATCAGCTTGCAATGGAAAAACCGAGACAAAGACCCTAAGGCTGGAAGCACCTCCCTGGCAGCACTTCAAAAGGAAGCTGCCACTTCTCCTCTGAAGCTTCAGCTGTCATTACGAGCTTCACAGACAAAAATGCTGAGCATGACCACAGCCAGTGAGCTGTCTTACAAGCACGCAGCCAGCTGCGCCTTCGCACAGCTGGGAGAAGTTTCTTTGTATTGCTGCTTTCTGCTTTTGAAGGATAGGTCTGTGGAGCGTCTTAAGGAACAGCAACCAAGAAGCCTGGCTGCAGGTTCAGTGGGAAATGCTCACAGTGTTACTGCAGTTCCCGGGTGCAAATCCCCTTCAAGCACTACAAAGCAAACAAAAACTCGACGCAGTCTAGAGCAGATACACGAAGGCGATAATTTCTGTCTCATGTCTCTACCTTTTCTCTCTTTAATCCACTTCAAGTCCAAGACCATCATTAAACCTTATTTCATCTTAGACTCCTGTAGGACCTAATTAGCACGAAGTACAAAAAATTAGTCATGCTGCGAGGTTCCTAAATACGCCTCCCACACTCACTCTTGTCTCGTTTTTCAGATTGTCGTTATCCCTCCTGCCCAGGAGGAACAGTTCTCGGATCAGATAAGGAAAAAGCCTTCCCTATCAATTAAACAAAGTGCATTTCCGACTCCCATACTCCGAAGTAAATTGACGTTTATGCTTGCGGGGACTGTTAGGAGCTTTCATTAGGCAGAGATAACCAGATTATTTATCAGAAAGCCTTTCTGAATTAAATTAAGTCTTTCTACAAAATTGATGGCAGTGAAGATTCTGCCCTGAATCCTGGATTACCGTCAGAAGCCACCCCCAAGACCAGTCCTGCAGCAGAGGAACCGATGACTATTTCAGTAATGCCAGAAGCGTTCAACGTTTTTCCTGCACTGTCAACAACTACAAAAAAAAAACCCACCAGGTTATCAATCATCTTCTGAATCCACTTCTGCTTTTAACACCACCTGTGTCTTAGCACTTCACACAGGAGAGTTTTCTGAATTTTGAAGCAGGCTCACAGAACAAACACGCTGCCTGGAGCAACTGGGACAGGGAAGGCTTTGAGATATCTGCATACTAAGAGTACAACTGATGGCATTCTACACACCAAAATAAAACAAAGGTATCCCTGCTTTCAGTCCTGAAGGCAATCCATCCAACGCTCTTTGATTCAAGGGTCACGTTCATTACATGAGACAGTTTACAGACAGAAACAAATTCAAATAGTCAACAGTCAGAAAGAGAATTATTTTCCCCTCACCCTTCCAGTGGAAAAAAAACCCTCAGAACAAATCAAAAACCCAGTCCAAGCACACAGCAAGCTTTCCAGACATACCACAGTTAAGAACCATAAGTGACAGAACCTTTTCCGCTCCCAATGGGGAAAAAAAAATAAATAGTTGCTAAAGTTTGGGGGGGGATCATGAAGAAATTGTCTCTGGGTTTCCCCTTTAAGAAAGGACAAAAAAAAAATACAACAAACAACCAGACTAGAAAAGTGTACATGCATCTAAAAGATGCAAACAAACCAGCTTTTGGTTCTTCTCATTGTTTATCCACGGTGTCTATTATGCCTTCCCCACCGACATCTCATCACCTCGCAGTCCTTAACACATTTCCTCTGTGATAATCCCAGGAAGAAAGGGAAGCCTTCTTAATTCTGTAGCATGGGTGGAAAGAGCAGCAGAACTGTGACACGCACAGGTCTACTGACACGCCCCGAGCCTCAGATTAGTGTCCTCCACAAGGCCAACTTCCTGCCCTTCACAGGCAAGGCCAACAGATCCTTAACTCCCACCAGCAAAGGAGAAGTCACAGAACACAGCCGTTATTTTCTGATGGAGCTTTTGCAGCAGTGAAGTAAAATCTGGTTTTTAAATGTCTTCTTGGAACCAGCCTTCCCGAGATCCCCTGCATGCTCTAAGCCTCCATGGCCTGATCTACGCTCACCTCCCACAGGAGAGCACGCTAACCCCACTGAAGTCTCTGCCATCTCCCCGTGGGTCAGGCTGTTACGGGCAGGACATCGCCTCCAGGACAGGCTCAGACTTACCGATGGCAGGGAAGTTCTTTCTGTAGGTGAACCAAAGCCGGGAGGTCACATCCAACAGGATCTCTTCTTTCTCTGAAAGATTTTCAAGATTGAAAGGTGTGCACGCACAAAGAGAGCACCAAACAAGCCTAACTCCACCTCCTGCCCAGCCTCCTGCTCCTCACCCAGGCTGTTGGCCCTGACAGGCAACATCTGGATGAGGAATAGAAAAGCGCTGCTGGGCAGAAGAAACCCTTTCCTCTAAAAAAGCTACACCCGACCCAAAACACCATGGTCGCAGGTAAACTATGACGCATGAAACCATTTTCTTGCCTTTCTCCCGAGCTATCCACTTGCCTCAATCATCCTGGCCTCATACAGGTCCCAGTAACTGCGAAGTGGCAACTTTCTGCACAAAAATATCAGTCTGCAGAGATGGCCAAGCAGGAGGCAGCGTGGCAGTTACAGTCCGCATGCCCTGACGGCGAACAGACCGCTGTGCACACACAGAGCCCTCCAGAGCTTCGTAACGAGCGGCAGCGTGCATGCAAAGTACCTGTAAAAACGCTGTATTTCCGGCCTAGGATCCACACAGGCTCTTTGGTCTCAGGGAAGTCTTCATATTCAAACCTGAGAGTGTCATAGGTAAGAGTAGCTGGAACAGAAAGAAAAAAAAAGGTATGATTGTTTTTTCCTTGATATTTAAAAGAAATCATACCAAACCTGTACAGTAGAGCCAGAGCTGCTGTGACCCCGTAACCTACTCGCCCTACAAGCCTGACTCTAGCTGGCAAGAAACATTTCATTTTCACCACCACAGCCAAACATTCTGACAGGCACAGGGAGCCAACACACCCCCAGCTCTTGCCTGGCTGCTCCACGAACAGAAAAGCAGAGGAATCTCCAGGTTAGTTCAGCTCCGAGTGCCTCCCAGGCAACTGAGTGGGTCAAGAAAACTCCGAGGACTCCAGCCAGCAGCTGCACGCTGCTTCCCAGCACGGCTATCGCCACGCACGCCAACACAACGCTGAGGCCCTCTTTGCCAAGGAACAAGGCGATTGAGGAGCTTCTTCCAGAGAACGTTGTTTTAGTGGTGTAACATGGAAAGCGTGGACTGCATTACAATGACAGCCAAACCTTGCTCCTGAAGTCAGTCCCTCCTCCAGGGCCGTGACCTGAGCACAAGTCATCGCTTGCACCAAAACCAGTCTGCAGCTTGAGAAGGCAAAGCGCTGCCTTTACAGGCGTCACGCTGAGAGCTGAGGAGTGCAGAGCTGGGCAAAGGTATCCGAGTTCACGGGCAGCACGCACACCTTGTGCCTGGTTCACCTGCTGCCTTCAATACCTGCCTCTTCTCATCCCACCACTCAGCACTGATGGCTCCACTCCGGAGCAGCTCCACAGCACAGGCTGCTCCGCGACGCCCTTGGATCAGAGCAGCTTAAGCTTTTGTGCAAAAGATACAAGAAATGGAGGGGGCAGAGGGAGGGCTGGATGTGCAGGGCTCCACTAGGTCTGTATTTGAGAATAAGGGACTTCAAAGGGGCAATGTGCAAGTGTGGGGGGAGGCTGGTTTTAAAACATTTTGCAGGTTAATAATTGTATCTCGTTTTGTAAGAGTTGTTTCTTAAATAAGCTGCGTGTTGAATTTAAAGCACAGCTAAGCCAGGCTGTTCCGTTAAAGCAGCTGCTGAAAGCATCTCTAACACCAAACGCAATCAAACCTGGGATGATCTGACCAAAGTTTAAAACAGGGTGACAGACGACACAACCACCAGTTCCTCGCAGCCCCATCTTCTACAAAAGCCAGCACCCGGTGCAGCACACGCCTCGCTGCGGGCATCCCACCGGGTCTGCCTGCTGCGCCGCTCCGGGGCTGCCCTCGCACCAGATGCCACCGAGCTCCCCAGCAGAAGATGCACACAGAAGATGAGTCTCTCTCTCTCTCTTTCCATTGTTCCTCTCTCGGCCTTCCAAAAATCATCATCTGGAGCAGCAGTAAATAACAACCCGGCTGATTTGCATTTAGTAAGTGGTACCTCCAGAAAGTCACCACGACGCTCTGCTCCTCCTCGTTGCAGGCACCTCGGGTGCTCTACCTATGCTGGGGCAAACAAGCTACGCGAGACTTTCTGGTTCCTGAAGGTACCTCGCAGCCTTCTGCCTCTGGGCTCTTGGATCTGCAAGTCCAATTCCAAGCGGCAGAGGAAATGAAGAAGCAACAGCAGGACAGCAGCACAAGATCTCCTTCGCGATGAGACGGTACGGTTTATTCTGGCAGCTCAAAAGTAGCCAGCAGTTGGTATTAAAAACAAAAAAATGTATCACCGGTCAACTTAAAAACAAAAGTCCTCAGGTTTTAAAGCTCAAAGGAATATTTTGTGGTCTATTTTATCAGTTCACAAACCCGCTGTGAATCCACCTCTGTCAAAATAGCCTCAGGTGGCTTAAATATCTGATAAAGGGATGCTACAGAAACGCTCAGGCTGCCCACCGTCCTCCTCTTCCTGCCTCGCATCCCCAGAGGTCGCAACCTCGGCAGCCCCCCCAGGTCCGTCAGCCGTCTGTGCCTACGGTCGCTTTGTTCTGAATTAAACGCTTGCCGCCAGCTGAGAGGGCATGACCTAAGCGCAGGAGTTATGAAGGATGGAGCAAAATTCAAGCGATTGCTCCGAGCCGGCATCAAGGACTCGGTAACGGGAGCCCGCCAGGCTGCAGCCAGCGCCTGCGGTGCGGTTTCAAGCTGACGCCCGTGGTGCCGCTGCCCAGGCGAGCCAAGCACTTCACCCTTCGGCACACGGGCCCGCAGGGGCACGGCGAGGCCCACAGCCCGTCCTCCTCCCTCACAGCCAGCAGCAACGGGGCCGGACACAAACAACCCTGGCAGCCCCTCCCGGGGCCGCCCGCCGCCGAACCCCGCCGTGCCCGCAGCCCTCACCGGGTCCCCTCCTTCGGCTAAAATCCCCAAAGAAGGCTTCGCCCCCAGGAACGCCGGGCTCCGCCGCGCCTCCCCCCGCACAGCGGCGACCCCCGGAGCCCCCGCAGGGCACCGAGGGGCTCCGTCAGCCCCGGGGGTCCGCAGCGGAGCCCGCCCCGCCTGAGGGAGCCGCGGCCCCGCCGGGCCGTGCCGCGGGCACCCACCTGCGTCCATGGCGGCGGCCCCGCCGAGGGCTGCGCCCGCTGCCGGCCCCGCCGACACATCCGCCCCGGCGCAGCCGCACCCGCTGCCGCCGCGCGTCCAATCGGAGAGCCGCTCGCCGCCGGCCCGCGCGCCGGTTGGCTGCCGCCGCGGGTCCAAAGGTTTGGCTGCGCCGCGGCGCTTCCTCCTCGCGCTGGGGGCCGCCATTTTGTCGTACGGAAGGCCGACGCGGAGTGGGGAGAGGCGGTGGGGTTGCGGCGAGGCTGGGCTTGCGGGGAAACCGGCGCGGAGAGACGTTGCGTGACGCTGTCCAGGCGTTCTTGTAGCGCTGCGCGGCGCCTGAGGGAACTGCCTGCCCTGAGCGCCCCCGGAGTTGTTCCGGGCCATGGGCGCGCCCATCTTGTTGTACGGAACCCGCCGAGCTCCGCCCTCAGGATGGCAGCCCCCCTCTGCCATCCCGCTCGGCCGCGCTCAGCCGCCGCAGACCGAGCCCGTCCCTCAGTTGGCGGCCGTTCGGCAGCGCCGAGGAGGCGAGCGAGCGGCGCCGGGAGCCCCCCCCCACGCCCTCAGCGGCCGCTCCGTACGGCTGCCCCTCGGCCAAAATGGCGGCGGCCACACGGGGGCCGCCATGCCGGCGTTGCCGTACGGAGCCCCGCTCCCCAGGGCGGAGGGGTGACCTGGCTCCGCCATCTTGCTGTACGGCTGGCGGCGGCCGGGCCGCGCCGGGCCGGCGGGGGGCGGGAGGAGGAGGAGGAGGAGGAGGAGGAAGGCCGGGGCGGGCCCGGCCGCCGGCCGGAGATGGTGATCTGCTGCGCCGCCGCCAACTGCTCCAACCGGCAGGGGAAGGCGCACCGGGGCGCCGTCTCCTTCCACAGGTGAGCCCGCGGCCCCGCAGGTGCCGACGAGCCGGGGGCCGCCGGGGGGCTGCGGTGCCCCGGGCGGGGGCTGGGGGCGGCTCCGCCGCGCTCCGGGCTCCGCTCGGGCTCCGGCCGGGCTCCGGGGGCGGCCTCGCGGCGCCCAGGGCGCTCCCGCAGCCGAGCCCCGGCGGCTTCTTTGTTGTGCTGGCAGCGGCCCCCCGAGCTCTGCCCCTCGGGGCCGTGCCCACGGCGGGGGACGTGAAGGTCAGGCGGCTCGGCCCTGCCCGACCTGCCGAGTCACAACTTTCGGGGGAACGGCCAGAACTTGGCAGCCTTCGTCGTCTTGGTTGCGGCTGTCGCCCCTCACGTCGGCGTGTGTGCTCTTCCCGATTTCAGGTTCCCCCTGAAGGACTCCAAGCGCCTGATCCAGTGGCTGAAAGCTGTCCAGAGGGACAACTGGACCCCCACCAAGTATTCCTTCCTCTGCAGCGAGCACTTCACCAAAGACAGCTTCTCGAAGCGGCTGGAAGACCAGCACCGGTTGCTGAAGCCCACCGCCGTCCCTACCATCTTCCAGCTTGCGGAGAAAAAACGCGACAACCTGGATTATGTCAGAAGCAAGAGGAAAATAGCGAGCCAGGTGCCGCTGCAGGATGGAGAGGACCCAAGGGAAGGAGGCCGTGAGGTAGCTCGGAGGACCTCATCTCCTGGCCCGGACTTCATGGTGATGCAAGGGACGAACGAGATGGAGGAGGTGACTTTGCAAGAGGATATCGAGTCGATGTCCGAGGAGGAAGAGCATCTCCACAGCCAGCTGGAAGGCCCTCGGAGAAGGACGTTAGGGGATAACTTAGTTGCAAAGCCTGGACCTCAGAAAAAGCCCGACAGATCTTCTGTGGAGGACTGTCCTAAAACCACCTGGACGGGGAGTTGGATAGCAGACAGGAGCGGCATATCGGTGGATGACTTCACGCCTCCTGCCTCTGGTGCTTGCAAGTTCATCGGCTCCCTTCATTCTTACAGCTTTTCCTCCAAGCATGCCAGAGAGAGGCCATCTTTCCCAAAAGAGCAGCTAGAAAGGAAAAGGCCAAAGAGAGACGTGGAACCAAGCTGCAGCAGCAACCTCATGGGACACGATAAGACTGTCACAGAAGACGCCCCTACTTCATCCCTCACTGCAACCCCTCAGAAACCTTCCCAGAGTTTGTCGGCATCCCCAGCAGACCTGACCCCTCAGCCCGCTGCTGAGGCTGTGGTGGGACAGAAGGGGGACACGGATGCCAACCCCATGTCGATCAACGAGGTTATCATGTCGGCCTCGGGAGCCTGCAAGCTCATTGACTCCCTCCACTCGTACTGTTTCTCCTCCAGGCAAAGCAAAAGTCAGGTGTGCTGCTTGCGTGAACAGGTGGAGAAGAAGAACGGAGAGCTGAAACTTCTGAGGCAGAGGATCAGCCGCTCGGACAGTCAAGTCAGGAAGCTGAAGGAGAAGCTAGACGAGCTGAAGAGGATCAGTTTCCCTTACTTGAACAGCCTGCTATCCCAGGACTGTGGTCAGTATTTACAGCGTCTTTGCATTCAGGCAGAATTCATCATTTTCTTAACAGTAAGAGGCTGTTTAAGTTAGAGGTCATAGCAACGCAATGAGTTAAAGACAGGAGAAAGGCATGTTTTTGGAAAGGGAAGTAGTAGCTTGTGCTAGGCCAAGAGATGCAAGGAAAATAATTGAACCGGTTTTTGGGCACGTGAGCTATTTCTTGTATTCCACAAGCCTGTTGTTCTTGGTTGGTTGTTTTTTTTCCCTGACTGTTGGCTGTTTGGTAGAAGTTACTGCTGTGCTCTCCAAACTTTGCCTCCTCGAAGCTGCAAATAGCCCGCGTTGTTTCCGTATGGGTTTCCGAGGTGATGGGGCACAGCGTTAGGTGGTGGTGTGGAGGACAACGCCTGTGATGAATTTTTTTCTTTTTCGTCCTGGATTATTTTAGCTTGTTCATCTGTGACATGATTTGGAGCGTGTCTGTGAAATTTTTCTGTGTCTTAATGAGCTGTCACAAACAGAAGGTGTTTGGGAAGAGCTGTTGTAGTCTTCTCTAGTGACATAAGAAGTGCTTCTGATCTTGGATTTCATGTACTGTGCTCAGTACTTGGGACACAAGAAATCTAAGTGAGGTAGTAGGTCTCAGACACAGCTGTCATCGTACGTGTTGACGACATTCTTCTTGACTGAAATACTGCGTTCAGTTTGATAATTTCCGCCCTCAGAAGGCAGAAGTCAGGAAACAGATAACAGAGTGCGAAGAGATAGAGAATGACTTCTCTATCGGTTCAATAAATAACTAAATAGTGAAACACCTGAAAATACGGGGGAGCTCAGTGAGGGACGAGGCGGCGTGACGCTCTGTTACCGAGAAGTCAGATCACGCCTTACCCCTTTGTGTTGCAAGAAGAGCGATTTAACACAAAGCTTTTGAACAATGACAGAACTTTTGCACAGTGACTCCAGTTGCTAGATGTGATTTGGGGAAAAGCTTAGAAGGCTTTAATGGTATTTGGTGTGTGTGTGGCTGCAGAGGGTTACTTGGTGAAGGATGCGTGACCCGGGGCTTTCTTGAAGCAGCTTCCCAAGGATGGCTAGGTACGTCAGAAACTCTTGCCAAGGTAATTCTCCCTGCTGCATCCGTTGTGAGGCTCTTCCTTGTTTTCTGAAGCCGCGTGGTAGCAGGCATGGTTAGAAACGTGATCCTGGCGTAGGCAGACGCGCTCTCCAGACTCTTAGAGCATGGCCTGTTTCCTCACTCGGTGCAGGATAATAAACCCCAGCAAAAGTCTCACCGGCTGATACCCAGCGCTACTTTCTCCACGTGTTTGTAATTTTCCAGGAAAGCTCGTGCTTTGATTTGGGTAGAGGGGGAAAAGATTTTTTTCGCTGCAGTGGGAAATCAACGTGGTCTTCTTACTTGTGCCTTCCTGTCTGCAGTTCTATGCTGTTTTGGTGTCAGGCTAAAGGAAATGACTAAATACAAAATTAGGGTTCCGTAATTATCATTCATAAGTACACATATAGAGGGATATAAAAAAGGTGTCTAGCAGCGTCGAAACGCCTGCAGTGAGATGCTGGTTGCAAGGAGGGCGTCCTGAATGCTGTTTTTCTTTTTTTTCTAGGAAGTGCTATGATTTTGTTCTCTTTCCTGAGGCAGATGTTCTAATATGTACATGTATGAGAGCAGGAGAATGACACAGTAAGAATTTTGTAAGAACATGAGAATTGCGTCTGCAATTTTATATGGTGAAATGTCATTTTTTTTAATGAAGTGACCAACTTGTTACCCATCCTGCTATCTCTTATCAACAAAACTAGAGACCAACGTGAGAAAATCAAATCGTGTTGGTGATGGTAGCCCTGTGCGATGAGAAGCTCTGAGGGAACCGTTCCGCTGGTGACTTTGCCAAGGGTTTGTGAGGGGATGGCCAGCTTTTGTTCTAATTTCATCCTGGTGCTCTTCTGCTTTGCCTTGTTTTTTCTTGTGCTCTCAGTAATAGTTTATGGCAGTCAAAATACCTGATGAAGCGCAGCTGACTGCTGCTGGGCAGAGCCTGTTTTATGCGCAGGCACTAAATCGTACTCCGATGCAAAACTGAACTGAAGAGGGCTTCTTGGCATTCATAAACACAGAGGTAACAAGAATTAGGTTAATAATAATTATAGTCTTTATTAGTAGCTGCGTTTCAGCTGTCCTAAATCATACGGTGCGTTGATGAGGTGATGTTAATGGCTATGAACCTGAGCCTGCAATTTCTTTTTTTCCTAAAGCCGGTGCCTTGGGGACGGGGAGCGTAAGGAAGGTAGGCGACTGGGCTGACTTGGCAGGTTGCTGCCTGTTTACGTCCTGACTCCAGCGTGCTGCCGGCTGTCCTCCCCGCTGCCGCCCGATGTCCGGCTGCGTGCACCAAATTCGGAGCAGAGGGATGTGCTTTGGGCCCCGCTGCGCTGCCTGGTCTCGGTACAAAGCCATCTTAAAAGTGCTGTGTGCTGCTCTCATATGGACTGCATGCTGGGCTCACCGGGCATTCCATGCGATCTGTCCTGTGGGTCTGTTTAGCAAGCATTGCGTTTTTAAGGTTTTCTGATGGTCTCCTGCGTGTTCGGATGGCTTACAGCCTCGAGCTGTGAGCATGTCAGACCGGACAGCCGCGTTTTTTGTCTGGAAAGGCAGAGAACAGGATGCCCTAGCACACAGCAGAGCAGCGATGCCCTAAGTGTTACCCCACGGCGATGCTGCCGTCTGCAAAGAGGCCCTGTGAGTCCTGCCGCCTGCTTCTCTCTGGGCAGCTCCTCATGCCCATCGTTTTCGGCCGAAAGGCTCCTCCAGCTGCACAAGGAGGTTTCTGCTGGCTGCGCCCAAATGACAGCCGTTTGGAAGGAGCAGATTTCTGCAGGCTGCTGCCAGCCGCGCTCGAGGACTGGTGACTCAGTCCGGGTGAGTTTGCCTCGCAGCACGCTCAGGCCGTCACGGTGCTCAAACGTGGCCTTTCCCAGCCTTTTGTAGCAGGGAGATCAACTAACTTGTTTTAGGAAAACCCTGGGTTTTCTGCACGGCTGCTGCAGTGACGCTTTCTGTGCTAAGCTTTGAATGTGCTTGGTTGTTTGGTAGGAACACGTTTCCTTCTGTTTCGTGGGCCGCCTCTGGTGTCTGCAGGCCAGTGGCTGAGAAATGTTTTTTGACAGAGCATGGCTGGACGTGGTGCACCAGGCAGAGCAAGATCAGACACATCTTCCACAGAACAAGAGGACGCACTGGGAGAAATTAGGGAGAGAGTGAGCAAAGAAATACGGCCCAATGTCCTGGGGAAGGTGAGCTGGGAAGAACATGGGCTGCAAGGAACGGGGAGGCAATTCAGTGTGCTCCTGTTCAGCACACGTAGCATCTAGCAGCCAGCTCTGCTGGAAGCCTTCTCAGCTCTCTTGGTTGCATCATGTTCCCAAAGCCAAATCGAAGATGCTGCTTTCCCGAGGTCATGTTGCCTGAACGCCCTGGTGTTCGAGCCTCTTGTAAAACTACATCTCCCAGCAGGCTCTAGGGTGACTTTCTTACCTCATCGTGAGATCACTTCCCTTATAGCCATCTTATCAACCAAGTGCAGAACACTTTCTGGTGAGCAAAGGTGGTTAGAGAGCTAGACCAAGCGGTAGGAGAGTAACTCTGCACACTATGGCCAGCAGTGGAGCAAACGCAGGTAGGATTCAATGTGCTTAAAGTATGCATTTATCAGAGAGGTAGAGTCGTTCAAATTCAGCGTTCTGAGCTTACGTGGAGCCCGTTCCAAACTCCATGTTTGCTTCCGTGAAGGTCATGTTAAAGGCAGGAGATTTGCAAAATGGTCCACGTGGAAAACAATCAGAATTTTGCTAAGTATCCATTGGAAATGTTTCTTTCCAGTTCAGGTTTGTTTCTTAGTATTTGTACAAAACCTCATAGAAGTGCAGTTGTTTATAATGCTTTCTCCGTGCAGATGAAGGATAATTGGTGGGCTTTGGGAACACAGGCAGGAGGACCTGAACAGTAAACGTGGTTTTGTGCGGAACTGGAGACCCGATGCCTCTGCAGTGGAAGCGTTTTCCACCAAGGTGGTGAGGGACATCTGCCTGTTTTGCAGAAACAAGTCGTAAAGCTATGTTCCTCAGCGTCAGTGGGAAGAGATGTGAGGGGGTGCAAGAACAAGAAAAATATATTTATTCTGGAATGGCAGGTGCTGATCGCAGCTCTTCTGCCTTGTCTACCTGGAGAAATGGACGGGAATGGCTGGGACAGAGGGTTGGTCAATAAAGCGTTACAAGATTGAAGGGTAAGGTAAGCAAAGAGTGAGATAAGGAGCAGGAATATGTGCACAGAGGTTAAGAGTGGGGCCAAATCTGTGACAAGGTGTCAGGAGAGAGGCTCGGTGAGGATTTCCAGCACCTGCAGCCCGCACAGGGTCCTGGGGCTGACGGGCTCCAGTCACCACTGGGGTTGCACAGGGCTCCGATTTAGGGCCAGTTCTCTTCCATGTCTTCATAAATGGACTTGGGTGCCGGACTTGAAGGTGTACTTCGTGTGCGGACAGCACTGAGTTCTGACAACTGGTTGACTCCGTTGAGGATGGAGAGGCCTTGCAGAGAGATGTGGACAAATGAGAGGGCTGAGCAATCACCAACAATACGAAGGGAGCAAGTGCTGGATTCTGCAGAGATTCAGCTGAGGTCTCTTGGTTTGCTCAGCCCGGTGCAGAGCAGGCCGAGGGGAGGCCTCATGGCGGCCTGCAGCTCCCTCACAGGGGAGCGGAGGGGCAGGCGCTGAGCTCTGCTCTCTGGGACCCGAGGGAACGGCATGGAGCTGGGACAGGGGAGGGTCAGGCTGGGGGTTAGGGAAAGGTTCTGCACCCAGAGGTGGTCGGGCATTAGAACAAACTCCCTAGGGCAGTGGTCATGGCACTGAGCCTGCCGGAGTTCAATAAGCGTTTGTACAAGGCTCTCGGATATAGGGTTTGATTTTTGGGTGGTCCTGTGTGGAGCCAGGAGTTGGACTTGGAGGTCCTGGTGGGTCCCTTAAACTTGGGGTGTTCTGAGATTCCATGACAGAGGTGAGCTGCCTCGAGCTTCGCTGGAGCAGCAGGGACCGGCTGGACACACAGCGAGCCCCCCATCTCCTGCCTCGTGCAGGTAATTGCGTTGGTTTTAGAAATCCCTGCCAAGCTGAGTGACTTGGGACAAGCGATTGCACTTCTGTCTGTGTGTCTCAAGGTCTGTGATCTGTGAGATTATCAGCTGCGTTATCTTTTCAAATGCTGATTAGTGAAACCTAAACAATATTATCTCTTAGGCTGTCTAGGTTTTTAGGTTTACTCTTTCACAGGAGCGTGCTTTGGGAACAGTGACCGCAAGATTGTGGCTGTCGGATGGATTCAGGGTAGAAATTTCGTTGTAGGAATTCCGCCTTCAGGACCGGGTTCATCAGGAGATGGCCCTTCCAGTGTCCCCACGGAGAGAAAGGAGGTTGGAAGGGGGAAGCGAGACCTGTTACTTCGCTGTTTTCTGCATCTTTTTCTGTGGAGTGGTCTGTTTTCTGTTGTGTTTTTTTTTTTCTTTCCCCTAATGGCCTGTTCAGCCTGTGGATTAGGCATTTATTTCTGAAGTCGGTGGGCAATGACTCACACACACACAAAAAACCCCACACAAGTACAATAGCTTGTGACTAGGAAGCAATGAAAATGCTAACTAAGGAAAACTTGAAAGAAAATAAAACATACATTGAGGTAAGCTTTCTTTAGGATGTTTGGGTTTCCCATAACAGTGTGTAATTTGAAGAATTTGTGTTCTCTGTGTTCTGTACTGCAGAAGTCTGGTAGTGACTGCAGACACTGGAACGTTTTACCACAGAGGCAGTAACAGATTGGCGCTTGTTTATGAAATTAATTACTAATAGAGGGTGTAAGATGCGAATTTGTGAATGCAATCACATTTCCCCCCTCAGAGCAGGGATGGAGCTAGAGCACGGCAGCACTAGGAGTGCTTTACTGGTTTGCTGGGAGAGAGCATCAGCAAGTGGAAGGGGTACAGTGCTGGCGAGGGGCAGCAGGGAATAAAGCCCCCTTCTAGGCAAAAAGTGCACAGAACGAGGCTGCTCCTTAATTACTGGAATGTTGCTGACGATGGTTTAAATCTAGTAAGCGTCTCAGAGGAAGAAAGGCCTGCGGGGAGCTGCCCAGCTGCTGGCTGTAGTCCCCGCACCTGGAGGACGGAAGGTGCCGTGTGAGATTTTATTTTCTTTTCGCTTAAGTTTCGTGCAGTAAGTATTCCCCAGCTTGGGAGAAACAGGTTAGCTGTCTCATTAGCAGCCAACTGGCTGCTCACTCTGCAGTTCTGCTGATAAAACCGCACAGGGATTTGTGCCAGCATAGCTTTGTGTGCCAGGGATCACACTGCAGAGCCACGCTGGCTGAGGCCTGCGTAGACGTGGCCTGGGGGATCGCTCGTCCGCTTTGTCCGGTTTATCTCGCGGCAGGGCGACTGCCTCGTCCCTCGCTGCGGAGCGTGGGCAGCCAGTTACAGCCTGACTTTGTTACCGTGCAGGGAGAGATTTGACTTCTAAAGCCCTGTGAATGGGAAGGAAGTGGAAACGACCCATCCGCAAGCCCGGAGGGTTGCAGCGAGGTCAGAAGGTGAGGCAGAGCCGGCTTGTGTCCCCAGGACCTGGGCACGGCAGTCCCGGGGGAAAGCGTGGCCTGAACAGCTTCCTGAAGAAACGAGATCTAGGTGATCATGTTGCTGCTCACGTTGCTGTGGTTTTTGTCTCCCAAGCTGTTACCACAACTTGAACGTGGTGGTTGACTTCATTGGGTTTTGTAGAGCAGCAGAGGTCTCGAGGTGCTGGGAAGAGCTTCAAGAAAATGTATAATTTGGTAGGGGAGAGTGACACCATGAAGGTCCTTATTAAGGAAGAGGCTGTAGCGTGAGCTTACTTGTTATTACACAAAAAAGGAACTGTGCACGTGGACGCAAAAGGACCAAGATTTGCTTCGTCAGTCTTGCAAGGACACTATCCGAGGCTTTGAACGTGTAGAAGGGAGGACAGCGTGTCTTGCAGTGCAAGTTCCCAGAGGTGGTTCATATTTCTTGTTATTCTCAGACACTTGCCTACTATTGTGGCTTAAAACGTGTTTGTAAAAGTGAGCCGTGTATGTAGATTGTTAAAGAATTTGCATGCTTCTTCAGTGAAATTCCTCTTGACGGAGACCACATCTCCAAGTCTGTGTTATGAACAAAGCAGCCCTGTAGACAGACGTTTTCCACTTTCCTCTGTAAAATTATTTATTGCTACAGTAGTCTTACGTTTACTTAACCGTGACATAAGAATTTTTTTTTAATCACCTTTCTTTCCTGATGCCCTCAATCAGCCTTTCTCCTGTCAGCCTCCCTGCTGTTGCTTTTCTGCCCTTTCGGTTCAGCTCTGTGGCACAGAAGGCTGCCAGAGGCGATAACAGAACTTAGTCTGAAGTCCGATGCCAAAGGTAAGAAGCAGCAATGCAGGAAGTGATCAGGATGTGCTTATTCCCCTGTGCATCACTGAGTGTCTCTCTGGCAGGAGAAAATGCAGGAGAAAATGAAGTGCTGTCCCAGAGGATGGATGGCAGCTGTCCTGGTCCGGGCTTTGTTGCCGTCTCCTGGCCCAGAAGAGGGCAGCAGCAGCACAGGCTGCAGTCCCCGCTGACCTTCCCAAAGCTTTGCTCTTCCCTTCCGTGGGGGGGCTTCAGGGCCTGCAGAAAGCTCGGAAGGAGAAGCAATGTGTGCGGGCTGCAAGGGGAAGACAAATTCCAGGTGGACAGGGTGGTGATGCTCTGTGCCCTCACACAGCCTACTCTGAGACTGCCGGTGCGAAGGAAAAGTGGTTCCTAAGAAGCAGTCTGGAGGTATTTAGTTTCTCATAGCAATAATTTTGGACTTCAGTTACTGATAGTCACTGTGCTAAAGTCGCTGTGTTCACTGCACCAGAAAACAGCGTGCTGTTGTGCTGCCGACAGGACAGGTGGAAGGTAGGAACAGCCCGGTGGAACCCCCTGGCAAGCCGGTGGTGCCCGCACGACCGCGCGGGATGCTCTTTGCAGGGGGTTGCTTTGATGCAGATTTTGACCACCTTGTTTCGTAGTGAGAGCTCGTGTTTTCTCCGGTTGCTTCACTTGCAGAGTACATGAGGATAAAGAAACTAGCGGCGTCTTGACGACTTGCTAGTTGTCATTCTGTCTTTAAGCTTGCTGTGAGAGAATAAAAGTGGCTGTCTTTTACTGGTGAAAAATCTGTTCCCCTACTTCGGCATCCTGGTGTGACCTCTCAATCTTCCTTGCTCAGTCTTTTTTACCTTGGGTTGGGTTTGAGCGTAGTGAAACTCGGACCATTTTTTGTTTAGGGCACCGTTTCTCCTTGCAGCTGAGTCCATGTCTACTAGACCAGCCAGACAGGTAGCTTACTCCTGTACTAGATGGTATCGCTAGGTGTGGAAATCACCCGTTTAGCCCCTGGCCTGCCGCTGCCTGTCGTTTAGCACACGAGTGGGAGGAGGGCGTGCTATGAGTGAACTTACTCAGCTGCACAGTGGAGCCAGCCTAGATTTTGCAGTGGGCCCCCTCATCTCTATTTGTAGAGGTCTTCCCTAGGATCATGTGGGTGCTGTATCACTTTCCCTGTTTACATCGTAGGAAAGGATCTGCTTTGTTGTTCACATGACTTTAAAATGTCTGTCTCAATTTCTCTCCCTTTTTTTTTTTCCAGCTCACTCCCTGTGAAATCATAGCAAAATGCAAAACTGTGGCTTATCAAAGCTCTTCTAAAATGATTCACTAAAGAAGGAGCCTTTTGGCTTTGTGAAACCAAAAGTTTGGTTGCTTCTTAATAAATGCAGTGACAAATGGGAGTACCTTTCTCTTCTGTTTTATGCTTTAACTTACGTGCACAACAGTCTTTTTAATACCTTTCGGTGAGCCTTAGGCCAGCAGCTAAGGAGAGCAATTTCTGAGCTCTCTCTACCCTTTTATAAAAGTACAGCTCATTATTAACCTCTTAAAAAAATTTTGCAGGTAAACTTTGATTTTGAATGTGGATGCTGCCTGACTTTTTTTCCTCTGAAGTGAGGCCTCATTTCCTTGGGCTCCAAAACAAACAGGAACAGCCCGTCCTTAGTGCTCGAGAAAAATCAGGGCCGGAGCACTGGAGATCTGTCACTGATATCATTTATCATGCTTCATTCTTTACCCTGAGATTTCAGACATCTCCTTCCCTGCGTGTCAATGCTAGAGAGAGGGGGCAGAAAGGCAGTGCCGGGAATAGTGCCCTGGGGGAGGCCACGAGCAGGTCTGAAAACAGACCTACTGTCCTTGCACCTTGGAGCTGACTTTGCTCTGGAGAAAAGCGTTTCTGATGCATTGGACCATTTCTTCCTCCACCCAGCTGTTAACAGCAAGCTGTAGAGCAGGCCCACGAAATGTCTTCATTCTTTCCTCTTCCTCCGCAGAGACTCCCCAGCTGAACCCTGTGATGGAGCCCCTGTCCTGGATGCTGGGCACCTGGCTCTCAGACCCCCCGGGGGACGGCACCTTCCCCACGATGAAGCCGTTCCAGTACCTGGAAGAAGTGCACATCTCTCACGTGGGGCAACCCATGCTCAACTTCTCGTAAGTCTCGAGGTTTGTCTGTGCTGGCAGCAGCTTTTGGATCGGAGCACGTGTGGCTGCAGTGAGATTTGTTGGGTGCATTTCTTTTCCAGCTGCAAAATAAACCAGTTTTCATCTACCAAATGAGACTGTGTAGCGGCACGTAGCTGGGTGGTCTGCTTTTTTGGGGGGTTTGTTTTCCTTTAAAGCTGCTGATAAGTCGGTGTGCCGTTGTGTTGTGCTCAGAGCTGCACAGCTGCAATCGGTGACTGTTCACTAGCCTATACCTAAACGTGCCGTGCTGCTCCACAGAGCTTTTCAGAAGTGAGTTCACACCTCTGGCGTTGAAGCATATGTGCAAAGGGTCAGGACTGACCGTGGCACAGCATACAGTTCTTGTGGCCTGCCACTCTTGAGCGTTACACAGTGAGAAGCACCAGAAGGTGCTGGGATCAGCAACGAGATTGGCCCCATCCTGAACATGAACATCCCCGTAGTTTGGGCAAATTCAGTACCTGTCTTTGAAAGGTCAGTGATCCTTCCACTCTAACATGCTGTGCATGTGTGTTAGCCGAAAGATGTTGTCCTTACAGCCAGAGAAGACGCCGTTCCTTTTGTGGTGGTGGCTGTTTAATTAGAAATGGATCCTCAGGTAATAGCGTTACCCAACAACCACCATCACTCTGCTTTCTCAAGCTGACACGGATATAAATGAAGGCACGGTGGCACAGCTAACGGGTTTGTCCGTTTTAAACTGTGGTCTTCAGTCTTCACCAACGTGAAAAATTTGAGGAAAAATTGAATGTTCAGCAGGCTGTACTGGATATCAGACAGACAGCTTAACTGCTTTGTTTGCAAGTTCAAAGAGAAATACAGAATCTGGAGGAGGAGAAGTGACATGTTAGCTAACGGTTCGGTGCTGATCCTTTGGCTGGGAGGCTTGAGATGGAAAGGTGGTTGCTCTGAGAACCAGAGAAAGGAATAATTACAAGATACTGATGTTGTGTGAATGGTACCCTGCGTTCCTGGTGTGCGTCGCTTGTTGTGACGGAGCTGTTGGCAAGGCGTGGTATTTTTAGTTCGGTTTCCAAAAGAAAGAGGGCTGCGACAGTTGTGCTCTACACCCAGCATGCCCCGACTCCGACTTTTGGGTCACTTGCTGGTCTGAGTTGTATTCTTTTGCTGTGGAGATACAGCTCAGAACTGCTGAACTCTGGGAAGCTTTGGGAAAATGGGCAGGCTTGGAGGTGAGGGACCCGGCTCCTCCCTGGCTCCTCAGCCAGTGCCCCAGGCCATTACAAGACCAGCCACGCATCTCCCAGACACTTCAGGCACGGACAGCAGCCTTAAGTTCGTTCCCCTTTTGGTTCTTGACAGTCTGAGCTTGATGCGTGTCTCCACAGGGTCTCGGTGTTTCTTCACTAAATGACTGCTTCAGCTCGCTGTGTGGTTTAATTCAGTTACCTGGGTAGAGTCAGGAGCGCTGTCGCACTAACGCAATATACGATCGTGCGTCATAACGCGTAGGTATTGCCCGTGGTACGGCTGACCAAATGTACAGCTGCAAGGCATTACGAAGAGTAAACAAGCATCCGAGCTGATTTTTTTTTTCTTTTCAAGATGGGAAGAAATAAGTCTGCAGTGTTATTGCCTGAAGCAAGTAAGGTACAAAGAAAAAAACTGACATCTTAAAAAATTTAATAAAGATGATTTTGTAAGGCTAGCTACTTGCTTGAGAGAATAAAATTTGTGACAGTGTGGCTTCAGCATCAGCAACACATCTTACTATAACCCAAGGGAGTTTCTAAGCTAGTAGTTAGAGAGACCCAGGAGCTGTGGAAAATCGGAAGCCTGAACTTAAATAATGACTTCCAGCTCTGAGATCTAGCTGTGCACATAAAGGAACTGTCTTTTTACACACTTACATCTTCCAACCATGAAGTATTGTCAGTCTCTTCAAATGCGGGCAGTCATGTGGTTGACTAAAATACAGTTTTCTCTGAGATGAAACCAGGCCAAACCCTGTGTTTTCAGTGCAACAATACAGCAACGTTTGTGTTCTGATTTCCCCTCAGGTTCAACGCCTTCCATCCAGACACCAGGAAACCAATGCACCGAGAATGTGGGTTCATCCGCCTCAAACCCGACACTAACAAGGTGGCCTTCATCAGCGCCCAGAACACAGGTACTGCATCTCTGGGGAAGAGAAGAGGTCCTTGTCCTGCGGTGCCATTCATCACTCTTCTAGAAAATTACTGGACCTCTCTGACAGTTCCATTTTGTTTATTTTCACTGTGGGCTCAGCACTAAAGAGCAGCATCTCCCCATCCTGCTGTTAATGAGCTTAAGTCAAAAGCACCATGTTTCTAGGACCGGCTACATGGCTTTGCCCAGACAGCAAGGCTTTCTAGCTTTCTCAGACAGGAGAGGACTGCAAATCAAAATATCACTCATGAAGGAGACTTGAGGGATATCCTTTCCTAAAATGGTATGTTGGTATTTATACTTTTTAAAGCGTTTTGAAACAAAAGTACCCCTCAATTCATGACAAGAGTTGCAGCCTGGCCCTTAATCACGGCAGGTGATAAGTGGCCACTGGCATTCTTGTTGCCTTCATGGTGTGCAAGTGTGTTTTTTGCAGGGAGAAAGGGAGAACTTGTACAGATAAGACACGTCATTCCCACTGTTCCAGTGAGTTGGCAACAGTAGATCCTGTGGTAGAAACAGAGGGTGTATACCTCAGGTCCTGAGCTCATCTGCCTGGAGTCCTCCTATTGCTAGCATAGCAGCTGGCCAGCTGCTATTTCTGAGCACAGTCAGCTTCAGCGTCCCACTTAGATTGTTGTTACTGGTGTTACCGCTCACCGTGTTTGATTCTGTGGTGCAGAGCTTGTGGCCCTGGCAAGGCGAGGCTGTGGTGGTGGTAAACCTCCCGCGCGACCTTTCCCTCCCAGAGTGCTTGGTGTGCTTCATACCACAAGTTTCCTATTACAAACCCTGCCTGGCTGCAGCACGGTAATGGGTAGCTTCTCTTCTGTTCCCTTTGCCATGTCCAAGAGTAATCTCAGTACGGTCCTCGTAGTTCCTAAACTAGGAGAATCTCCCACTGTCTGGAATTACTGCCTCGGTACTCATTGTGCACCTGACAGCAACTGAATGAGTGAGAACTGCTTCTATGTTATAACCAAAGAACTTTTAAACCTGGTTAAATAAGGATCTAAAACTAGAGAGTGTGTGCTGAAGGGAAAATTGCCAGTAGTAATGCAATACCTATCGCACAGTGGCTAGATCTTCCAGCATTATGTTTCTGAGGTTGCATGGATTTACAGTTGTTGATATGTGCTAGGTCAAATAAAAATCTTCTTCATCTGTTATATAGCCTAATAACTGTGACATTGTTAATTAACCTTTGTAGCCTGGCATTTATGACCTTGCTTCTTACCAGGTCTCGTGGAGGTGGAAGAAGGGGAGGTGAATGGACAAGAGCTGTCTATAGCTTCTCACTCCATAGCCAGGATCTCCTTTGCCAAGAAGCCCCATGTAGAGCAGGTGAGTTCACACTCGGTTGGCAATTCAAATAATATTGCTAGCCCCGGAGGGTGTCTAGTCGAGAGAACAGGCCGATTAATGCTTTAATTACAGATTACCCTCAGGTCTTCTTGGAAATACTGCACGGCATCCTTGCTTATTTTCTGTGTAACAGTTTTCAGAAGCTGCTTCACAGATTACAAGACAAGAAGGAATCATTAAGATAAGAACTGCCATGCTGAGCCAACCCAGAATCCTGTCTCCAGCAAGGGCAGTAGCAGGTCCTTAGGGAAGAGAATAGGAAAGTCTTGTCTAAATAGTAGCACCAAGCCCACCGGGAAGAGCCCACTCTGCAGGTATAGATCCCAGCTCTGCTGCCCTGCCGGGTCCTTCAGTCACAGGTCTTTTCCAGGTCTGCCCTCCACACCTGTGAGGCAGATCTGTCTGGCTATTCCATTAACATTTGCTGTTTGGTTTTCGTTCAGGAGATCAGAACCATATGCTACTGGTAATGGGTCAGAATGGGCCCTTCAGAAACCCTCAGCTAAGGCCACACATTGTGAAATAAATTCTTGTTAAAGATGAGTACATTTTGTATTCTTTTATTTGTCTTTTCCTTCTTCAGGAAGCAGCCCTGGTGCAGCACACAGGCTGAGCTGTGGCTGCAGCCAGAGTTAGCTGAGGATAGGTTGATGAGGACAAGGTGTTCCGAAGTGAGCAGGAGCGCCAGCTGTGTGCTTGGCAGGCACCGGCTGCTGAAACGGAAGGGGATGTGTTAGATACTGGCATTAGGCGCGCTGCATGTGTAGGAACAGAGGTATTAACGGGGTTGGATGCTGTCTTAGAGCATGCAGACTGGCAACAGCTTCTGGAAGTGCCCTGGAGTGACCTGCACTGGAAATTAACACATTTGCAAAAAGCTTTTTCTTCCCATGTCTTCGAGACAAGCTAAAAGTCTAGAGCACTGGGAAATCTGGTGTCTTCCTGCTAGCCTGGGTTAGCACACCTTCATTGCTTGTTATCCCTATCCTCTGACACAAGTTTATCTTGCTGCTTCCAACACTCGTACCCAGTTTGGTAAACTTCCTCAAACCAAATCTTCCTGCTGTGTGGCGATATGCTCAGATCACTTTGCAGCAAGCTCTAAGACTCTGGAGATGTGTGAGAGAGCAGTTTGAAGAAGATCTAGAAAATGGGACGCTCCCTATTTTTCCAAGTCAAATACTAAATCAGCCAAAGCTTTCTTTAAAACAAAACAACAACAGAAAAACCTTTCTTCTGGAAAATCAACTCAATTTTATTTCTGAAAGAAATGGGAGGATTCCATTGTCCTTGGGCAAGTTGCTGCAGCAAAATGGAGGCATTTTGTGAAAGACTTTTTGTTTCTGTTTCATCCCTGGGACTGTGTTCAGCATGAGAAGCACCAAGTGGAACTAGGCACTCTGAACTGTTCTTTTGGGTGATTTGCAGCAAATCTGTGCCAAAATCACTTGAAGGGCCAAAGCACTATGTGTATGGGGGCCATGCTGGGCTGCCTTCTTAGAGCAGCTGTCACTCGGGGAGCTGCCGTGTCCTTTAAATCATCTGTATTGTTATATTGTCCTGCAGAGTTGGGCAGCTGGAACAACACACTGGAGTGTGATTTTGAAGCAAGAGCTGAGGTTTAAATATAATGGTTCCACTTCTCTCCTTTATTTCATAGACACCTAGAGCAGGCTTACACCATGTGCTATTCCCAGGCCTGAACGGTTTGGAAGCTGCTGAAACCTGGGTTCCAGCATCTATTTGCACAGGTCCTAAGTTTTCTAGCTCCATAGAGTAACCACAGGTTTTCCCTCTGGAGGTTTAGTGCAGTACAAGCAGACTCGCAGCCTGTCAGCTGGAAGGATGAGGAAGACGTTGCCAGCCAAGCCCTCTCAGCAGTGCTTCCTGGGCTGACCTGAGGTCAGAAGGCTCCAGTCCAGCCTCACCATACAGCATGAGCAAAGCTGTTCTCTGCTGCAGTTAAATGCCTTGCAGTGAGCCTGTATGGTTTTTGGAGGTTGCCTTGAAGATGTCAGCCAGGACAGGGCATCTCCCTGAGCCTCCAGCTTGGTGCCCATCTCCTGGCGGGCAGGGGTTGGCCTGTCCTTACCAAGGGGACAGCAGCGGTAGTGCCAAGACCTTTCCTCTCCCAGCTATGGCACCACTTTGCTAATTAATTTACAGCCACAGCAGTTAATTTTAGCGGAAGTTAATTTGTTTAATGAAGAGTCTTCCTGTTTGTTGACCCCACAAAACCTCCTCACTGAAACCCATCATCACTCAAATAGAAAACTGAAAGAAACACAAACCTGCTGTTTGAACAATTTCTTTCCTCAATTAAAAATGCTTAAATTTAAGCAAAGACAACAGGTGATTTTTATTTCAGGCCTTCCTACCACCACACAGTAGAGCTTGAACTCATCACAAGTGAAATCTGGTGTGTTACAGACTCCAGTAGGTTTATTTCCAATAATGTATGGCCGTGGCTTTGCTCTGTGTGAATCCCTCGTTCTCCAGCAGGGATGAGCTGTTACCTTACATGCAGTGATAGTGCTGCTCGTGTAAGGCCTGCTCTCCCCCTCCAGTCAAGACCAAAAACCCAAGGGTATGGACGTTCAGATCATCTCCCTGCTCCAGGTAATCCACCTGCACCAACAGCCACAGATCTCTGCTGCACGGGGTGCCACCAGTGTGGCAATACCCAAGGAAGACACAGCATTTCCTGCCAAAAGCCCCATGACAGCAACTTGTCAGCGGGCACGAGGGGCTTTGAAAGGACAGCGAATTACGAGCACATTGGATGCCCGCTGTTATTTGCTCCTTTTTGGAAGGACAGTTGTGTTTGCTCATTTTCTGTGCTCTAAAAAGGCATGGAGTCAGCCCTACCTGTGGGCAGCACGCTGCCTGCTTGTGTTGCTCTGGGGATGATGTTCTTGGGGGTTAGACCTGATATTTTGGAAAGGGCTGCCCCCTCAAGAGAAAAAGCTACTCATTTTCTTGTATGGTTGCAGTGAGCGTAGCCTTTCATCCACGGTACACTGAGAGCAAAACATAAGTGTAGCAAAGGAAAGGCATAAAGCACGGTTAAGGATTTTTACCCTTAGATGCCATTTGCTTGATTTTATTGTTTTTTCCTTATCTCCTTTTCAGATTACCAGAAAATTTAGGCTCAATTCTGATGGGAAGCTAGAGCAAACCGTCTCCATGGCAACCACTACGCAGCCCATGACCCAACACCTCCACATCACCTACAAAAAGGTGACGCCGTGATGCCCAGAGGGCCAGGGGTCTCCGTGCCGAGGGCGAGGAGCTGGACCTCGTGCCCCAAGAACAGCGGCAGCTCAGGAACGCAGGACAGCAGACCCTGGAGCTGGGTGCCTGCGCTCACCCCTGGGTGCTGCGCAGCTGCCCGTGCTGTTGAGAATGTTCCTCAGATGTTCCTGTAATGGTATATAAAAAAAAATAATAATAATAAAAAGCTTTTATTTTTATGGCTGTGTCTTTGGGTGTGATTGCTGAGTGATCTGCGCGTCCCTCTGCTCTGGCAGTGGCTACAGAGGGCTTTTTTAACGCGTGTTTGTTAGTGTGCTGTGGGGGTAGAAGGGGTTGCTGATTCAGCCTTCTGGTCCTTCCTCTCTAATCTGGATGGTGAGGCAGACGTGGCAGGATCAGGAATGGGTCTGCATCACTGGGACTGGCTGTGAGAGCTCCAGCTCCTGCCTGATGAAATTCAGCGAGGGAGCACCTCTTGTGGTGGGACAGAGCTGCTGCAGGACCTGCTCCTGATGGTGCCGCTCAGGTGACTGGGGTTGGGCTATGTATGCTGTGCTTGCATGGGATGGGGCAGTCCTGGAGGCAAGGACCAGACCTTCTCTGGCTTCAGTGCAGCGTTTGACCATCATAAAATGTTATCGGGTCCCTCAGCAGTGAGGGAGACTCAGGTCTAGAGCTGCTTTTGGCCTCCAGCAGAAACGAGACGGCTTTTCCCAGAGCTAACAGCGTGAGAGGTATCCACTGGGACGGGGAAGGATGGGGTGGGCGTTGAGCTGTGACAGGTCTGGGTGCCCCTGGGAAGGTTGGGCTGGGAGTCACGGGGTCCCAAGGGACTCGGTGCCAGCAGCTGCAGGAGGCTGGGCTCGGGGGGTTTTGCCTTCAGGTGTCGAAGGGAGCTTGAGATGTCATGTCTAAACCTTTCCTTACAGCGTGTTTGAATTATATAAACAGAAAAATCTGTAATTTAGAACATTAATGCTGCTTTGATAAGGTTACAGAAAAAATGAGGTGGGGGAGTTTTGTGTGTTCAGACAGCACTTCCTGAACCATCCAGGGTCAAAGGTTTGGCCAAAGGGTGCGTGTTTGTAGGTGTCCAGGTGGCCACCAGGGTGGGCACCGAGGTGGACACGGGCATGTGTGGCACAGGGCCGGCGGCAGCGGTCCCCTCAGAGCTGTGGTCCCCAGGGCATCGGCCTGCCCCGGGGGGGCACGAGGCGGGCCCTGTAATGGATCCTCACCGGGCAGTTACCATTTGAAGGCTTTGATCTCCTGCTTCTTGATTTTATTCCAACCCCTTGATTGAATTTCCCTCGTGTAACTGAGCTCCGCTGATACATTCTGGCCATATATAATGGATGGAGGTTGAGTGAGGAAACGCAAACACTGCTGAATATCAGTAACAGACGTGCGGGCGGTGCGGCGGGCCCCGCTGCCAGGCCTCCTCCCTGCTGGTGCCAGCCCTTGGTATGGGCTTTATTAGCACGGGCTTTATTTAGTGTTACTAAACACTCCCCCAATCCCCTAAATGTCCCTTTCCAGTGGCAGGAATGGAGCAAAACACCAAACCCACCACTAGCAGAGCAATGGGGCCGTGCCCGCAGCCGTGGGTGTTGCTGTACACGCGTGTACATCCCCTTGCTGGTCCGGAGGCGCTCTGGGGATGTGGCAGGACCAGGCCTGGCGCTGCCACCTGATGCCCCCATCAAATATTAACGCGCCGTGTGCTGTGCTCTGCCCAGCCCCAGCACTGCAGACACGGCAGAGCGGCGTCGCGCTGCCTCTCCTCCCGCCGTGGGCTGCGGGGCTCGGGGGCACCCACAGCCACAGCCGGACGTTGTCTGGGGCTGGATCATCCCTGCTTGACCCGGAGCTGCCACCGAGCAGTGCGGCGGCTTACAGCAGGACGGTAACTGCTAGTTTCTGGATTTCCTCCTTCTCCACGTCGTCCCGTTCCTCCCAAAGGCTGTTATTGAAGCAAGTGAGGCCGCCGTATCAGCCGCATCTTTGGCTCTTGCAAAGGCACCCGCAACAGGGGAGGCAGCTGATGCCGGCCGGCACATTTGCTTCACTAATGAGGCTCCTTCTTTTCAAGGGCTTTAAGATAACACCTGGGGGCTGTGAGCAAGCAGCAGCGGGATCCGGTTGCTCGGTTTTTGCCTGGCACAAGGTGCGGGCAGCACCGAGTGCCCAGCTCCAGGCCTCCTGGGGCCCACCGGTGCCAGCTCCCCACTGCCACCCTGCAACTGCCAGCAGCAGGTGAGAAACACCCCTCTCTGCCTGGGGCTGCCCCCGTCACCCCAGGACAAACCCCCCTGGCTGAGCCCCGTCTCCTGCGTGCAGCCCTGTGAGCAGCACCCACGGCGGCAGCGAACCCCAAGGTAAGCAGGCAGCTGGCAAGCTGCGTGAATCCACGTGTGGTGGGCTCTCCGACCCCTTTTGGAGGTGCTGGATCGGTCCAGCAGAGTGTTTCTCCCCTAGGAAAAGGGACAGATGGGCACAGGTGCCAGGGGAAGGGCCGCAGTGGCAGGGGTGGCCCCAAGGGGATGTAGAAACAGGTCCCCTGTGACATGGCCATCGCCTGTGTCCCCCAGGAAGAACAGGAGGACCTGGGTCTCTGCAGCTCCTTACTCTTCATTAAAAGGAAAACAAATGTCAGGTTTGTCATGGGAGGGCCTTCCCCACAAGTGTTCACAGGAGGGAAGGGGGGGTGAGGGGAATTGCCTGCCTGCTGCCAGGCCTGGGCTCTGCTTGCAGAAGCATTGCCTTTGGTTTGGGATGTCCAGGTTTTGGAGCTGGAGCTACTGGTAGCACTTTATCTGGGAAAAAAAAAAAAAAAAAAAAAAAAAAAAAAAAAGGGGGGGGGGAGGAAGGGGGGGGACATGAAAAAGTCAGAACAGTTTGCTCTGGTCCTTATGATGAGTGAGCGGTTTAAGCCCCTCCGAATTCAAACGAAATGCTTCATTTCCACCCCACCCAGAGCCTTAACACCCTGGGGCAGCCGCTTTCCCTGCACTTCGACTCAGCTTGGCAAGCAGAGAAATGCCGCCCGCTGGCACCCACCCAAGCAGGTCAGGAAAGTGTCTGTGGTGGCCGGGGCCATGCTGGCTCGGCGGGGTGGGAACTCGGCCAGGAGAAGCCTCCCCTGCCCCGGACGGAGGCAGAATGCCTGCCGAGCGTGGTGGGTTGGCCTCACCCACAACATGCCTTGGCTGTGCCCAGGGGTCAGGCTGGGTTGCAAACCGTGCCCTGGACGTGCGAAAATGCAGGTCTGCCCGTGGGGAAAGGCTGTGTTTGTCTAGGAAGAGCCCTCACGAGCCTGCCCTGCCAGGGGTGATGTGCTGGGCATCATCACCGGGACCGCTACCCAGCGATCACGCAGTGGTGGGGGACACAGAGGCACCGCGACTCCCCCGGGAAAATCTCCCCTTCTCTGCACTCCTCCAGGTTCACCAGTGAATGAATCCTCCTGCTGGTTGCCCTCTCCAGGACAAGGGGCTCTCCCCACAGCACCACCCTCCAGCAGCACACCCTGGCTTCGCCCTGTGGCCTGGGGTCAGAGCCAGGGTCCCCAGGCTGGGGCAGTGCCGCAGCAGCAGCTGAGGGAGCTGCTGGTCCCCCGCGCTGCCAGGCCACAAGCGAGTGGATAAACTGCAAGGAGCCAAGGGCTGCACCACCACATGTTTGCACGGCTTTTCCCAGTTCTCCTCATCCACCCACGAGCATTTTTCCCTAGAAAGAAGAAATGTCTGTAAATGCTTCCCTACCCTCACGCTCCTGCCAGGCAGGGGATGGGCTCTGCTGACCCTCCCCGTGCCCCCCCAGCAGAGCAGGGATGTGAAGCCCATCCTGCTCTGCTCCCGCTCCCCCAACGCGGCCCCGTGCCTCTCTTCCCGGCAGTGACCCAGCCCCGAGGGGGATGCAGCCCAGCAGGTCACCGCTGCCGGAGCTGAAGCTCCGCAAACCCATGCAGCGGGCCAGGATCCCAGCGCCCTTCTTCAATCCGGTATGTCACCAGCTCCATCTGCCACCCGCTGCTTGCATTTCTGCCCTTTCCCTCGGCTCAGAGCCTGCAGGGACCACCCCATGCCCTGGCAGGACCCCCCCAGCGCTGCCGTGCCAGACCCCGTGGATGTGGACAGCCTGGTGCCCACGCACGACGAGCGGGGCCGCGCCATCCCCGAGTGGAAGCGGCAGGTGATGGTGCGCCGGCTGCACGCCCGGCTGGCCGATGAGGTGGAGGTGTGTGACCAGGTAAAGCCGAGCTGGGGGTGGGATGCGGCGGGGCCCCGTCGGCACTGCTGTCTGATGGGCCTTCTGCCGCAGGAGCCAGGTGCCTGGCGCTTCTCACCATCCCACGAGGCGGTGCTGGGCCCCTTTGGGGAGCTGCTGACAGAGGGGGACCTGCAGCAGCTGGAGTGGGCGGTGGAGAGCCTGAGGCTGAGGCGGCGCGGCGAGGCCTACCAAGGCGAGCTGCAGCGCCTGGCGCAGGAGTTGCGCGCCCTCCTGCCCTCCCCGTTGCTCAGCATCACCATCCACAGCCCCCCGCCGGCCCCGGGGCAGCCCCTGCCCCTGTGGTGCGGCCGCCTGGCTGGCGTGGTGGGCAGCCTGTCTACACTGCTGGCCAACGCCGAGGGGGCTCGCGCCACCCCCGTGCCCACCCCGCTGCCTGCCCCGCTGCCCGCAGCCTCCCGGACGCCGGCAGGCAGCCTGGCACAGCGGGAGATCCGGCAGTGTGGGGTGAGCGTGCGCAGCCTGCGCGGCGCCTTCGAGCGCTCCGGTGGCAGCGGTGGGGAGAGTGAGCCCGCGGCGGTGGAGGCCGCCAGCGACTCGGGGATCAGCTGCGAGGAAGCGCTCTCGGATGGCAGCGGGTCGCCGGTGCCGGAGTCATCCGGCCTGCGCAAGGAGCGCATCGTGCTGCTCTTCCTGAGCCACTGGAAGCGCTCGGCCGGCAGCCCCAACCCGTGGGCCACGGCCTGCCGGGCGCTGCAGGCCCAGCGGGACGCGGCGGGTGCTCCCAGGGCCGACGAGGGGCTGAGCAGGGTGGGCCGCCTGTCGCGGCAGAGGAGCGCCATCCAGCAGCTCCTGGGCAGCTGGAGGGACGCGGCTGCCCACCCACCGCCGCCGCCACCTCCCGCCGGCGGCCCCCGCACCACCCTGTCCCCCGAGCAGTTTGTGCGGCGGGCTGACGGGGCACCAGCCGACTATGACAGCCTCACCCTAGACCTCTTCATGCTGGGCTACTTCCGCATCTTGGAGCAGGACCTGTCCCCTGAGGAGCGCCGGGGCCGGCACCTGCTCTGCTTTGAGGTGTTCGACCACCTGGGCCGGCATGGCTGGGAGGCCGCGCGCGCCTTCCACCGTGCTGTCACTGACGAGATCGCTGCTGGCCGGCGCAGCTGGAAGGACAGCTTCGAGGACATCAAGGCGAGGTATTTCGGCACCACCAAGGGCTCGGCCTGGCTGCCGGGGATGGCCAGGGGGAGCCCCCCGCAGCCCGGTGCCCGCAGGCCAGCCACGGGCCGCGGCAGCAACGAGGAGATCTGCAGGTGCATCGACCGCAGCTTCGCCTTCTGGAAGGAGAAGGAGGCCGAGATCTTCAGCTTTGAGGAGTGACACCTCCCACCACCCTGTTCCCCCCCAGCAATGCCTGTCTGCCCTTCCCGCTTTGCGAAGGGCTTTTGCCCCACGGGGGCTTAAATAAAAATGGTTCTGTTTTGTCTTGAAACAAGTACTGTAGACGGAAGGGCTTTCTGAAGGAGCTCAAGAGGTCTGGGGGCGATGGAGAAAGCCTTTGGCCCCAGCCTGAGTGCTCCAATGCTGGCAAGACCCCGTGGGGCACCCCGCCGCCTCGGTGCCAGGCAGGCGGCCACTGGGATTTATCAGCTGCCGCCCGCGGGGGGGCCAGGGAGCGTGCGGCCCTCGGGGGTGAGATAACAGCCTATATTTAACAGCCAGCCCCAGCCGGGAGGGAGGAAGGCAGCAGCAGCAGGTTGAGATGACTAATGGGTTTGGGGGGGTGTCTTGTCCCTCCCTCCACACAGCAGTGGTCCTGCTTGCCCAAGGGAGGGACGTGTCCCCCGCACGTACCCTTGGGTGCTGCCTCATGAATCGGCAAGGCGATGGGGCGAGCAGTCTGGGCGTCTCTGCCCTGACGGTGCCTTTAAGAGCAGCTGGCTGGGGAAGAGCAATGTCCCCACGCCAGCTAAAAATACCCCCCCGGCTCAGCCCCCACCACCACCCTGGGTGTCCCTCCCAAGCTCCGGCCACTTCCCTCCCGGTGAGGGCAGCTGGATGGGACACCACACACTCTGAGCGGGGCAAATCCAGGTAGGGCTCAGCCCTGATGGAGGCTGAACACCACCTGGGGGGATGTGAGGGGGTGTGTGTGGGGAGGGGGCCATCCCCAGCGGCACTGAAGCCTTGCTGGCTGGGCTGGCTGCTTGGGCTGAGCCTCACTGAGAAGGGGGTTTCGTCTCCATGTGCCCCCCGGGCACCATAGGGGTGTATCGCAGAGGGTCCCAAGGGGAATGCCCCAAGCTCTGAGCTGAAGCAAGGTGACCGCAGGCCCCGAGCCACCCCCTCCAGCTCTCCCTACTTTCCCTGAAAAATAGGTGGCAGCCCCAGGCGGGCAGCTCAGCCCCGTGACACAGGGTGGGGAAAATGTAGCCACCGGGAGCTGCGAGCAGAGGGGGGAGCACAGGGCTCCCGAAATCCCTTCTCCCGCCCCAGCTGACGCCTGTAAATCACACGGGCGACGCGAAGAAGGCGCAGTTGTGCCAGGAAGGAGGCACTCGTCATCGCCTTCTCCTGGCAGGAACACCCTCGCCACGCTCAGCCCGGGCTCATTCCTCCAGCTGGGACCCACGGCCGCCCCGGCTGCCGAGCCCAGCGCCATGGTGAGGAACGTGGATGACTTCGATTTCTGCCTGCCGTCGCATGCCCAGGGCGTGCTGGAAGGGCTGCAGCGGCTGCGCACCCACCCCAAGCTGTCGGATGTGCTGCTGCTGGCAGGGGGGAGGGAGTTCCCCTGCCACCGTGGCGTCCTGGCCCTCTGCAGCCACTACTTCCACGCCATGTTCTCCGGAGACTTCGCCGAGAGCATCGCGGCACGCGTGGAGCTGAAGGAGGTGGACCCGGACGCGCTGGAGACGCTGCTGGACTTTGCCTACACGGGGAAAGTCACCATCAACCAGGGCAACGTGGAGGGGCTGATGCGGACGTCCAGCCAGCTCCACTTCCCCGCCATCCAGAAGGCCTGCAGCCGCTACCTGCGGCAGCAGATGGACGCCACGAACTGCCTAGGTATCTGCGAGTTCGGAGAGAGCCACGGCTGCCCCGAGGTGTCCTCCAAGGCCTGGTCTTTCTTGCAGGAGAACTTTGAGGCCGTGTCTCAGCAGGAGGAGTTCCTCCAGCTCTCCAAGGAGAGGTTGGCCGTCTACCTCTCCAACGAGCAGCTGCAGGTGCAGGAGGCGCAGAGCGTGGCCGAGGCCGTGCTGCGCTGGGTGCGCCACGACCCGGGGCCCCGAGCCCAGTTCCTGCCCGAGCTGCTGGAGCTGGCCCACCTGGTCTCGCTGCCGGACCAGTACCTCCAGAACCTGCTGGCTGCCGAGCCCCTCGTCCGCGACTCAGCCGCCAGCAAGGCCCTTGTGGCCCGGTCCCGCGCCGCAGTCAGCAGCGGCGAGGTCTCCACCGCACCGCAGAAGCTGAGCCCACCGCAGAAGCTGGAGGAGGTGCTGGTGGTGGTGGGCGGCCGGGTGCTGGAAGAGAGTGAGGATGAGGAAGGCGGGCTGGAAATGCCGGCTGCCCCCAGGAACTTTGCCTTCTACAACCCTAAAAGCCGTAAGTGCCTGCGGCAGGAATGGACGGGGTGAATGCACACCCCTGACGTGTTCATTGCCCCCACTCTGCCCCAAAGCCGCCCCCTGGCCCTTCTGTGGGACAGACTGGGGTGGAGAGTTCGGCTCCTTCCCACCAGGCTGAGATGGAGGGAAGCAGCGGGGGGGAATTCCCACTCCCAAACCATCCATCAGCATGGGGACAGTTTGTGGAGAAATCATGAAATAGAGCTAGTTGAAAGGTGCAACCCCTGAGATGCTGCCCCCATCCCCGAGGGACCAGGCGGGATGACCCAGCCCATGAGTGGGTCTCACAGCGTGGCTCTGCCGGGTTTCAGGGCAATGGATCGCTCTGCCCGACTTCCCTGACTACAACAAGTGGGGCTTCTCCCTGGTGGCGCTGAACAACGACGTCTATGTCACAGGTAGGTGCTGGTGGAGGGGGTCCAGCATCTCCCCAGGGACCAGGCATGGTGCTTGCGATGCAAGCAAAGCCTTCTCCTTGCTCTTTCGTGTGAGGGATGTGCTGGGGTGGCTGCTCTTGGTGGGTGTCCAGCCCGAGCCGTGTCCCTCCCCTGCTCCAGGTGGCTCCCGGGGATCCCAGAACGACACGTGGTCGACAACACAGGCCTGGCGCTTCTGCCCCAAGGATGGAGCCTGGACACCCATCGCATCCATGCTGCGAGCCCGGACAAACCACACCAGCGCTGTCCTCAACGGCGAGATCTACGTCATCGGGGGTAAGGTGCTGCCAGGGGGCGGGCGGGCGGCACGGCGCGGCCCCGGGGGGCTGCAGTGTCCCACCGCCCCGCAGGGACCACGGTGGAGGTGGTGGAGGTGGAGCGCTACGACCCCTACAACCAGAGCTGGTGTGCCATCAGCCCGGCCCTCAAGTACGTCAGCAACTTCGCCGCCACCGGCTGCCTGGGCAAGCTCTACCTCGTGGGCTCCTGTGCCGTCAAGTACAATGTGCTCACCCTGCAGTGCTACAACCCCGTGCGAGGTGAGCGCCTGCCCCAAAGGCACGGGAGCCTCGTCTCAGATGGGGAGCACGGGTGCCGCCCTGCCTGGCTGCTCCGTGCCCTTTCCAACTCCCCTGTAAACAGCCATGGGGCTGGGGATGCTTTTTTGGGGGGCCTGGAGGTACAGCAGCAGCCCTGCCTGCTGACGGCTGCTCCTTGCAGATCTGTGGAGCGTGATTACGTCCCCCTTCATCCCCAAGTACCTCTCGGCCCCGCGCTGTGCCACCCTGCATGGGCTCATCTACCTCATCGGGGACAACACCAAGAAGGTCCACGTCTACGACCCGGAGGCAAACATCTGGCAGAAGGTACCAGGTGCTCCAGGGGCACGGCCTTCACACCATGTTCCGATTTTAGGAAGTTCGTGCTTATTTTTCCAGCACCACCCTCCCATGGGGTGTGGTGGGGCTGCTGCATGCACAGCCCAGTGACCCAGTGCCATCCTGCCTGTCCCCCCCCAAGTCCCCATCCCAAGGGATCCCAACCCTTGCTTCTGCATGAGTGCAACGTGGGGACGCTGCCAAAAGTTAGGCAGTCATGGGTGAGCCGTGGGCCCAGCAGGACCCCGAAGCTCACCAACCCCAAACCTGCCCATGCCCCCGGCACAGGTGCAGCTCCTGCACACGCTGCATGAGAACGGCGGGATGGTGCCGCTGGGAGACCGGCTCTTCGTCACCGGTGGCCACTGGAAGGGCATGGACGGGGACTACCGCGTGGAGATGGAGGTGTACGACTGCACCAAGGACCGCTGGACGCGGGAAGGCTCGCTGCCCTGCCTCTGGCTCTTCCACAGCTCCTCCTCCATCTTCATGGACACCTCCAAGTGGACAGAGACTTTCCAGGGTGACCATGGGTGGTAGGAGTGCCCACAGTGCCTGCGGGCTTGGCCACAGCCTGGAGGGAGCCACTCGGGCTCGTGGCCCTGGCAGCACCGTCACCCGGTGAGCTGACTGCTCCAGCTTCTGACCTGGCCCTCCCTGGGGAGGGGAGGTGGGAACACGCAGTCACCACATGGGAAAAGGCTTTTCCTTCCCACCACGCTTTGGCTGGTGATATTTTTTTTTAGTTTGTTTTTTAAGGACTGCCTCTTTGCCTTCTGAAATCCCCAAGATCTTTGCGGTCTTTGGAGGGAGATGCGCTCACCCACCACACCACTGCTTCCCCGTGCCTGCTGCCTCCCCCTTTCCCCATGGCTTTGATTTCCAGAAGACAAGGGGGATTGGGGTGCAGCTTTCTGTCCCGATGCCTCCCCATGGAAGCTGCACTTTGGCGGCTCCTTCCCACCTCCGGCGCTTGTTGCCCCATTCCTGGGCTGAGCGTGAAGCAGCACCTCCCTGGAGGCCAATGCACACTGCCGGGCCGCCAGGGTTGTTTTATCATCAAGCTGTTCCGTGCTGTGGCTGTTGCTTTGTGACCCATTAAACATGCACAACGAGGAGCTCTGCGTGTCGGGGTTGGTTGCCCTGCTTCGCTCGGGGCATCCCGAGCATCCTCCCCAGTGGCACAAAACTGCTGCTGAAGCCGGAGCTATTGGGGAGGGGTAAGCACAGTACTGGGAAGGGGCTGGAAGCTTGCTCAGCCCCAAGGGGGGCACAGAAGGCTTCTCCACAGGCCCCCCACCCACGAAGGGGGGTGGTGGGGTGGTCCCAGTCCTCACCCCAGTCCTGTGACGGTGCCGAGCCCCGTGGCAGGGCTGAGCTATTCACAGGAACCCCCCTGCAGACCCCACCCTGCTGAGAACTGCAGGCAAGCTGCTGCCTGGCTGCCACTAGAGCTTCCTGCCCCCAGCACGTCCTCCTGAGCCCTGCTCGATGAAGCTAAGATACCATCCATCCCACAGAAACAGCTACTGGCAGTACCACGACACCCAGTGCTGCGTGCCTCCCTGCAGGCGTGCTGTCGGCACTCTAAAAGGCAGGAGGAGGGCAAGTTCTCCTCCCAAAACCTGTTACCAGGTTTTCTTTGACCAGGGGCTGAATAAAACCACACGTTCTCTCCCAATGCAGCTTGCAGGAGCGTCAGCACACTGCTAACCTGGGCAATTCCTGCTGCACTCACAGCAGTGCAGCCTCCTGTGGGAGAAGGCCTGGGAGCAGAACGAGCCGGGAGAGGCGAGCTGGGGCTCCAGCACAAGACGGGGAAGCGTTACTGAGTCCACAACAGGGCCATGAGGGTGAGCAAGGGGCTCAAGCACCTCTGCCATGAAGACGGGCTGAGGGAAGGGGGCTGCTCTGCCCAGAGAAGAGAAGGCTCCGGGGAGACCTTATAGAGGCCTTCCTGTGCCTAAAGGGGGCTGCAGGAAAACTGGGGAGAGACACGGTGTCAGGGAGTGGAGTTAACAGGTGGATTTAGATTAGGTATTATGAAGGAAGTCTTCACTCAGAGGGTGGTGAGGTTGCCCAGAAAAGCTGTGGATGCCCCATCCCTGGAGGTGTTCAAGGCCAGGGAGGTTGCTCTGAGCAACCTCATCTAGTGGGAGGTGTCGCTGCCCATGTCAGGGGGGTGGAATTAGAAGACCTTTAAGGTCCCTGCCAACCCAAACCATTCCGTGGTTCTGTAATTTTGCTACCCAGCCTTGGAGTGAGGGCACTTGGAGCCCTGGAGTAACCAAGTGCTTCTGAAAGACCTTCCACTTGGCAGAGCCATTTGGAGGAAAGAACAAACAAACAAAACCCACACTTGCCCAATCTTTTATATATATAAAGTATCAGGAACAAGCTCCATCCGCTTTTCCCTGTATCAACAATTAGGACAAAAAACCTCAAACGCGGCTTTCTGCAAGCAGAGGGAAGGCACGCTGCTGCTGCTGCTGCTCTGCAAGCAGTGCTTGGTTCACTCAGCACTCCCAGCACTGGGAGCACAACTGACAGGTCACAAACAGGCATCTGGGGAATCTGACCGGATCTCCCACCAAGCCCTCAACACTCAGAAGTCTCCCTGGGCCTCACACAAAGCTCAAGGAAACAAACCTGCACCGTTTGAACGGGGGCTGACTGTGCAAAAAGATGCCTGCTCTCGCCAGCACCTCCAGCACTCAGATTTATTCGGTTTGTCTGGGGGAACGAGGGGTGACAGGACACAACATTCCCCCACAGCTCGATCCGCTACAGCAGCCACTCAGAAAACACTGCTAGCCAAGTGAACTAAAACTATTAGAAAAAAACTTTATTTACACTGAGGAGCACCCAGCAGGAGCCTCCCTCCCCCCGCCACGCACCCACGCCAGCTTCTCCCATCCTGACATCTGCCACAAGCTGGGGCCCGCTGCCGCCCCTCATCGCTCAGTGCTCTATCCGGACCACCATGACCGTAACGTTGTCGGCTGACCCCCGCTGCACCGCCTTGTTGGCCAGTCTGTTACAGGCAGCTTCGTATCTAGCATCTGCTTCCAGCTTCCCTTCTCTCACCTGGATGTTCTTATCCTGTCGGGACAACAAAGAGACAATGCCGACTGCTCCCAGCGAAGTGCATGGCCCCAGCACGCGGTTGTTTCTGAGCACAGGAAGGCAAAACTAACGAGGACAACCTCTGGGACAGGGAGCAGCCCCTGGCAGAAGTACGTTTCTGCACCGCTCGCTCATTGTTCGGCTCATTAGCCTGGAGGGAGTAAGTCACATCCTATTTCATGCCTCCTGCGCTGACAAACGACTGCGTGAGTAACCCAGCCCCCAAGCTGCCTTCTCCTCACCTCCAGGCAGGATACGATGAAGTTCACAGCTTCTTCTGGCGTAAAGACTTTAAAGAGGCCGTCACATGCTATCAGGATGAACCTGGAAATCAAAGACAGGTTTCAAATAAAGTCAGGTTAGAGGCTGAAGCTTTGACTCCCCACAGCTAAAGCAAACTCCCTCCATGCAATTCTATGAGTTCCCATGCTTCAATCCAAAGGGCCAATGCCATAAACTGAAAATCCCTCAGAGGCACCACGAGTCCCCCGGTGCTCTGGCACTTACCATTCTCAGAGCTGAGGCAGTTCAAAGTACATGCTAACGAGTTAGAAAAGCCATGTCAGACCTAGATCAGCACACCCTGGAGGACATACGGACACCGCACAGTTAAGCAAGACCACGTACTGTGTCTCTGCGACCTGCTGGAAAGCTCCATCACTTTTCTAGGTACAGCTTTGAGTCCTTCATTCACAGATTTTCCCTGCTAGGTAGCTAGTGCATGGAAATAGAGCAACACAGCCAGCTGAATTAAGCGTGTCCCTTTAAAAACCCGTGCTCCTGGGGTAAGCAACGATTTAATTGGAAATACTCCAAAAAAAAAAAAAAAAGTGAGCAGCTAAGTTCAGGCAAGAGGCAGAACTGTGACAGGGAAGTCCTGCCAAAGCCCAAGAAGTGGAGAGCCGCCTCCGAGCTCCCCACCAGAGGGTGAGGGAAACATCTCGCTGCGCGCTCCCTGCCTGCACGGGGATCTGCGTGACCCAGGAGCTCCAGCTGGAGTCACCAGGAGGAAACCTACAGCCAGCCCCCAAGAGCAGCACAAGTCTCTGAAGGCGTTTTCAGAGCCTAATGCTCAGAATATCCTTAGAAGTATTTCAGTGGATCTCCTGCTAGAGAACTCTGATCCCACAGGGTTACCTGGTCACCCCTGAGACATTCAGGGTTCCACTGACCCGAATGCAATTTACCATCGCCAACTGTTTGTTGGAAAAAGCATCTCAAAACTTCAAAAATCAGAGCTAAATATAACGGTACATGTGGGCACCACAGCTGCTAGAAACACATCGGAGATCCAAGGATTGGATCCAGGATCCAAGCACATCGATCCGAGGATTCCAGCTTTAGCCAGCTGCCTGAACCCTGGTGTGCGAGGTCATTCAGGGCACAAAGGCAGGCTGAGGCTTGTGTGTTATCACTGCTGTGAGCCCTGTTTCCACATCAGGAGCTTTCACAACACCTTGGCAGAACGGGGCAGCAGCATTACCCCCACGTACTGGTGTGGAATGGGAGCAGAGGGACACGAGCAGCGAGAGCAGCTTTTACTCGGGGCCATCAGTCCGGAGCGCCTCAGGCCTGGCAGCAAAGCACAGGGCGTGCAGCTGGGCGTACCTGTCGTTGTGCCCCAGCTGGCAGCGTTTGATGTCTGGCACGGAGATAACACCGCAGCGTTTGTACTGGCCATCCCCGATGGAGCGGGACACCTCCAGCACTCCGAGGACTCTGCCATCCCTGGACAAGGAAAGAAAACATCAGTCCCCCCCCCGAAGCGTGCACATCTGCCTGACGGGGCACTCTCCCCCACCAGGCGTTCAGCTGCCTCACACAAATCCCACCCCAGCAAGGTCACATCTTGCCTTCCAAGTCTCTTTCTGCACACTTCCCAGTCCTTTGCATAAATAAATGCAGGAGGAAAGGAAGAAACGAAGTCAGGCGAACTCAGAGCTGTTTTCTTCCTCCCTGTCCTGCTCAGCCTAGTAAACCAGCTAAGCAAGAGCGATGTGAACTCCTGGAATTCACCGACTGTTTTTTTAGCAGGGTACCAGGTACACCACGTTTCAGTGTGAGCGCAGAACAGCAACAGGCAAGACCAAGACCGAGCTGGCAGCCCCTCCTGTGTTCTGCCTGTCAGGACCCCAGCCCCTGCAGGTTGGCTCAGCTGCCGGCAGTTCAAAGGAGTAAGAACCACAGCAGCTTCTGCTTGGTCTTCACCAAAAAAAACAAACTCCTCACAGCAGCCAGCCCTGAGACTGCAAGTAGGAAACGAATTCCGCTCAGTGGCACACTGTGCAGCAAGTGCAACTTCAAAATCAAGTCTAATTCTGTTTAGCTTAAATTTAAGAGCATTGTGCTGGTATTATGCTGCCAGGGTTTCAAATAGGTTCCTGCCTCTGCAGCACAGCACCCTGCCATTGTGTTAAGCCCCTGGGAAACCAAAACCATCAGCCAACTCAAACTACTGCCTCATTAAGACCCCTCAGAGATCCCTGTGCTGCCTGCAAGCAGCAAGGGATTCCCTCCGGGCTGTCACCAGCAGGCAGCCCTGCGGAGACCCAGCAGCTCTGTTCTCAGGCCTGACGTCGGACCAGGGTTGGGATTTGCTCGCTCATCACCTTCAGGCACTCACCTGACATTTCCCCCAGCTTTCTGTATCCGCATGCGCTCCTCGTACTGGGTGGGGTTGTGCTCCTTGCTCAGGCTTAAGGCCGTGTGCTTCTGACTCTCTTCATTGTACCGACACAGGATCGCCTGTGCTGACAGAAGACCCGCGTGAGTAAACAACAACAGAACTGCAGGAGGAGCTTCTGGGGAGAGAGACGTAAGGTCAGGCTCTCCGCACATCCAGAATGAAAGGCAGCTTTAACTCAGCTGTTGTCTTTCCAGCAGAGAGTACGTAAGGATTGCAGTGCTTCCCCTGTATCACTTGCCCGCCAACAATGAGGAAGGAACAGACGTCGCCCTGCAGAGCTAGCGAGGCTTGCAGAGGAACTGAGACGCCAGCAGCGGGCTTCTCCGTTCCGCTTACCCGGCTGTCCCCCAGGTTGGCGATGTAGAGAATGTTGTCGACAGCTAGGACACAGGTCGCTGTGGAGCCATCCTTCCACGCCGGCTTCCTGAAGGGAGCAACAAGATCACTAAGGGGGAAAACAGCTTTTGAGAATTCCACACCGCCCCTTCCTCACGCGTGGCTGCCAGCAAAGCTCATCTTCGGCTGCAGCGGGCTCAGCACCGACACAAGCCCAGAAGCTGCAGCACCGCGAGCGGGCGAGAATCCCAATCGCCTCCTGAGAAGGCTCCTTCTTTGCAGAAAAAAGACGGAGCAACCAGGGCTGAGCCAAGTCGCCTTCCTTTCTGCCTTTATTTCCCTCCCCTTTCTCACAGCACCCTCCCTGCTCAACCCAGCCCTCACCCCAGGGGTGCCATCGGTCACAGTCGCGCTCCCCACGTTCCGTTTGCTGTAGTTAAGCTTGCGTCTCTAGAGCTCCAGGTAAGCTGAGAAGCGTTTCTTAGATTACAGTTGCCACACCAATCCTTCCCGTAACGACACCCAGCTGGGACACCGTTCTGTATGGCAACTAGCTTTGAGAGATCCCTAGACACATTTTGTCCAGTTTCTCCTAATTAGGGAGGTGCAGATGACACGAACTGGACGCATTCAGCAATACAGCTGCTGCCATGCAGAAATCCTTCGCAGCAGCTTTGTCATGTGCCTGACCCAACGGGCTGGTTTGGGAATCGACCCCGTTGTAACAGAGAAGCTTTTTCCTTCTGCCTGGCCAAGCTTTTCTTTTTAAAAAAATCCAATTAGGCTTAAGAAACAGAGCCAGTTTTTCATTTATTGAAAATGGAATCAGCATGAGATGCACCAACAGCCTTTCCAGATGTGTTAGAGGTGCTGCTATGAAACAGATGAAAAGTTGAAAGGACTGGTGACGAAGTGATTTTATTTCAAGCACAATCTGCATCTTCCTTAGTCATAAACCACAGTTAATGTGGCAGTCCAGCAGAGACAGAGGGGGGTTACACTGAAAACCCAGCTGGGAGATAGCAAACACTTTCTGTGGGATAAATGCCAGCCTGCACTTCGCAGCTTTGTTCTAGAAATAGTTTGTTAGAAACAAGTTTAAGATGAGGGACGTTTTCTCATCAAATCATCTGTTCTCAAAAAGAGGTAGAAAAAAAAAGCAAGATTTAATCTTAAGTTGAGAAAAAGAAATCTTTTCAACACAGGGCATTAAAAACAGGCAGATTCCAGCCTGGTGAGCACATACCAACAGGAAAAGCGCCTCTGCAAGCTGCTGTGCGCACCTTCCTCTAACGTGCTCTACAAACCCCCTTTCATGCTGTCAGTAGAGACCCCAGCTCATGCAGGACATGATGCGTCGCTTCAGCAACACGCTGTCTTTAAAAAGAAGGCTAACGGGATGCTCTGGTACGGACAGAGCTGGGTTCTCGGCTCATGGTTTGGTTCCTTCCTTCACCATTAACATGGATTTTAGCCTCCTGCAGGCCTCTTGCTGCAGAGGAAGCCTAGCATGTGCTGTGACGTAGCTCGAGCAGGCACCCAGCTGGCACAGTCACAGCTCAGCTTCACGGCGCTTCCCCGAAGCGGAGCCACGACTCGAGGCTTCCTCGGACCCGCTCAGCACCGAGGCCTGCGAGCCACAAGTTACGGAATGCAAACACACGGGAAGCATTCGCACTTACTGGCTGGATGCCTGCTTCAGAAACTCCTCGTCTGTATGTTTGAAGGTGTCCAGAAGGCATCTCTTCACCGTCTTCTCCACGCTGACCACCTCACCTGCCAGGCAGGGAAAACAGCGACTGAAGTCCTGCTAAAACAATACCTGACCCACCTGTCCCCTCACCAGCAGGCCACTTGGATCAGATCTGCGCAGAGCAGCTGGAGCACACCGCGGGCTCACGCTACACAAAGTCTGACTGGGAGCACGTATGGAGAATTTATGGCGCGCCCCTCTCCCCCGGGCGGGTATTTTTACTCTTCCTTTTCTCACAAAGCAGCGCTGCCAAGCCTGGCAACTGCACATCTTGTGCTTGCTTAGTGCTTCGCTCTTGGCTGCTCGCACCCTTGTGCCAAAAAGGCTTCCAGCCCTCCTCCCCAGGAGACAGCCCGGTCTCTGTGCACACAACTCAACTTGGAATGAGGAATGGAAACGGCAGAACTATAACCCGACAGATCCACTGGCTTAAGCAGCAGCCTCAGTGTCACAGCACAAAAGGTGACTGTTGTCCCACAGCCCTTGTTGCAGCCCTCTCACCTTTCGGAAACTTCTTGATGAGGTTGAGGTGCAGGTTCTGTGCGGCGAATTTGGAGGCTCGGACTCCCCCGTGGCCATCAAAAACAGCAAAGTAGGAGACGCGCGTGCTGTGAGGGAGCAAGCGGCAGCAGAAACGGGCTGGGAAGGGCTCCTAGCCAGAAGGTGGGACTGAACTGACACTGGTATTTAATTCACTAAGCGATTTTAACTTCTCAGATGAAAGAACATCTGTTTTGTCCCCTTCAGGTGTTCTCCATTGCCACAGTTGGGGTTTTTACATGCTGTAAAAATCCCCAAGGCAACAGCTGCTGTGCCTACAACTAAACTGAGGGTCCTGAAACATCCACACTTCATTTGGGTAACGGAAGCTCCATATCCAGAGTTCTTATAAAGTCAGTGACTGAATCCCCTGAGCATCACTCAGAGGCATTTATACACCATCTAGTCCTCTGACTCGCCCAGGAACACAGCTACGGACCTGACCCCGCTCCCCAGTACAGGCCCGAGACGAACAACACGAGGCAGGCTGTGCTCCAGAGCACCAGCTGCTCCAAACACAAGACCACGCCGCAGGCTTCGCGGAGGCAAGCCGGAGCTCCTCCACCCCCGCGACGGCTGCCGCCTGCAGCTCCGTGCCCCGGCCTTGGCAGGGCTCACTTACACCTGGGAGGGCAGCGGCTGACACTCCTCCGTGATGTCGTTCAGGATGACGTGGGCATCCTGCATGTCTTCCCTTTCTCCTTTCCTCTCCGCCACGTAACCCTTCAGTCCGAAGATGCCCACTGAGCCTACAGAGGGACAAAGCAGACACAAACTGATCAAACTCCCTCCTCGCCTCAGCTCAAACCAACAGATTTAAAGAGGGGGTAGGGGAGGAATGCAAAGTCCGCTGTTTCCAGAGCGTGTCATTTCCCTTTCACTGAGGGCATCTTTTTCCCCAAAGCTGAACAGAACACTTGGGGACATGCACTGAAGTCAAGCTTGTTATATGCCAAGGCAAGTCTCTCTCTCTGGCTTTCTTAGCAGCCACTCAGGGGAGAGATCTGGGGATCTGGAAAAAGAAGCTGCTGTGGCTCAGGCCTTCCAGAGGCTTCGTACCCAGTCCCCCTGCTGGCAGCACAGGCCTTTCTCCTAGGGATGCCAAGGCACGCCGGCTGCCCAGCTTCTGCAGCTCCATGAGGACTGGGAGGCACAGGTGAGGGACGCAGCGAGCCAGGGAGCTTGAGGGGCTCCCCCGACAGCAGCTTGCTCCCCCCCACGAGAGGCCGCAAGTGCAAGCGGACTGAAGAGCCAAAGCTCAACTTCGGTCCAGACTTACTCAGCCCAACGACAAAAGCACAAATCGAGTACATTTGTTTTCAAACTGTCTGAAAACCTTTACAAACTTTCTTTTCCACAAGTTCTTCCCTGCCATTCTTCTCTTCCTCCTCTGAGGACTTCCTCTTCTCCCCTTTCGCCTGGCTCCCTGCTGAGACCTGCTCGGTAGCGCTGGAGGCTGAAAGAGAAGAAAAGCACAGCGAGCTGAAGACTTCCAGCTCGATTTTACTTACCAGATTCAGCACATCCTTCCGCACCGAAGCATTCCCCTCAGGAGCACGGACTCACGTGCTCACACATCATTAGATGACCAGAGTTACACCCATTTTGACCAACTGACCACAGGCAGTGCATGGTGGCACCTAACCTGGCACGCACCGAGCTGGGCTCCCCAAATCGTGCCGCCCTCCCCCAGGTATGGTACAGCCCCGGCTGGCTGGCAGGCTGCTGATTCTCCCCACCGAGCCTTTACTGCGGTTAATTGCTCAGGAAGTCAGTGTTCCAGATCGGAGCACTGCTCGCTTTTAATTATTACTGTTTGTTTATAAATCGTAGCCACAGCAACACAAGGAAACACATTTTGTTGCTCTGAAGGTGCGCGATGAATTTGTCACCGATTGCAGGAGTTACAAATTAAAGCTACCCATTGTCAAAGGATCCCCAGGGCACCAGAACCCTAGCCTTTTCCCTCTAGGGACTCATTCCCACGTGTACAGCTCTTGGTTTATCTGTTCTGCTCCCAGGTGCTGGCAGGACGCCTCCCCTGCCCGGGGCCTGGCTCTGCGGGGGTTTATGCAGGGAGGAGGCAGGCTGTGCCCACAGAAAAGCAACGCGGGCCAGGAGCTGGTGCTGCCTCCACGCTCGGCGTGCGCACGGCGGATGGAGGCTCACCGGGGACACGCAGCGCTTGGGGCGGCTGATCCCTGCGGATCCGTAACGGGCCGCTGCCCGGGCTTGGGTGAGGCGGCCGGGACGGGCACCGGGTCACGGCACCGCACCGGGGCCTTTCGGCGGGCGTCGAGCTGACACCGCCGCTTACCTGGCTCGCCGCTGCCGGCCGGCGGGAGGTCATCGAAGAGCAGCGAGCCCCCTGTGCCTGCGGGGCGACACGGGGCCGGGCTCAGCGCCGCGCGGGGGCACCGGCACCGGCACGGGGGGGGGGGGGTCACGGCCCTACCTGTCCCGGCGCTGCCGGCCGGCGGGAGGTCGTCGAAGAGCCGCGGCCCAACCGGGGCCTCCTTCCCTGCAAGGCACCGCCAGGGGCTCGGCACCGCCCGGGGGCGGCCTGCCGGGCCTCAGCCGGGCCCGGTGCCCGCCCCGGTTCTCCCCTCACCACCCGGCCCCTCCCGGTCCCCCCCCGGCCCCTCACCCCCCGCGGCCCCGCCGGGCTCGGGCAGGTCCCCGAACAGGTCCATCCGCCGCCGCCGCCGCTACCGCCGCGCCCCCGCCCCTGCCAATCACCCCCGCGGGGCGGGGCCAGGGCGGCCCACCGCCCAATGGGTTGCGGCGCCGAGGCCGGAAGCCCGCCCCCGCGCGCCGCGCGGCGGGGAGCGGAACTCCTCCCCCCGCCGCTCCGCTCCGCGCCGCCGAGGGGGCGGGGACGCGGCGCGCTGTGCGCCAATAGGAAGGCGGCGCCGCGCTGCCGATCAAGCAGGGGGGCGGGCGGGGCGCAGCGCCCCCTGGCGGCGACCGGAGGGAACGTCGGCCGCTGAGGGCCGGCGGGGCCCCCCGGAACAGCGACCCCATGAGGGTCGATCCCCTCAGCCCACAACAAGGGATCCCTCCCCTGACCCTCCAATAAGGGATCCTTTTCCCTGACCCTCCAATAAGGGATCCCTTCCCCTGACCCCTCAGTAATGGATCCCTTCCCCTGACCCCCCAATAAAGGGTCGCTCCCCTCAACCCCACAACGGATTGCCCCCCCAATAAAGGATCCCTCCCTGACGCCCCATTAAACGATCGCTCCCCCTGACCCCACACTCATAGAACCATAGAATGTCCCGAGTTGGAAAGGACCCATAAGGATCATTGAGCCCAACGCCTGGCACCACACAGGTCTACCCAAAATTTCAGACCACGTGACTGAGAGCACAGTCCAAGCGCTTCTTAGACTCCAACAGGCTCGGTGCAGTGACTGCGTCCCTGGGGAGCCTGTCCCAGGGTGTGACCACCCTCTGGGTGAAGAACCTCTTCCTGATGTCCAGCCTGAACCTCCCCTGCCTCAGCTTGACACCATTCCCTCGGGTCCTGTCGCTGGTCACTAAGGAGAACAGATCGGCTCCTGCCCCTCCGCCCCCCCCTCGTGAGGAAGCTGTAGGCTGCGATGAGGTCTCCCCTCAGCCTCCTCTTTTCCAGGCTGAACAGGCCCAGTGACCTCAGCCACTCCTCATATGTCTTCCCCTCCAGGCCCTTCACCATCTTCATCGCCCTCCTCTGGGCACTCCCCAACAGCTTCACGTCCTCTTTGTGCTGTGGTGCCCAGAACTGCTCACAGTGCTCGAGGTGAGGCTGCAGCAATGCAGAGCAGAGCGGGACGATCACTTCCCTCGACATACTAGCGATGCTGTGCTTGCTGCACCCCAGGGTATGGTTGGCCCTCCCGGCTGCCAGGACACACTGCTGGCTCATATTCAGCTTGCTGTCAACCACAACCCCCAGATCCCTCTTCGCAGAGCTGCTCTCCAGCGTCTCGTTGCCCCGTCTGTATGCATAGCCAGGGTTGCCCCATCCCAGGTGCAGGACCCGGTACTTGCTCTTGTTAAACTTCATGTGGATGGTGATTGCCCAGCTCTCCAACCTGTCCAGATCTCTCTGCAAGGCCTTTCCAGTGTCATTGGCAAATTTGCTCAGAACACCTTCTAGTCCTACATTCAAATTGTTTATAAAAGCATTGGAGAGGACCGGCCCTACAATAAAGGATTGCTCCCCTCAACCCCTCAATAAAGGATTACTCCTTCTGACCCCCCAGTAAAGCTTCACTCCTCTGACACTCCAATAAAGGATTGCTCCCCCTGACCCCATAACAGATTGCTCCTCCCAATAAAGGATTGGTCCCCCTGACACCCCAATAAAGGATCACTCCCTCACACCCCAGTAAAGGATCGCTTCCCCCAACCCCTCAATAAGGGATACCACCCCTGACCCCACAGTAAAGGATCGCTCCCCCCAACCCCACAGCAAGCGATCTCTCCCCAGCTCCCCAGTGAAGGACGCTCAGGCGGCTGCGTCAATGCCACATTTATTTCAGAACCGAACAAGCCTGGCGCACACGGGTGGCCGGGACCCGAAGCTCCAACACGGGGGTGTGGGGGCGCAGGACAGGGGCGCAGGACGGGGGCCAGGGCCGGGACACGGCTCCCGTCCCACAGGGGCCTGGGACTGCGGGGCAGAGGCCGCCTCACACCTCGGGCCTCGCCGGGAGGAGGGCGGCACGCCGGGCCCCGCCGCGTGCTCTGCAGGTTGGCTGGCCTCAGGCACGCCGCGGGGGGACCGGGACCGCGGCCCCACAGGGCCCCCGGCCCCGTGTCTGGTCACTGGCAGACACCGGGCCCATCCCCGCGGGGAGGGCTCCGCCGGGAGCTGCCTTCACCCCGGAGGAGCCTCCTCCTCCTCCTTGCCCCCTGGGCAGGAGTTTTGCCAAAATCCAGGATGAGGAAAACGGTCAAACGGGGAGCTTCTGCCCGAGGGCACGAGGGACTGGCCGCCCACAAGCACGGCTGTCCCCGTCCCCAGCCGCCCCCGTCCTCCGTGTCCTCGCCAGCTTACAAAGGAGCAAACGGCATGGAGGGACGGCCTCGGCCCCGACACACACAAGGGACAGCGTGGGGACGCGCGGTGGGGCCGAGGCTCGGCCGTGCTGTGCAAATTAAGGTCGGCTGTGAATGCATGACGGCAAAGCGGGGCCCGGCGGGGGCCCGGGGATGTGCGGGGGAAGACGCCTGCCTTCCTGCCCGGAGCTGCGTGGGCTGCCCGCGGGAAGCCCTGAACTGAAGCACCCCCGCTTGGTGAAACGACCAACAAACGGAGACGGAGCGAGGAGGGACGCCGAGCAGGGGTGGCGGCGGCCGGGTGCTCTGCTGGGGAGGAGGAGGCCGCCGTCAGCGGCGGAGCCACCTCTGTCTCGGGGAGCCCCCGCCAGCACGGCTCTTGTGCCGCAGCAGATGGAGCCATCTACGGAGGCGGGGGGAGGAAGGTGAGATTGCACTTCTGGAACAGGGAGAGAGGGCTACGAAAACGTCAGCTACAAAAGTGAGAAGCCCCGGCCCCTCTCCTCCCCAGCGAACCCAGCCCGGTGCCCCACGCTGGTCTCTGCGCTGCCCGCTCCTCTGCCTCAGCCCAGCTCTTCCTGCAGGAGGGGACAGCAGAGCCCTTGGGGGCGAGGGCTGGGCTGGCTGCTCCCAACCCCGACTCCTGGGGTCTTTCTCACACGGTTTTGGGAGCAGCCAGCCCGCCCGTCGTGCTCCCCGGCTGCCTGGCACGAGGCCCCAGGGAGTGGGCAGCGGTGTGGCAGGCCAACGTGGGCCGAATTTCAGGCCCGGGGCAGAAAAAGGAGCCAAAACACAACTTGTCCTCAGCACACGCCCACACCGACGCGCAACCATCCCGTGGGGCTGCTCGGGGGAGGTTGGCTCGTCCTTGTGGATGTGGGAGCCCTGGCCACCGAAACTGGCATGCGTTCCCCTCCAGAGGTAGATGGGGCAGGGAGGAATTGCCTCGCTTGGGAAGACGTGGTGCCTTGGCCGGTCACCGCTCCTGGGAAAAGTAGTTTAAGCACTGGGGGGGCAAAGCAGAGGGTCGGGGGAAGGACGGGGGGCGAGGGTGAGCTCACTGCAGTCACCGGGCTCGTCTGCACCGCAGGGGACGGGGGACAGGCCCGCCGCGCTCGGTCCCCTGTCCTGGGAGAGGTGTCCCTGGGAGAGGGGCCGCGGTGGCCCTGGCACCAGCCCGCCGCCAAGGCTCTCCCCGGCCCAGGGAAGGCGTTGTCCGGGGGCCGGGACCCAGCGTGTGGGATTTTATGACGTAAATAGAAATAAATACTTTATAAATATAATCTTAAACTACTGACACCTGATTTTGCCCTGCCATCTTTTGTCGACACAATAAATTAGGAAATCCCCATACCTAAACTACTGCTTTCCCTTCACGTGGAAGCAATTCCTCCTGATTTCTCTCTCACCTCTGAGCTTTACAAGACGCCTACCTCTGTAGATCAAAGACCAGCTTTTAACCCAATCTACCCTCCTTGCTCCCTCCCCTCCGAAAGGAACCTTTCCGGAGCATGACAGGTTGTGTGACATGACGGTCACCCATGAGGGGATGGGCAGAAGATCACATGCACACGAGAAATCCTGCCCAGGCGGGACCGGGCGTTTGCAGCTACGAACAGAAATGAGTTTCCCCCGTGAAGGTGTAAATCGAGACAGATCCTTCCATGGAGCAGGCAGCTGGGGCAGCAGATGGTGTGAGATCGGACGTTAACATGGGGACTCTTGAGGCAGAATCAGCTATCTTGATCCTGCTGGCAGACGGATGAGGTGGAGGGTGTTTTTCAGGTTAGATTCTCATCTGGGCTGTTCTCCTTCTGGACAGCTTGGATCTGATTCGGAAACAGAGAAACAAAAGAAGTCAGAGATGTGGAAAGGGAGATTTGGGGTCCCCTGGGTGCAGGCTGGTGCTTGAATCCAGCCAGAGCCAGCAGGGCAGGGGGTTAACAGCTGCACTCTTTGGCCAGAGCTTGTGAATTTCTGTGCATTTATTCCTATTCCCCTGCTCCTGCAGCTTGAGATGATCTCAACAAGTTCTTGAGATGATCTCAAGAAGAGCAAAGGCTCAGTGCGCCGCCTGTGGGCGTTGCGTTGGGCTCAGTCTCTGTACCCGCCAGGATCTGGCTCTCAGTTAAGCGGGGAAGGAACCACCCCTCGCATCTCCAAGGGGACAGAGCTGAAATCAAAATTAACACGATCCAAACTCTGCCTGCTGAGAGCCTGTCCCAGCCGGGCTCAGGAGCTGCTCCCTGTGCTTGGCCAAGAAGGACAGCAGCTCGCCAGCCTGAGGACAACACGGGGACAGTGACTACCAGCCCCTGGCACCGCAGACCCTCCGCTGAAGCACGTCGGGGGCTTCCACACACCCTCTTACCTTATGGACCCAGCCAGGAGGGGGTTGAAGGCGTAGAGCCAGTCGTGCATGTCCTTGTCACTGCTCGCCTGCAGCAGGATGCCCCGGTGCTCCGTGCACACCGCGAAGGTGTTGGGGGTCTGCTGGGGGAGAGCCGGGGGTCAGCCCCTGGCCCCATGGTGCCGAGGCTGCCCCTCCCCGCAGGGGCTGCACCCACCTTCAGCATGGCCTGCTGGTCCTCGCTGTACTCCACTTGGGCCTTGGAGAGGTTGAGGATGGCCCTCTCCACCGAGTCCTTGTCCGAGTTGTAGATGTAGACGTACGGGCGCCTGACCACCACGAAGCGCTTCACCCACCCGTTGGTGTGGGGCTCCAGGAAGTGCAGGTAGCCCTTTTTGGAGACGATGGGGCTGCAGAGGGGGGACAGTGAGGAGGTGGCTGTGCTAGGGCGCCGTCCGCCCTGCCCCAAAGCACCGGCTGCTCCCCTGCCCCTACAGGGCTCCTCTCCTGGCCTCCCCAGTGGCTCCTACCTGACCCGGATCTCCTGAATGTCGGGCACCAGCAGGCGCTGGGGCTCCTTCTCTTCCTCAGGCCGGCGGGCTGGGGACTTCTTCTGCTCCCCTTCCACCACAGGCTCCAGGTCAGGACTCTCCACCCTGGAGGAGACCTGCAGGGTTCTGGGTGGGAAGGAGAGAACGGGGTTGGAGGAGGAGTGCAGGACGGAGGACGCCCGGCGGCCACGGCCGCGTCTGAGGGGTACGGCCACCCTGCTCGGTGGACAACGGGGAGTCGGCCCGGCCTCCTGCCCGCCTTCGTACCTGACTTCCACGGCGTTGTAGCGTCCTTCCACCAGCGATGGGCAGGTTGAGGAGGGGGTGAGGGTGGTGACCCCGAGAGCTGACATGGAGGGATCTCTCATCAGGGTCACAGACATTTCAGACAGCTGTGGAGGAGCGGAGGTGTGGACTGGAGTCTCTGCCCGAAGCCGGGCACAGCTCTGGCCGGGGCAGGGAGAGGAACATGCATATCGGTGCTCTGAGAGCATCCGGGCGAGCAGAGGGTGGCAGCAGGGCCACCCACCCGTGCCCTGCCAGCCCAAGTCCCCTCGCGTCCCTCCTGACCCTTGCCAGCCCCGCAGACCCCAAAGTTCCCCTCGCCGCCCCGGTACCTTGCTCTCGCTGGCGCTGATGCAGACGTGGCTGTGGCTGTACTCGCGGTTGAAGGTGTGCGTGAGCAGGCGCAGGCACTGCAGGCGGACAGGGAGGATGGTGGGGCGGGAGGCACCTTCCTCCACCCCTCCACCTTCCTCGCTGCGTTACCGCCGCCACCCGGGACCCCTCCCCGGCTCTGGGGCGCTACCTTCACAGCCAGCTCCTTCTGCCTCTCGCTGGGGGTCTCGGGCAGAGAGCTCCGTCCCTCCGGGGCGCCGTCGGCAGACAGCGGGGAGGAGACGCAGGAGGTGCTTCGAGACTCGGAGTCCTCGCTGGAGCACGGGGACAGGCTCTCCAGGCCCAGCCGCTGGGTGGTCTCCAGCTTCTCACGCAGCAGCAGGTAGTGCCTGGTCTTCTCCACCTGGGCAAGGGCAGCCCCGCTCAGTGCCGGGCCTCCCCACACCCGGCTCGGGGGCATCCTTTAGGAGAACGCGCTTCCCACGCCTCGTTAACCCAGCCGCTCGTTAGCTGTGGGGCTGCTGGCAGCGGGGATGGAGCCAAGCACAGCCCCGTGCCACCAGCTGGGACCCCAGGGAAGTCTCAGCGCGGCGCGGCCCTTCCCAGCCCTTACTTCTTGCAGGAGGCTGAGTTTCTCCAGCTCCCACTGATGGTCGAGGATGAGGCTGTCGCTGCGGGGCCGCCAGCCGGCCAGGTTCTCCTCTCCCCTGACGTAGGCTACGGAGGTGTCCAGCACACGCCGGCGACGCCTCTGCATGCCTGTGGGGACAGACGCACAGCTCGGGGGACAGACACGGGGATGGGGGGGACGGACGCACGGCTCCGCAGCTCGCACCGCAGCGTCTGAAGGCAGGAGCAGGGAAACCCACCTGGACTGCCGGCGTCCGCCACACGGCACAGGCTGAGCTCGTAGACGCCCGTCACGCGGTTGCTGGAAGCAAAGGGAGGTGTCAGCTGGCTGCCTGCTCTGTCCCACACCCCGAGGATGTTCCCCAGGGCAGCTCCCGTCCCGTGGGTGCTGGCGGCATCGCTTTCCCCCCAGTCCTCCCCAAAAAACCCCAGGAGGGTGAGGGTACCTCTCCGAAGCCCGCAGGCTGCCGCTGCCGAAGAGGTTGCGGATGGAGCGGGAGGCAGGGAGCTTGGCGTCGCGGGAGTAGAAAACCATGCAGAAATCTTTGGTGATGACGGCGGGCTGGGTGCAGTTCTCCATCTGCAGCAGGGTGGGGAGAGAGGAGAGCGGAGGGGCATCAGCGTCAGCCAAGGCGGGGGGTAACCCTCAGTGGCACCCCGGCAGCGGGCGGAACAGCCCTTGTTTGCATGCCAGCTGCACGGAGCCGGATCCTTGCCTCAATGTATGCGGAAAGGGTGATGTAGATTTTCTCCCGGTACGGGGTGACGCGGTTGAGCAGCAGGGAGTTGTGCATGGAGCTGTCCCACGCCGTCTCGAACTGGTAGAAAGTCCTGCCGAGAAAAAGCAGAGCCGCTGAAACGACCTCAACCCCCCCAGAAACTCCGGAGCGAGGAGACAGCACCCCCCCGGCAGCGCTGCGGCAGGCCTGCGGGGACACACGGGCATGCACGGGACGTTCGGGGACAGCCACTCCGGGGGATGCAGGCTCCAGGCAAAGCCGAGGCGGGATGGGTGCAGCGGGAGGGGGCCGCGGCGCCCCCGCAACGGGAGCGGGCGCAGGGGTTTGGGGCGGGGGGTGGGGGGCTCGGCTGGGGTGCGGGGCAAGGCGGGGAGGTGGGGACGGAGGGACGGAGGAGGGAACGTGTCCCCGGCGCTCGGGGCGAGCTGCCACCCCCAGCAGGCCGGGGCCAGGGCCCCGCCACCCATCCTGGCACCCCGGGAACGGCTGTTGCCGCTCGGGTGACGACGGCTGGAGCAGGAAGGAGGGAGATGCTCGGCACAGCGGGGAGCAGCTCAGCGGGGGCAGCCTCCCCCCAACCCGTGGGACCCGGGGACCGGCATTCGGTGCCCGTGGGGCTGCCTTCCCGGGCTCTTGCTGTGCCCTGGCTGCTGCCCGCAATGTCCCCGCTGGCCGCCCCGCTCCCCTCGCTGCGTTTTCCACTTCCCCACCTCTGCGCTGGGGGGGCCGGGCAGGAGCCAGCGGGGCGAGCGCTGGGGGGACCCCACAAAGGACGGTGCAGAGCAGCGGCCGCACTTTTGGACTGGGAGGACCGGGGGGAAGCAGGAGGTGCCTCGGGGTCGAGGGCGCTGGGGAGCGCAGCGTCACCCCCCTGCCGCTGGAGCCCCCCAGCTCCGGCCACCCGCGGTCACAACGGGCCCGGGGCTGCCCCAGCCCCGGCTCCTGCGTGAGCACCCTCGGGAAGCCGTGGCACAACGGCGGCACGGCAAAACCACGGCCAGGGGGCAGGCGGCAACGCGGCGACAGCCAGGGCCGTGCCGGGGCCGGGAGCGGGGCTTCGGCTGCGCCCGGGGACGCGCTGCCACCGCCCCTGCGGACGCCACGCTGCGCGAGAGCGAGTCGCGCTCTGGAAGGCGTCGCGTACGTGGAAACCACATGAGACAGAGTCGAGGCGAAGGATCGCTTTTCAGACACAGACCACTGGAGAAGAGAGAGCTCCCAAGGGAGGAGGATATCAGAGAAGAGGAGAGTGAGGGGAAGGGGGGAAGAGAGCAAAAAGCAAAGGAACGAGGCGAAGGAGAAAGAGAGAAAAGCGGGAGGGACCAGACCGAGCGAGTACGCGCGAAATACCTAGTGTCATTTCCGAATGAAATGCTATAAGTAGAAGGCAACCCAGGACAAACACACACACGTACACACACAGAGAAACGAAACGTCAGAAAGCGTTGTCCGTACAAGGCCGCTGCCGACACGCGCCCTGCGGCGCCCGCTGCGTGGGACGGGGCGCGCGGGGCGGGAGGAGCAGCGCGGAGCCACGGCTCTGCCCCGGGATGCTCGGGGGACAGGGGGACCCCGGCAGAGCCCAGGGACCGTCAGCGTTCAGCTCAAGGCCCGCGCCGTGGGACAGAAATTTCATGTAGGAAATGCCCCAGCAGACACGGTGGATGTTTCCCGTGCCACGCGGGGCTTTGACACCAAGCTCTGCATCGACACTCGCGTTCCCCTCATTGCTCCTGCTGGCACAGACCCCAGTCAGGGGCCCACAAGAGCTCAGCGGGGCAGTCCCGAGTTTCACCCGCTTTAGGGACGTTGCAGAAAGCCCTCTGCAGCCCCAGACCTTCCTCCCTGAACCCTGCCCTCTCTGCAGGACCCCTGTGGAGGCGGCAGGTCCTGGAGCAGCCTCTCTGCTCTCCTGGGGCCTGAAAGGTGCCCGTGCTCAGGCCTGGCAGGGCAGAGCAGCTCGCCTGCCTCCGCCCCGGCAGCAGGAGGGGGTTTCCTCGACCTTCCCTGCCACGCCAGGTGAGCGTCACCCCGCAGCAGCCTCAGAGCCCACGGGCAGCGCCAGGGCAAGCCCACGTGCTCCTGCGGCCATCTGTGCCATCCCCGAGCACCCTGCTGGGACAGGGTGCCACCGGGGGGACAGACAGACAGACAGACGTCCCCTGGATGCTGCAGGTGGCACTTGGCAGACCGCAGCCCCAGGCTGCCCAATGCCACCGTCACCCCGCTGTGTGTACGCACGCAGGAGGGCTGTGTACGTACGAGGTGTGCGTACGACACGCGCACGCTCCCACGCAGCCCAGCACCTGCACGGGTCCCCAGCACCCTCCCCACGCAGGGCTGGGGCAGGAGCAGGGGGGGGGGACGGAGCCACGGGTCCCTGGCCGGATGCCGGAGAGCAGCGAAGTGAAAAGGCGAGAACAAAACCAAAACCAGGCGATGGGAGCACAGGCCAGCGAGAGCGAGAGCGAGGAGGAGCGAGATCGCGAGCCAAACAAACAGCAAAACCCGCGGGGAAGGGGCGGCGTGAGAGAGAGGTGCCCGGGATGTGGTGAGAGGAGGAAGACGTGGAGGGGGGGCTGGAGACCCAAGTGCCGCCACCGGCGGGAGTGAGAGTGCTGAGGTGCGGGGGAGAGAGAGGGAAAGAGCGGAGGGGGGTGGAAAAAAAACCAATGGAAACAAATAATACCTAGGCATATCCGAATCAAGAAACTGCCTGCGAAAACACAAAACAATCACATGGTTAGTGTGGGCTCGGATGGGCAGCGGCAGCAGCGGGTTTGGAGAGAAGCAAGGAAGGCTCTTGGGCGCTGCCCGCCGCGTACCCGGGCAGCGCCCGGAGGAGAGGGGGTCCCGGGGAGCGCCGAATGTCCCTGCGGGGCGGCCCCGCTCCAGGCTGCCCCAAAAGGTCCGGGAGGCTGTGGGAGACGGGCAGAGGCAGGGCCTGCTGTCGGCGATGGAGGCTGCGAGGCGGCCGGTAGCAAAGCGGGGAGCAGAAGCAGCCTGGGAGGAGGGCGAGGTGGGCGCCGCTCTGCCCGCTGCCGCCCTCGGCCTCGCGTCCCCGGCAGGCGTCTGGGGTCGGAGCATGCAGGAGCGCGGCGGGATGGAAGCGGGGGGTTGCTGCGGCGAGCGGCCCCTCGGCATCTTGCTGGGAGCCAGCGTCCTCCGTCCCCCGCCGGGCCAGCCGGCACCCGCCGCTGCCCCCCAGCCCCGTGCCCGGCGGGTACCCCGTGGCCCCGCTGCGGGGCTTGCTCCCAGGCAATCCCCCCAGCGCGTGGGCGAGAACAGCTCCTGCAAGCCCCACGTCCCCATCTGCCTGCTCCCCTCCCCGAGCGCCCCCGGGAGATGCGCGGAGCCTCCTGCCCCGCACGCGAGGGAAGGCAGGAGCCACGTTCCCTCTGCCTGGCTGCACCGGGGGTGCCGGAGACCAGAAGCGGCAGCGTCCCGGACAGCAGAGGCTGATGCGCACCAGGGCAGCCCCGCGAGCCCGGGTGTCGCATCCGTCCGGCTCCTTTACATCTGGCAAAAAGCGCCATGGCTCCGCCGGCGTGAATCCTCCTCGCCCCGCCGTCCCAGGCCACCAGCCTCCTGCCTGGCCTCGCTTTGCTGTCCCATCGGGTGTGACAATGCCCGACGCTCACACGTGCACCCCGGCACTCCCTGCCTGCACGGCAGGGTGGCACCTCGCAGCCGGAGCTTCGTCGCCGAGACACCAGCCTCCCTGGGGAGGAGTGACCCAGCGGTCCCAAAAATGAGGGGAAAGATGGTCCTGCTGCCATCCGGGACGCTCCTATGGCAGGAGTTGTGCTCCTGTGCTGGGAACTGCCCTGCTCACTGCTCAGGACTGGCCCCGCCGCTCCCCGAGCCACCAACACCCAGCCCGACTCATCCCCAAACGCTGTGACCACATGGGGTGACCACACCACAGCCTCGGAGTGGGGACAGCCCTGCCAGGGCAAGCGTGAGGGGCTTTCCCCCACGGCCCCAGACTCCATGGGCACGGAGCTGCATTTCCAGCCGCTCAGCCAGGACACAGGACAGAGTCTGCGGCAGGGCCAGCACAACCTCCTGTCACTGTCACTGAGCAGGACCCTGACCCCACATGGCCGCCCGTGCTCTGGAAGGGCCTCGGGGAGGAGGAGGAGGAACGGGGCTGGTGTCCCAGGCTTTGGGGGCTCCATGAGACACTTTGCAGCTCGAGAAAAGCAGCACAATCCCCACCCAAAGCAGTAAGGGCCAGCGGGACCCTGCAGAGGGGCTCAGAGCGCCCAAGGGAGAGGGGGGTCCCCACATCTCCCCCAGAGCTGCAGTCGGGGCAAGAGCAAGAGAAGCAGTGGCACGCACCGGTCGTCCTGGGAAGGATGGATGTAGCCAGAGGACAGGATGTTCAGGGACAGGATGTTGGGGTCGATGAGAGACTCGTCAGCTTCTGGGGTGTTCCGGATCCGACCTGCAAATGCAGCACAGGGACCCGCTCAGCTCCCCTGCCAGGGTCCTCGTGACCGGCGTGGGCCCCCCCAGCGTCCCAACTGGTGCCCAGGACTGTGGTGGCCCCGTGGTGCCACACAGGGAGCAGTCACCTCTTTGCTATTTCAATCGTAATAGCAGGCAAAAAGTGGGAAAAGGGAGAGGGAGAAGAGGAACAAATCCCTAAGGGGTGTGGGGAGGATTTTGGGGGGAGCTCCGATGCCGCCCCACCCAGCTCTGCTTACCCACAACCAGCTCCCGCACTTCCTTCCAGCGGATCAGGCTGCCCGTTTCATGCACCAAGGTGACGGTGATCCTCCTCTGGATACCCTGAGACCCCCGAGGGCAGTGAGAAAAGGGCAGTGGTTAGTACAGAGCCTGGGCAGCGAGGCAGCAGTCAGGCAGGGCGCAGCAGGGACTCGGGGAGGGAATACCTGGTGGAGCAGGAAGGTGCCGTGGCACGGCATGCCTCCGCGGTGGTCCACAACGGCCGGGATGTAGCTGGAAGAGGGGATGGTGGTGGGACACGGCTCTGCTCGTGTGCCCAAGCCCACCGTGCTTCTCTTTCGCCACGTAACCGCAAGCAGGCGGCACCGTTCACCCAGAGAGGGTGCCAGGACACCTCGCGCCCCCAGACACTCCTCACACCACCACGGGGGCAACTGATCCCGAGGAAGAAGGAATCCTCGCCACTCAGGGATGCCCCCGGGGAGCTTGCACATGCAGGCGCGGCCGTGCGCAGGGCTCCCGGGCAGGACTTACTCGCCATTGGCCTCCAGCTCGCAGATCTCGAAGAAGACAATCAGGTCGTACTTGCACTGGCAGGGTCCGGCGCTGGGACGAGTCATGGTGCTCAGTTTGGTGGCAGGCACTGCAGCAGGTGGGAAGGACAACTGAATGTCGAGGCAGGGAAGGGGGAGGTTGCTGCTGAAGTTTGGAGCCCGACACATAGCAGCAAGCAGGGGAAGGCAGAGCAGGCAAGGGCCTGGGCAGGAGCTGGGGTCAGACAGGCAGAGCCACCAAGCAGGGCAGCAGCAGGGCAGGAGGCAGCGTGGGGGGGACACCAGTCCAGGGGGACGCAGCCCCATCCTGGGGACCTCGCTGGCCGTCGTGTGCTTCCTCCCACTCCCAAAGCAGAGCAGCGAGAGTTCAGGATGGGGCTTCCCCCGGTGACACCCATCCCGGCCCTGCAGCCCCAGCAGGTGCAGGGGCAGGACCCAAACCACACAGCACCGCTCCAGCACCAGGGGAGCAGCTTGTGGACGGCCAGAGAGGGGCGGCCGGCGCATACCCCTCGGTGCTGGAGCGGGATGCGGGCAGGCATCACAGCAAACCACCGCACTCGGCCGAACCAGAGCAACTCGGGTCTCAGCAGCCAGAGGCAGTGGAGACTCGCCCAGCCCCTGCAAGGGCGGCTTCAGGAGCTCCAGGCACTGCGTGCCCCAGGGGACGGCTGCACAGGAGACCCGAGGAGCCGCTGGCCCTGCTACAGCCCCTTGCGGGCACGAACCCGGCTTCTGCGCCTTCCCGACTGCACGGTCCGTGGCGGGCAGGGGCGGCGGGCAGGCGGGCTCCTCCACGCCGTGCCGCAGGAGGGAGGTGGCGGCGGTGGCGGCTGCCAGCACGTGCCCGGAGAGCGTGTCCAGGAGCGAGCTCGCCAGAGCAGCTGGCACCGAGCAGCCGGTGAGCCGGAGGGGTTTGGTGTGCTCTTGTGGGGACGGAGGGAGGGAGACAAACAGAGAGGCCAACACAAAGCAAAGCGGTTACACACAGACACTTGGCACGAGGGAGCAGGACCACGGGGCTGCCGTGAGCACAGGGGAAAAAGCACTTGCAAAGGGGTTTGCGTCGGCTGTACACTGAGCGAGTGGGTGCTGAAAAGGGCCTCTGGGTGCTGTGGGGCACAACACATCTTGTGACGCCCCTCAGGCCCTGCCCTGCAAGCCCACGGCAAGAGGGTGCAGGGAGCAGGGCGCAGCAGGGGACCTAGAACGCAGCCTGGGGACTGCGGGAGAGGGGCAGGACGCGGTCTCCTACCTGGCTTGGAGAGCGGCATCACCCGGGGGAAGTGGCGCCGGGATGGCCTCAGTGGGCTGCAGAGAGAACAGGCTCGGATGAAAGCACCCGCAGCAGGAACTGGCAAGGGGTCCCCAAATCCGGCCTGGGGCCGCCTTCCTCTGTGAAGCCAGGGTGCTCCCCCAGCCCAGCCCTGCGGCACCAGGGGAAGGCAGAAGGACCTGTGCATGGCCAGGGGCACCCACCTGAGGACGTCCTTGCAGAGCGGTGGGAAGGGGTGCTGCTGATAGTGCCCAAAAACTTCAAATACAATCGGCTGGCTCTTGATGTACTCGATGAAGGACTTGGTCACCTCCACAGCAATCTGAGAGAGAAAGAGCATGCGACCACGCTGTCTGGTTTAGAAAGGGATGTGATGCGCTGAGAAAACAGGCGCTGGGGAAGAAGGGGCTGCTCTGGGGAGATCTGCCTGACGCCCTAGGGAGACACCAGCAGCTGAGGGGGTGCCCAGAGGCAGGGTACTCACGTTTTGGACGTGGTAGAAACCCAGCGGTGGCCCTCGCCCTGTGTTCTTCAAGGGCTCTGTTGAAAAGGCCTCGTCGTGGCGATGGATGAAGCTGCAAAGGGAAGGGAGGGCGTTCAGGGGCTGCAGGACAGTGCAGCAGCTGGGAGTGAGGGAACAGGGAGGGCAGAGAGGGTGGGGGCCAAGCCTGCGCCCCACACAGGGCTGTGTCCTGTCACCTGGCCTGGGCTGACACAGAAAACCCGCCCCACACTAATCTCTATCCCCCCAGCACCTATCAGACGCTATCTTCAGCTTTCACCAGTGACCAAATGTACGTCCAGGCTAATGCTCACGCTCACCCTGCACCTCTTAGTTTTGCCTCCCCTTCCATGAAAGCCATGGAGCAGAATTAAGGACGAGAGGAGAGCGTGGGATGAAGCTCCCAGCGCTACCCCGCCTGCCTCCTCCTGGGGCAACCAGAGGAGGTGAAGGCCAGAGCGTGGAGGGAGATAAGGGGCTGGGGGCCACCATGGTCTCACTTGAACTGGCAGAAGATATCTGCGTATTCTGCTGAGATGCTGGAGGCTTGCAGGACAGTCACTCGGAAAGTGAAGATGCTGCCCAGCTTCAGGTGGTCCAGAGCTGCCTCCAGGGGCCCATCCATTGTGGACTTCTCTGGGCTGTCCAGGAGAAGGTCCTCTGGTGTCACTGCGTGGAGAAGAGAGCCCTCAGACATCAGTTTTCTTCCTGACGCCTGCCAACAGCTCTGGGTTGCTGCTGGCCGTGAGCTGCCAGAGGCGTGGGCTCGCCGTGCTCGGATGGCCACGGTGGTGAGTGCGGGCGGCTCGCCACTCACCTGCGCAGGTGTTGTTGTTGACTTCGTCAGCGGAGGGCCCCAAGTCACTGATCTGCCCCTGGCCTTCCACGATGCGCAGCTCCTCCTGGGAGGTTCCCGAGCGGGACATCCCCACGGCGGGGCAGGACTCGGACTGGAACTGCAGGGGGACGATGGAAAAGCATGCCTGAGGGAGGCCAGCGATGCTGCCACTGCGATGCCAAGCACGGGTACAGCCACACGGGCAGCTCCGGCTCGTCTGTCGCACCCTGCAGCAGCCCTCCCAGGACAGGGCTCCTTGAGCAACAGGACCAGGGCCAGATGTCACCCGGGGCGTGCTTTGCACCGCCCGATGGCTGGGACAGGGCAGAGAGCAGCACGCTCCTTCGAACCCCACGGGACAAGCACGCCTCGGAGAGCAGCGGGTCTACAGACAATGCCCTGGTGCCACCGTACCTTCTCAAAGTGCTGGTCATCGAAGGATATCTTCGCCGTCCCCGACTGCCGCACTCCGGAGCCATAATCCGGGGCCTCCTCGTCGGCTGGGGGAGGAAGGCGTCGAGGCGTTAGCGGGGGGCCGCGGGGGAACGAGCGGGCCGAGGCGATGCGGGGCCTCGCCTCCTACCTGAGATGGCCTGGACGGCCACACGCAGGAAGCCCTTCACCTCGCCCTTCTCGCTGACGATGGCCACGCGGTGGACCAGGGGCACGGGGTACAGCAGGTTGCTGAGGTACACGAAGGCCCTGCCGGGGGGGAAGCGACACGGGGAGCGCCGTCACCGCCCCCGCCCGCGCGTCCCCAGGCGCGGGTGGCGGCCGCCGGCGGCCGGGTCCCAGGTCACCACGGAGGCCGCGACGGCGCTGCAAAGCAAAGCCATGAGGGGCAGCCAGGGCCAGCGCGGGGCAGGGAGCGGGCGCGCCTCGCCGGCCGTCCCCTCCGCTGCGGGCGGGAGCGCGTCCTGGGGAGGGGAGGGGATGGGACTGCGCCGGTGCCGCAACAAGCCGGGAGGAGGACCGTCGTGGCAGTGAGGAGCTGGAGGACGGGGGCAGGAGGTGCTGTGAGAGAGCTCGGGGGTGCTGCGGAGGCAACTGGGAGCGGGCGAGGCGAGGCCGGGGTGGGGAGGGAAGGGACGAGGGAGGGGAGGGAGGAGAAGGTCCTGCCTGGGGCCCCGGAGCCTCCGGAGGTGAACCTGCCCTGGTCGTGGCTGGAGGTGGCTGGGGAGGCTGCGTGGCGTGGCTGGTGGCGCTGGCGGCGTGCACGTGTCCCCCGCCCCGTCCTGCCTGGGGCCTTGGGGTCCCGGGCCACCCGCCGGGACATCGCCGGGCGAGGTGCCACCCCGGGGCTCTGAGGTGACAGCTGAGCTCCTGGGGACCTCCTCCTGGCGGTCGGGCTGGGGACAGGCACGTGGCCGTGCGGTGCTCCCCATCCCTCGGGTGTTCGGCCTCGTCTTGCTGCCTTCCTCATGCTGGCGGCCAGCTGGCTCGGTGCCTCCCTCCCCGGCTGCGATCTGGGGACCGAGTTTGGTCCTTTCTGCCCAAGTCTCAGTGTTTCTTCTGGCGCTCCGGTGGTGGAAGCACGCCGTGCCCTCGGCCCTGCTCTCCTGCAGCATCCTTGTGCTCCGTGGTCAGGATCCCGACGGCACCCGCCAGGTCACGTCGGCTTTGGGAGGCTCCCGAGGGGGCTGCAAACATCTCCAAGCAGCTTGGCTTTGCTGCTCACGGCTTCCTAACCTCGCAGGCATCCGAACAGCATCTGAAAGCACGGCAGGGCTCTTGCAGGAAGGCCGCAGCCCTGCATGTGAAGCCCAGACCTTGAGGTTCAGAGGTTCTCCCTGCTGCTGTAGCTCCGGCCGACCTCAAACCGCTGTCTGAGCCTTTTTCCACCCAGAGACTCCACGAGGGACTGAGGCACGGAGCGCGGTCCCCTGCCAGGCGTCCCTGTCTTGCCCCGTCTCTTCTTGGAGGCCGGCAGGGCCGAGGGGCTGAAGCAGGCACGGGTTGGGGAGCGCCCGCACGTCTTTGTCCTGCCCCGAAAACAGCGGGCAGCTCATCGGGATGGAACCGGAGTGAGGGGGGGAGAAGGAGTACGGGAAAGGATGGAGGGGAGGGGGGGAGGAGGAGGAGGAGGAGGGCGGGGAGGAGGGGGACAAGTGTGTCACTAGAGGAAGGAGGGCAGGGACACTAACCACAAGATTGGTGAGGTGCAAAGATGGCATGCTCAGACCAAAGAAAAGCCTTTCCAAAGTAAGACAAAAGTGAAATAACCCCAATTTTCGCTAAAGCTTTGGAGAGAGAGAGCCAGCAGCTAAAAATAAAATTAAAAAAAAAAAATGAAAGAAAGAAATAAGGGAAAAAAATAATCAAAGACAAGGATCCAATCATAAACCAATCAAAGCACACTTCACAAGAAATGTGGCCAGCACAGCTGCTGCGCGGGGAGCCAAACCCGGGGCAGACTCAAAAGTCGGGAGAGCCCGAGGGGACGACCTGGGGGAGCGTCCCCCCGGCGCAGAGCGGGGCCACGGAGGCTTGCTCGGCAGGTCGGTGGGTTTGTTTTTGAGGTGCCCCCAAGAGTTTTGGTTTTGCTTTTGCTTTTTGAAAAAGAGGAAAAAAGAAAAAGGAAAAAAAAAAAAAGGGCGGAAGAACCCAGCTCTTTCGGTCTGAGGCTGCAGGGCTCTTACCCCACCTCCTCCCTCTCTGCCTGTGCTGCTCTGCCTCCTCCCCACCTCGCTCCCCGCGCCCCAGGTTTAAACACAGCGAGGAAGAGCAGCCCTGCTGGGGGGAAGCTGCCTTCAGTGAACCCTCCCGGCATCTGGAGTGGGGGCTCTGGGTCCTGCTCCAGGCACACCTTCCCTTGTCCCCTTGGGAAAACTTCTGCAGCAAAACCAGGGAGGCCAGCATCACCCTGCCCACATCAGGAGGGCGTTTGGGGATGGGCGACTCGCGGCTGAGTCTCAAGGCACGGCTGGAGCCTGAGGGGTTTCTCCAGGCCATGAGTGACTGAGCCCAGGGCTCTCCTGGCAAACAGGGAGGAGAAATTGAGGCTCTCGTCCATTCCAGCTCCTGCAGCCCAGATCCCTGTGTGCCACCACCCCTGAGCATCCCATGTGGTGGCGGCTGCCAGCCTGCGGGAATAGCCCTGAGCTGCTCATGGGGCACGGGCAGCAAGAGAAAACTGCTTTCCAAAGAGTCCTCCTTCCTGAGCCCAGGCTCCCCTCACTCCCATGGCTCCCCCAAGCCACCTGAGTGCCCCCCAGCCATCCCAGGGGCTCACGCAGACCGGCACAGCCCCATTTCTCCCTGCTGTGCTGGGACAGCTGCGAAACTTGTGGCCTCACAGCACCTGCACACCGCTGCCCTGGGACAAAGACGCAGAGCTGTGCGCTCACGGTCTTCCCTGCGACTGGCAGGAGGTGACCCTTTCAGGGACAAAAAGGCCCAGACCCCCTAGCACAGGTCCTGCAGCACACTGGATGCCAGGGAAACGGTGACCTGATGTTTTGGGGGGCTGCCCAAAGCAGGGACCTGCCTTAGGGGTCTCGCACTGGGTCAGCGCGCTCGCTCTGCCTCCGCGGTCCCTGTGCCCTCGGCGCCGTGCTCGCCACAGCCCTACCTCGGTGGCCCCGGCCACGGTGGCTCTCGTGGCCAGCCAGCCACCCCTGCGCCCGTGGGATGCCCTGGAGGTGGGGGTCTTGCCAGAAAGCAGTTCCCTCATGCGAAAGAGCTAGTTCCTTCCCGGCATGCTCTCCTAAAACCTCACCAACCTTCCTACTAAACTGAACAGGGGGGAGCGGTCGTAAAACGGATCCCGGCCATCACACAGCGGGCACTCCGGAAAGATGTCTTCCTCCAGGTCCTCCGCCTCCTCCTCCTCCTCCTCCTGCCCCTCGTGCTGCTCGTCAGCAGGCTCGGTGATGTCGGAGTCGGGGTTCGAGAAGGTAGGGGAGGGGGTGAGATCAGCCATGCGCTCGCTCATGCATGTGTTGAAAAGAGGAGAGCTGTTGCAGCCAGAGATATCTGAACTAAGGTTAGTACAACAAGATAGAAGACAGGTTAACACCAGCTGTTCCAAACAGAGAGAGCAAGAATAGGAATTTTGCTTTGCCTTTTTTTTTTTTTTTGGTTTGGTTTGGTTTGGTTTGGTTTCTGCTCAAACCGAGGGATGTCGGGAAACAGAGACCTGCCCGTCCAGCACATCTTTAAAGGAAGCCACCAACGGCCGTCAGCTATAAAGCGTAGAAAAAAGAGCGACCCAACAAACTGGTGCAAACGCGGGGATTCAGGGATTCCCGTCGCTGGCTTTGCAGGCAGTGCAGCGCAGCGGGGACAGAGCACGAGACACGAGGCTGGGCGATGCCCCACCGCCGAGGGGAATCCCACGGGGTGACACCTCTGCGGCACACACGTCTGTGTGTCCCCACCGGGGGTGCCCGTCCTCGCCACCGGCACCGCGTGGGGAGCACATGGAGACGCACGGCACGGGCGGCACAGACAGATGCTTGGACGCGAACACCTACGGCTGGGCTCGCAGACAGGCGGCAGGCACGGTGGCACGGGCTCTCCGCCCACCCCTGCCTGCAGCCCCTCTGCTGCCTGTGCCCTCCTGCAGCTGGCAGCCCCTGCGGGGTGGCACCGCTCCGTGGCAGGCAGGAGGGTGACCAGCCACCGCAGGGTGCCCGGAGCAGGCGCAGCGGCGCCGTCAGGAGCGAGAGGCCGGCTTTCTCTGGCAGCAGTGCTGCCCCAGGGGGACGCCGTGCCCCCGAGCTGCGTGTTGGAGGAGACAAAGCGCTCACCTGCCAACCAGCCTGAACCACGGGAAGCGGTCGTAGAAGGGATCTCCGCCGGTCACCACGTTGTCGCAGTCATCGATGACACTCGAAGGCACTTCTGCTGCACGGTCGTACATTTCGCGCATTAGGTCCAGGCGCTGCCTGCGGGCACAGGGACACATGGATGTGAGAAACCAGGCCAGGGCCGGCCAAGCCCTCCCACTCTAAGCCAGCCCAGCGTGGGCATCTCTTGCCCCACCTGAGCTTCTCAAGGGTCCAGTAATGTGTTGCCCCATTCTTCTGGTCCTGCACCTCCACAGCCACAATGGTCCGGGGGAACGGCCGCTTCTCCCGGTCCTTGGCAGCATCAGGAGGCAGCAGGTCAGGAGGGAGAGGCGAATACAGCGTGTCCGTCAGGAGGACGAACTGGAACTGGACCTGGAAGGGGGGAATGAGGGATGGCAACGTTGCCAAGAGGACAATGGCACCGTCGGCATGGGCTGTCCCTGGAACGTACCTGAGCAACACCCAACCATACACACTCATCTGGCTCAGGGCTCTGCTGTGGGTGCCATGCAGAGTCACAGAGCAGCCCTAGGACCAGGCTGACAGCACACCATCCTGTCTAACAGCAGAACTAAAAGTGTCCTTCAGCAGGCTCTAACGGAGGACAAGCAGGGGCCCTGCAGCAGGGCTCACCCTGAGACGTGGCATGCACTGAACGCAGGAACACTTCAAAGGGCGGGCTCAGAAATTCGTGCAAGAACTGTGTAGGGTTAAACACAGAAATGCTGCCCCTGGGTGAGGAAGCTCCCCGAGTCCTGAGTGAGGGGCAGCCAGCCCTGCTTCCCCCTTGGCCTCTGCCCTTCCCACCCTGCTTGAGCCACTTCTCTCAGGCTTCCCAGGCATGGCCACATGGGAACATGCACAGCTGTGTGATGGGCGTGCTGCAGCCACCCGCTCTGGACTCTTAGCTGCTGCCAGCACACAGCTTTGCGCCCACTCGCTAAGCCTGCAGGGGCAAGCAGCAGCACCGTGCTCCCTCCAGGGGATTCACTCCCAGCAACGCCATGGCGGTGACAACCAGAAGCTCTGGCTATCAGTAGCAGGCACCCACCTTTTTCTTCAGCTCCACACTGATGGCGTTGGCTTCCTTGAGGAAGATGGCATTGCCCCACAGCAGGTCACGGAGGGAGGTGAACTGGTACCACTTCCACTTTCTGAAGGCCCAGAGGGCGAGCTCGAACTCCCGCTCCGTCCACTGCACTGTGGGATGCAGAGGGACAGTCACCACAGGCACCCTGCAGCCAGGAGGAGGACACGGCGCAGAGGTGCCTGCGTGCACAGCACGTCTTCCCACAAGGAGCTTCTGTGCCCCACTGCAGTGCCTTGGAAGCAAGGCAATGCAGCTCTGCCCTACCTGCCAGCACCTGCTCGGCCATCAGGCAAAGGAGGTGGGGAAGGGGTTTGGGTGCATCAATGGGCAAACCCATCACAAAAAACCCTCCTGGTGACTTCTTACTGACTCACTGAGGTGCTCTGCAGCCAGTTATTGTGCTGAGGTTTTTTTGTTTGTTTGTTTGTTTTGGTCATTATTCTAAAATTCATTCTCTTACTGATTTTCTGGCTGTTTTTTATTAATGCTTCCTCGAAAGGGCTGACAGGATGGAGGAGAAACTCAGACCATACCATCTCCCCTCCCCAAATGCATCTGCAGGTAACATCAGCGCACAGCACGCAACACAGCCAGGCTGCCCACCCAACTCCTTTCATCCCTCACCAAGCACTCACCTTCATCTTCAGGTTCTTCTTCTTCCTCATTGGCCTCAGGGTAATACCTAGAGTCCATCTGCTTCTGCAGAGCCTCCAGTTTGCTCTCATAGTCCTGGGGAAAGCAGGGGGAATGATGCAGCCCACAGGATATGATCTTCACCCAACCTCTGCACATCCCCCTTTCCCCTGCAGCCTCCTCCCTCCTCCAGATCCGCACAGATGGGCAGCCCCAGGAACGACGCATGGGTTTGCTGTCATCTTGAAGATGCACCAAGCCACCCCACAGAAATTTCTGCTGGGGCTTGGTGGTGCTCATGGAGCCTGAGGAGGAGCCAGGCCTGGCCACCTACCAGTCTCTGCTGCTCCAGAAGGTAATTGGCCTCCTCCCTCTCCCGCCGGTACTGGTCCTCCAGTTCCTGCAGCCTGGGAGGAGCGGGGAAGATGGGGATGAGTGACCTGGGCTCCTTCCCTCCCCCCTTCCTCCCAGCCCCAGCCCCACCTCCCCACCTCTGCTCCATCTCCTGCTTCATGTCGATGCCCTGCTTCTCCAGCAGCTCTCTCTGGGCAAAGGCCCAGTCCACGGGCTCGGCGGGCGTCTCCGCACACGGTGTCCGCTCCCGCTCCTGCCGGGCCTGTTCAGGGTGGTTGAAGCGGAAGACGTGGCTCTTCCCCATGATGATCCGGTTTCCTGCGGTGGGGACAAGGGCACAGGTTTAGGGGCAGGGAACCCGCGCGGGGTGGCGGGCCGGAGCACCCTCCTGGGGACCCACCTGACCGCAGGACGCTGGGCTCCGTCACCTTTTTGCCATTCACGTAGGTGTCAGCACCTTCACAGGGCTCCAGGGTCACAATCACTGCACGACAAGGGGCAAGTGGAGGGGCAGCCCCAGGTCCCCGGGTGCATCCCCACCACCACAGGCAACGAACGGGGCTGGCAGCAGCGCTTGGCCAACCTCACGTCAGCCCCAGCAGGCCCCAGGACTAAGAGGGTGGGATGAACCCTCCTAGGTCCGGGATGAGCCTGGGCAGCTGGAGCCCCTCGGGACAAGCAGTACCTTCACCGCCTGTCCGTGTGTCGCTGCGGAAGAGGCAGTGCTCTTCCTTGATGAAGTGCCCACTGAGAACAATGTCCTGCCTCTTCTCTGCATCTTCCCGACCAACCCTGCCAGGGGAAAGACAGCTTGAGCCGGCTCCATCCTTCCTCAAACCAGCCCCTCCACGAAGCTCCACCCAAAAATGTCCTCTGGGCTCCCACCAGCAGCCCTTGGTTCACGGCAAGACTGATGTCCCCTGTGAGACTGCCCCGGACACGCATTTTTCCAAAGTGGCCGCGCCACTTTGGGGATGCCCAGGGGAGGCGCAGGAGGGCAGGTGCCCACCAGCACTGAGAAGCTCTGCAGGACCCGGCCCTCACCTGGTTATCCCATCCTTGATGTAGTAGAGAAGGCACTCAGACATGAGCGGGTCTTCGTTCAGGTTGACCAAGTGGGGCGTCTGGGGGAGGCAAGGACAGAGTCACCCCGGTGCACAGCAACCCCCCAGCCTTGCCACGGGGCCCACAGCTCCTGCAGCTGCCCCGACCTAACCCAGCGTGGACAAAACGAGGGCTGGGCTCCAACTCTGCACCTCTACACGCTTCCCTGCTTTCCTCTTCCAAGGACTGAGGTCTGGGCAGCTTTTCCTTGGTTGCTTGGGAAAATTTGTGTTGTAAGCAGGCCCAGCATGCAGCTGGGAGCTGTACATGGAGTCCTTGAACGGAGGTGACTGTGTCTGCTATGACAAGCAGATAGCCAGGTGCTATCACAACCCCCAGCTCCATCATGGAAGGTGAGATGGAGACTCTTCCTTTACAGCAGCTGTTTCAGGATAAGAGCAACTAAAAGTCCCAGTTTCCCTCCACGGATGGCACGGAGACAGATGAAGCACCCAAAGGAGCAGGTTCCAGCCCAGAGATTCATCCAGAGCCAGCAGCAGAGACCTGAAGCCTTGCCCCAGGTTGGATTGCACTCCCTGGTCTCCCTCCTGTGAGTTCCCTCCCACTGTGTTCCTCCCATGAGCCACAGCCACTTTTTTTCTGATGAGAGGGAATTTACTCCTGGGGCCATGGAGCCCTCCGACCACAGCCCACTTGGCTCGTCCCACTGCCAGTGGCTGCGATAGCGCCTTCAACTGGCAGCAAAGCTCTGGGAGTATCAACGGGTGAAGCTCAGAGTTTCCCAGAAATAAGAGACACTGGAAGAAATGTGGTATCAGCCTGCTGGCACCCAGCATGCAGAGGTGTCCCCATCAGAAGAAACCCTGATGGACACGAGGGACTCACTCCAAACAGTGCAGGAGAGCTGGAGGTGAAGGGAAACTCAGGCTGTTCTCCACGGCGGCTGGCAGGAATAATAGGCCACAGCACGTAACCTGCAGACCTCTGGGCAGGCACATAGCCCCTGGGTCTGAGAGAGAAGCTCTGAGACTGTTTCAGTTTGCAATTTCACTCCAGATTTGCAAGGTCTGGGGAAACGGTCACCCCAACGATGGCACATGGCAGGGCAACAATGCCCGACTAGGTTTTGCTCTCAGTCCAAATGGGATTTGCAGGCCTTCAGTGCTAACTTTCCTTGCCAGCAGCTGGAGAAGTCAGGGCAGTTGTCACCCACCAGAGAGCCGAAGAGCAAGTCGGCACCAAGACCAACACAGCAAGGCCACCTTCCGGACAAACCTGCTTTGGGGAATAAACCCCCACGCTTCCTACGCACACGTCGGGGGGCCTAATGGGCAGCGGCTGTGACAGCAGATGGAAAACAAAGAGAACAGTGTAAAACCTGTCGGAAGAGCCATGCCAAGGTCCCAGAGGGCTCATTGCTGCTTGTCTTGGCAGCGGCTGGGGGCAGACCCTGCTCTCCTTGCCCTGCGCGTCTCGCAGGACACTACCAGGGGCACTTAGCCCACTGCAGGCGCGGGGTGCCGAGGAGCAGCAGGGCTGTGCTGCTGCTGCTGACGCCTAACAGGGCTCGTGGCCAGATGAGCTGCTGGGGGCATGGCCAGCTTTTGCTCCAAAAATACTCTCTGGGATGCTACATAAAACAGCGGTATTTAATGCTCCTGCACCTTCATTTCTTGGCCAGGATGCAGGGTGACAGCACCATGCAATACCCCAGGGTGTTAGTAGCTGACACAGAGCCCAACGCAGCCACAGTCCCTGAGGCTCGCCGGTGTCCCCTGGGTGGGGACGGCATCCTCCACGTGGATGGGGAATGACATTGAAAATTTAGCCACGCGCTTCTATCAAAACAGCCCATGGTGGATGTACAGGGGTGGCACTGAAATGTCCCTCACGGATTTCATAGCAAGGAGAGGTCAGTTAACACCTCTGAGAGGGAAATATTTGAGGCTGGCCAGCACTGGCAAGGTAGGTTTGAAGGGAACCACGTGGCTACAAACCCGCTCTCATTTGCCAGGGAAAATAAGACAATCCTACCTTTTTAGGAGAGAAAACACCCAGGGTGCCTCCGTCCTCCCTCATGGCCACCCCCATCTCGGCCAGCAAGGCTTCCCTGCAGGAGCAGCAGGAGCAGAGGTTGTCAAAGACACTCTGGACCCCACCGCCACCCGCCACCACCCTCTGCGTGTCCCCACTGGTGGTGATCCAGCCTGGGTGATGCCCCACTCCCGCCGGTGCTGCAGCCCTGTGCAGAGTATCCAGGGCAGGGCTGGAGCCCACCTGGGGATGGTGGATGGTGCTGGGGGGCCTGGGAAGCACCAAACTGCCCCCATCCCATCCCACATGCCAAGAGGCTGCAGGTAAGAAGAGGGTCAGGCGCAGGGACCCCGACCCACCTCTCCATCCGGATTGCCTCTGTCCTGCGCAGCTTCTCCTCCCACGTCTCGTTCAGCTCGGCAATGATCTTCTCTGTTTCCTGAGGGGTGAGCAGGGCTCAGCATTTTGTATGGTCCAGCGAGCTGTGCACCTGGGCTGGGCTCAGCCCCCAAGGGAGCCAGCTCTGCTTTCAGGCTGCTTTCAAGGGGCTGCGGCAGCGCTGCACTCGCATTTTCCCTTCATCCCCTCGCTCTGCTGGGAGTGCTTGTCCCACAGCAAAGGCAGCCCTGGCTGGACTCCACTGCGCCAAACCTGCCCCCTAATCCAGGGCACCTCGTGGCTCTGGGTCCATAGGATCACAGAGTGATAGAGTCTCCTGGGTTGGAAAAGACCGTCAAGGTCAACAAGTCCAACCATCAACCTGACGTACCGAGTCCCATCCCTAAGCCCTGTCCCTCAGTGCCACATCAACATGTCTCTTAAATACCTCCAGGGATGGTGACTGCACCACCTCCCAGGGCAGCCCGTTCCAACGCCCAACCACCCCTTCTGTTCAGAAATTCTCCCTAATGTCCCATCCAAACCTCCCCTGACATGACTTGAGACAGTTTCATCACTTGTCCTACCACTTGTCACCCGAGAAAAGAGGCCGACACCTCGCTGCAACCTCCGTTCAGGCGCTTGTAGAGGCTGGGGGTTCTCCAGCCATTTCCAGCAGGGTCCTCCCCACCTGCAACTTGCCGTCCTCGTAGCGAGGCCCCAAACCTGGACACAGCGCTCGAGGTGCAGTCTCACCACGAGGGGACAACCACCTCCCTGCTCCCACTGGCCGCGCTGTTTCTGACGCAGGCCAGGATGCCGTTGGCCATCTTGGCCACCTGGGCACAGCGCTGGCCCACGCTCAGCTGGCTGCTGACCAGCACCCCCCGGTCCTTTTCTGCCAGGCAGCTTTCCAGCCACTCTTCCCCGAGCCACAGCGGGGTTGTGGAGACCCAGGCGCAGCACCCGGTGCCTGGCCTTGCGGGATGCAGCCCAGCCAGCCCATGCCGGTCCCTCCGCAGAGCCCTCGGGCAGATCACCGCTCCCGCCCAGCCTGACAGCCGTCCGTCCGCTCGCTTCCCGAGGGAAGAGAGGAGCAGAACACACCAGCCTCCTACCTTAAGCCTTTCGATGGCCTCTTCGCTGCCGGGAGCAAACATGATGCGCTCGTGGAGGCTGGCAACGGAGGCGGCGCGGCTGGAGAGAGCTGACAGGGAGGAAGAGGGGCTGATGCCGGCAATGGCGTTGGTCACTGTGGAGAGATTGTCATGGCGTTGGCTCAGCTCTGCCCCACTAGTGCCATTATTGTTCTCAAAGTCGGACACATCTACGGGCGGGGAAGGAGAGGGGCGGGATGGGGGGAAGACACAAGGGCAGGAAGAAGGAAGAGAGAGAGAAAGAAGACAGAGACAAGAAAAGCTGTTGGGAAAAAAAAAAAAAAAAGTGGCAAGAAGAAAGGCAAAAATCAAAAGAAAAAGGCACAGCATTGGCAGAGCAGGCCAGCAGCAGGGCACGGCTCCCATGCCTCGGCCCCGGCCCAGGACTGTTGTTGGCAGCAGCACGGTAACGGCCTGGGAGCCCTTCCTGGCCTGCTGGGGGTGCTTGTGGCAGCACGGGGTGCCCAAACTGCCCCTCTCAAGCACTCAGAGCCGCCCTGGACATCCTCCCCCATGGGCACGGGGGGCTCTGCCCCCAGCTGCAGTACGCTCTCGCCATTTGCCCCGGTGTCAGAAATGCTGTTCTGGCCCTGAGAAGTCGCAGTGAGGAGGGGACGGGACAGGGGCACGTGCTCCCGGTGGCAGCTCAGCCTGTGGCAGTGGGGACAGAGCCTCCAGCAGCCCGGGCAGGTGCCAGGTCCCGTCTCCCAGCAGGATGCTCACAGCCGCTTCCACTGCCCAGCCCGCGCAGAGACGGGTCGGGATCCCTTATCTGGGGGCCACTGCTTCTAGGGGACAGCCAGCTCCTGATGGAGAACAAGAGCCCCATCACGTTGCAGAGCCCCCCTGCTTCCAATTCGTCCTGTTCCTCTGATGCCCCCGAATGGCCCTCAGCAGGACTGCTCACTGAGGCGTCCCAAGGCCACTCACACCACACTGTGCTTTGCCTGGCGCTTTTTTCTCCCAGGAGCACGCACCGTGCCCGCACAAGCAGCGCCAGCAGCAGCAACCAGCCCAGCAGCAGCAGCAGCAGCAGAAGCAAGGGGAAACACAGTGACAGCATGGGAGCGGCTCCTTTTGGTGAACACACCGCTAGCGCCCTGCCTGGCAGATTTGCAGGGCCTCACCCTGCAGAACACGTGTCCTGGGCTTGGCGAGGGCATGGGCGCAGTGCAGAAATGTCCCTGTGCCACCCGTCCCCGCAGCGGGGCACCAGGCTCCACTGCTGCCCCTTTGCTAGCGCCCCGGGGCCAGCTCTCGCTGCCCTTTCCCATGCTGCACGCATGCTCCTCGGCACAGCCGGCGCCTCCCAAAAGCAGAGAAGCAACACAGAATACCAGTGATGGGGAATACACACATTTGGATCCTTCCGCAGCAGGATGGGCTAAGAGAGAGAGAGGGCAGGGAGCAGGGGGGAAGACAGAAAACAGAACAAGAGTGGGTTCATCTCGGTAGGATTCATGGCAGCCTGAAAGCACGGGGAGGAGAGGACACGGACCCCGAGCATCCTCCTGGCGCCTCGGCTGGGCGCCCTGCAGGATGCTGGCAGTGGGAAATGATAGGGGCAGGGGGGCTGCTGGGGCAAAGCAGCTCCTCCAGGATCGCACATGTGCGTGCAGGGCCTGCTGGAGCTGTCCCAGCAGGGGTGGTGGCTGCGGGGGGATGAAGCCGTGCCACCCTGCTGCGTGGCAGGGCGGATGACGAGATGGCCGAGGCACAGGGCAGGACACAGGGTGGCTCTGGGGACGTCCCCTCCGAGACACCAGCCTGCCTCTGCCCAGCGCCGCCCTGGCGTGGTACCTACTGTCAATGATGTCCCCGAGACCCTGGGCGTAGAGAAGGTCACGCAGGCGGGCCACCTCGTCCTTCAGCTCCCGGATCAGCTTGTTGTTGGGGTCCTCATTGATGACAGCATTGCAGCGGATCTGCTTGGCGCGGTCGGCATACCTGGGGAGAGGCACAACCCTGAGCAGCTGGTCCCAAAACCTCCCGTGCCCTCGTCTAGCTCTCCATCCAGAGCCTACCTTAAAGTGCTGAGTGTCTCATCATAGTTGATGTCGGCGGGGCTGAGCGCAGCGACCATGGCAGTCCTGGAGTTGCCCCCTGCCCAGAGAGATGCCAGGCCTCAGCAGGGTGGCTGTCCCTGCAGGGGCCGTCACCCCCTGCCATGCCCCCCACCAAGCCCTGCGCCCGTGTCCTCACCCAGGTTCTCCCGCAGCAGCCAGGTTAGCACCGAGTCCCGGTAGGGGATGAAATCTGTCTTCTTCTTCTTCTTGTTCTGGGGAGAGGGAGCAGAGGGATGGGCTGCCGGGCTGCTCACTCTCCTCCAAGCAAACACCGCAGCCAGTGCCAGCGCTGTCCCCAGCCACCCTGGGCTGAGCAGTGGGCATCCTGATTCGGGACTGCTCTGCCGGGAGGTGTCTAACGAGGGCTGTGCAGCAACCAGCACACAAAGAGATCTGCCCAGCCCACAGGTGCTCAGGTGGCACCTCACCCCTAAAGGGCTCGTTGCAAACCACCCTGCAATCCACTCCCACCCTTGTAAACCCAAACCCACCCAGCCCTGCCCGAGCACATACCTTATTTGGCCCTGAATCCTGCAAAGAAAGCAGAGAGACTGTTCAGCTCTGCTGCAAACAGAGGAGAGCAGGGAGAGGGAGGTGACAGTGAGCTACTCCCCTCCTCTTCACCCAGCACAGGACCCCAGGTGCTCCATCTCTGGGAGGTGGGAGCTTGGGTGCTCCAATCCCCCTGGAGCTGGGAGTTTGGGTGCTCCACCCTAGATAGCTGGGCGTCCCAGCCCCTCCAGGTACCTACCATTTCGGCCAGTGCAGAGATGACTTTCCCCAGTGTGGTCAAGGACTTGTTGATGTTTGCTCCTTCCTGGTGGAGAGACCAAAAGCCCACATCTTCAGGCCCTGTTTCAGAGCAGTGCTAAAGCCCAGTGCACCGAGGGGATGGAGAAGCCCCAGGACAGGGTAGGCAACCAGCAACTGGTCTTACTGGGCAACCAGCACCTCCCAGCTGGGGCTTACGGACCCTGCTGGCACTGGGCAACTCTCAGACAAAACACCACTGAGGATGTGGAAGTTTCCAGTGTAGCGTGCAAGGAATCAGGTAGGGAAAGGACAAGTGGCACCCAGGGACCGCCTGCCGGACCCACGCCACGCTCTCACCTTCAGCCTCGTGCCCTTCGCACCGGTGGAGTCAGCTCGCTCGCTCCCAGCCAGGTCCACCAGGCTGATTTTGCTGACCTGTGGGCACAGACAGCAGCTATAGCAGGCTCAGCTCATGCCCAGTGTGTGGGCAAATTTCCCCCCACCACAGAGCTGCGCCATCAGCAAGGTGGGAGAAAACACCTTCAGCGAACGTGAGCCTGCTCTGGAGGCGGAGGTGGGTTTGGCCAGAAGCAGGGCTCACATCCTTGCCAGCAGGGACAGTGGCCACATGGGGCCAGAGATGTCCCTCCACAGTGGTCTGGGAGCCCAGCGTGTGGCTGGGACTTGTCCCCATCGTGTTTCAGCCCCCCACCAGCCACACGGTGTCCCCTCAGGCACTGCGGCACACGGAGACCTTGCAGCATTCCCCTGGGGCTCTGCCCTCACCTTCTCGGTGGTGATGTCCGTCTCGGCATCATGTCGCTTCTGGGTGAAGATGATGTTGAAGACGGCGTGTGAGCGGCTGCTGGTCTCGTTCATGTTGGTGGCAGCCACAGTGCTGCAGGGAGAGGAGGGCAGAAGGTGTGACACTCTGCAGGGGACAGCGGGGTGGCTGGGGACAGGTTCAGGACAGGGAAGATGATGGGAAGGCCACTGCAGCCTCGAGAGGACTCTGGGCTCCAGGAGTGACCAGTCAAATTGGGTCACATCCTGCCTCGTCTGGGGACCTCAGGCCCAGCCCACAGCACCAGGGACACAAGCTTCAGCCCACGTGTAGGTGCCTGGGGAGACCCTTTGGGGCTGTCTGGAAGCCCTTCAGATCCTGGTGTTCTGCTTCCACACTCACCGGGCCTTGTTCCCTGAGTCCATGAGATCCTGGATGTCATTGTAGGAGGTCACAGCCAGCTTGGAGAGGTCCTCGACATAGGGGCCCATGAGGGGATGCTCCCTCACCCGCAGGTTCCCCTTGTTCTTGGGGTTCAGGAGGTCTCTCACCCGCTCGCAGTATATCTCCATGTAGCTCACCTAGGGACAGCACGCGCGGGGCTCTGGGTTTCAGAAGGAACACACGGCCGGGCACACGCTGCCATCGCGCCAGGCCTCCACCAACCCATCCCGCCCCCGGGAGGCACGGTGCCTTACCTCCACGGAGTAGGACATGTTGTCGTTGGTCGTGTCGTTGATTCGGGAGAAGAGGTCCTCACACAGCTGCGGGGGAAAGAGCCAGGCTGCTCAGTCCCTGAGCACAGGGATGCTCCACTCTGGGGGACCCAAGCCACGAAGATTTCTGCCTTCTTGCCCCATAACCCAGAGCAGCAGCGACGGGACAGCTCTTGGCAGGGTGGCAGGAAGGCCCCTGATAATGCAGAGGGGACCAGCACCCACAGAGCCTCTCCCCTGCTTCTCCTTCCCTCCCAACCACCCTTTTCCCCTGGGCACCCCGCTCGGGTTCGGGGGAGCCTTTCTGCAGGCGGTACCTGTGGGATGATGCCTTGCTGGTCCTTCTCCTGCTTCCCCATCATGGTGTAGGATTTTCCAGCCCCTGTCTGCCCGTAGGCAAAGATACAGACGTTATAGCCTTCAAAGGCATGCTGCAACATCTCCTCGCCGATGTCCCGGTACACCTGCTTCTGGGATGCATAATTGATGTCTGCGGGCTGCAGAGAGGAGAGAGGAGCGATCAGAGGAGCTCATCCTGCTGCATCCCAGCCCAGCTGCGGGCTCCAGCCAGGCTCTGGCTCCCCGCTGCTTACCGTGGTGTGGGACCAGTAGGAATAGTCAAAGCTGAAGCTTTTTGGTGTCTCTTTGGGTTGCTTCGGGTTCAGGATGGCTGGGGACAGAGAGAGGGATGTGAGGAAACCAGGTGGTACCGTCGCCTCCTGCATCCTGGGCAGGCTGCGATGGGCTTGGTCCCAGACAGTTCCCCGTGGGCTGGAAATCAGCACGGGGTCCCTCCAGCTCCAGGGTGGGGGCCAGGGAGAAGGGCAAAGGCTCTCCAAAACGCCCCAGTGAGCGTGGCGCAGGGAAGCTGCTCCTTCCCGTGGGCTGCCTCCTGCTCCATCACGCACCCGCAGCGCTGCAGGGACAGCCCCTGGCTCGGAGGTCCCAGCCCCCGGCCCCACAGCCCTCCCTGGGGGCCGCGGGGGGCTCTGCCTGCTGCTTGCTCCATGTTTTATTTTCAGTACCTGATCTCCCCGCAGCAGCAGGGTGATTAATGCCCTGTGCTAAACCACCAGCGGAAACAAGAGCCTGCTTTTTCCCATCCCCTGGTGAAAAGGACGTTGCCATGGAAATTGGAGACTGCATCTCTTCTCTTTCTCACTCGTTCGATGCCTTTTTTTTTTTTTCTTTCTCCCCACCCCGTGGAGTGTTTATGATGTTTTTTTCTGAAATAATCGGCACTTGGAGAGATGCGTCAGAAGAAACCCGAAGCAGCAGGGCAGTCACGGGACGCGGCGCTCTGCCATCTCCGGTGACATTGAAACGCCCTTGCGGGTCGGGAGGGGTGCCACGGCCCCGGCCGGGCTGCACGGGGGATCCGGGGGGCTCAGTGCCCATGCAAGGGGCACTTGGCTCCCTGCAAGGGCCCACCAGGGCGCAGAGGTGGCAGTAGGAAAAGGGTGCTCCCAGCTGCGGTGATGGGGCTTTGCTGAGCAGCTGGAGGAGCTGCACAAATTCACCCCGTATCACAGCATCTCCCCCAGGATGGGATGCTCGGCTGCTGTCCTGTGTGTCCATCACACCACCCGAGCACACCAGCAGCGTGGCCTGCCTGCGCCGAGGCACGCGGTGACCCAGCACACTCCTGCTCGGGATGGTTGGGAGAAAAAAAAACACTTGTTCTCCTGCGCTCCGTGCAGGCTGGGTCCTAAATTAATGATGAAGCCTGCCCACGAGTGCCAGGGTCGCTAGGGAACGGGCTTGGCCGTATCAGATGGACAAGCATGCCCTTGACCACGAAGGTGACAGAAGAGGCGAGGGTATGGGAGGAGAGCTGCCACCGCTCCTGGCTGCTGGTCCCGGCATGCCAACACACACTCATTGCATGCGGGGTCCTGCACCGGCCAGGACAGACAGGGTGCCACTGGGCTGTCCGTCTGCAGCCGGACCAGAGCCAGAGGCTGGCTGTAAAGGCCAACAGTGTGTGAAGTGGGGTCAGGACCAAAAACCGCAGCAGGGAGCTGCGGCAGCCAAAGCTCTCGGCCACAGCCCAGGCTGCGCCTCCAGAAGGGGCTCAGACATCCCCTGAGCTGCCACCAGGCGCAGGTCCCTGCCGAGACCCAGTGCCTCTGTGCCTCCCCTGGGGCCGGGGATCACGCACCCAGTGTGGGGCCCCTCTGGGCAGAGGTGGCTGCAGGGCAGGCAGAGCGTCTCCGGTGCCTTCTGGCCAGGTGTGCACGTTGTGGGGCCGATGGCCTCGTGGCGCTTTGGGACTGCCCCGGGAGAAGCGATGGGAAGGGACAGCATGGGGAGGCTGCTGCCGGCACCGTGCCGTCTGTGCCGGGCACGGGGCTGAGCAGGGGCCGGGGATGGCACCGGGCGGCTCCGGGTGCCTGGCAGCCCCAGCTGTGGCCGCCCAGCTGCCTGGGGGGGCAAGTCCCCAGCCTGGACAGGGCTGGGAAATGGAGGATGGAGGAGAGGAATTGTGCCACAGCCCGCTGTGTCTCCCTTCCCGTCCCCGAAGCGGAGGCACCCTCCGTGCCCCTTTCTTTTCTGGTTATTTGGCACCGAGTGGATGGACGCTGCCGGGGGCTTTCCCTCACCGCCCTTCCTGTTACTGCTTGAACCCCACCTGTGTGGGGGGACCCCCGGGGTTTTGCAAAGCTGGCCAAAGGAGAGGGGAAAAAAGGAGGTGGGGAGGAAAGAGAGACAAGAGAGGGGGGAGGAAAACATCTGGAGATATCCCTTGGCTTTGTGACAAACGAGGGACAAGTATTGAGCAGGATAAAGCAGAAAAACTACACAGAGAGAAAATCATCATCGTATTTTAAATCCCTGTGTTTTGCCATGACAACTAACATCCCACAAGTCCTCAGGCTAGAATGAAACCCTGGAGAGCAAATGTTGGGGGGGGGGGATGCCTGGAAAAACGCCTGGGCTGGCAGCACCGGCAGCCGGGCTCCTCCTGCCCCCGGCTCCCAGCCCCCTGCCATTCAGCGCCGCGCTCGCCCTGGGGGACGCGGCTCCAGCCGGGGAATATTAATGGGCTCACGGGAAGGAACATGGGAAGGAAGCCGGGTCCCCATCCCTGCAGCACCGCCACAGGAACAAAGCTGCAGTGTTGGTGGGTGGGTGGCCACCGCGAGCCAAAGGGGGCGGTGGCTGGAAATTTGGGGGAAAAAAGGGCTGCAGAGAAGGGCTGGCTCCTTCCTCCTCGCCTCCCTTCCCCAGCCACCCCCTGCGCCCAGTGAGGCTTAACGAATGACGCCGAATGAATTATGCAGAGCACAGACCCCTTCCAGCCATGCCACAGGGATCAGACCGGGCTTTGTCGATTCATCGCCCAGCGGCTGCAGCGGGGCGCGGGGGAGAAAAACCTCGCAGTCAGCAAAGGGCCGGCCGGGAGCTGCAGCCGTGGCGCCCACGCTGGGGGGGGGCGTGCCCGACTGAATGGCTGCCACGCTCCGAACCTGATCCTTCTTGCACCCCAGGGACCCGCCAGACGTCCCCAGCACGTCACGCTCGAGCATCCTCGCCGGCGGTGTGCGCCACGGGGGTGGCTCGCGCCGGCGCTTCCCCCGCCGCCGGTGACGCAGGAAGCTCCAGCCCCGCGGGCGGGCGGGAGTTATTTTAGATGCTGTCCCATCTGGAGGCTTTCAGAGCCAAATAGAAGGGACGCGGCCACCATTTCCACCATGAGCACCTACGGCCCCTTATTTAAAGAGGGGTCGAGCCCTGCTCCAAACCCCTGCCCCTCCATCGCATCCGCACGGCGACTCCCGGCCCTGCTGAGGCGGGGACGGGGCGTGCGTTATACTGATCCCCAACACTCTGGTTTACGGGGGTGGCCCCCGCGATGGTACTCACTGGTGGTGCTTCCCGACATCTGGATGATGCATTTGGACTCCCGGCTCATCTCCCGGGAGTTGAAGGGCCGGACGCGCACCGCCACCTTGACGGACGCTCCCGCCATCGCGCCAGCCGGAGGTGGTGCTGCTAACGGGGAGCGGCGGCTGTCCTGCGCGGGGGAGAAGAGGGGTTAGGAGAGCTCACGTGTGAACCCCCACGACGCGACCCTGCCGGAAAAATGGATGAAAGGCCGAGCCTGAATCAAGCCAAGAGGATGAGGTTTGCAGTGGGACTAAGCCCTTTGGGAACCCAGCACCAGTGCCCGCCAGCCACGCGCCCCGTGGTGCCCCTTCTGGGTTCCCACAGCCAGGGACAGGGTCACGGGGCACAGCCAGCATCACACCGGCCCCCAAGGGCAGTGCTTCCACCCTGGAGCTCCCCTCGCCTGCAGGTGAGCCCACGGCCCCATGCCCATCCCCATGGCCTCCTGCCTGCAGCCCCTGCACGGCAGGACCACGGGGAGGAAAACCAGCACATTTCGGCTCAAGGGCAGGTGGCAGGAGGAGGCTGACAAGGTCAGACAGGATGATCTTCGAGGTCTTTTCCAACCCGAGCGATTCTGTGACCCTATGGCAAACATTTCGGTTTGCCCATCAGCACGCTTGGTGAGGACTGACAGCCCCGACGTCCCGCCCTGCGCCACAGGGCTGGCACTCAATAGATATTTTCCACTTAATCTAGCTAACCCAACGATCAATTATCTCACCAAGCAAGGGCCATCTCTGCCAGCGGAGCCCCAAAAGCCTCTGGGAGCGGGCAGGAGAAGGCACGAGGGCAGCACAGGACCCGGGGCTCGGAGGAAGGGGCAGTGCCTGCGGGAGATGCACGGGGCAAGCCCTGGCCCAGCTCCGGTTCCTTGAACCACATCTCGTGGCAACCAGAGCAACGCAGATGGGTGCTCCTCAACGCAAGACGGCCTTTCCCGTGGCACAAGTGAAAATACAGCTCCATTTGTGGAAAATGTGGAAGAAAGAAAAACCCACGCAACAGTCCCAAGAGACAGGAACCGCTTTGAAAACAACTGTGTTTGGTCAGTTTGGTTTTCGGTCCCAAAATGGAAAAAAAAAATAAAAATAACACATACGCTCTGCCCAAAGGCAGGTAGATTCATGGTGCAATGGAAAATTTGCAGCCAGAAAGTGGGGACAATAAACTATGACCAAAAGGAAAGAGGAAAAAAAATGCGTTTTTGTTTGTTTATTGGGGGTTGTTTTAGTTTGGTTGTTTGTTTTTTTTCTGCAAAATGACATGACATATTGCTGGGCGGAAGGGCTGCCGGGCCATTTCCCCCGCAGCCCCCTCCAGCCCCATTGCTTCCCCCCCAGGTGCTCTCCTCGTTGCGTGGCCATTCCTCCCCAAGTGCTGTGCTGCTGCCCCTTGGTCCTGCAGGCTCAGGGTCCCACCCTGGCCTGTCCCTGGCCTCATCCTCGAGCTAACACCGTGCCTTCTGCCCTCCCGGCGGCCCCGTGCCCAGCACGACCTGACTGCTCCAGCCACCTCCTTGCCTCGCTGCTATTCTCAGCCCCGTGCCTGCCGCAGAGAAGCTGCCCGGGCTCCATTTTCTGCCTCGAGCCGCTCCATCCATTTCCTTCAGCTTCCCCAGCTGCCAGCGCAGCCTCCCCCTCGCCCCGCTGCGCCTCGGCGCTCCCAGCGCTGCCATTCTCCGACCCGCGGCACCGAGACAAAGGCTGCCTGTGCCTGAGCCAGGCTGGCGCCGGGCCGCAGCACCTCTGCGCGCCTCCCCCTCCCCAACATTTGGGGTCTCCGGCCAGCCGCAGCCCCCCACGGCTGTGGGGCTGCCCCATAGGGAAGCCCCATGGACCTGGAGCTGCGGTTCCCCAGCCACGAACCCCCGGCACCCTACCGAGAGCGGTGGGCGCGTGGCGGCGGGGAGCGCTGCTTGCAGCCCCCCCGGCACAGCCGGCCTGGCAGACGGAGCGCGGCCCCTGCCCAGGGAGGGTCAGCCAGCGCCCGCTTTAATCCACCGTCGAGAGAAATTCAATAGCGCAGTCGGGCAGCGCTGGGCGCGCTCCAGCTCCTGGCGGGATCGGGGTGGGAGGCACAGAGGGAGACCCCCACGGGGCCACCGCGGCCGTGTGCCATCTCCCCTCCCGGCAAACCTCCCTCTTGGCCACCCCCCAGCACGAGGGCTAGAGAGCAGCAATTAATGGGATCGGCTGAGATTAATTGGGCAGGGATAAGCCAGAGAAGGCTCCCGTAATCCCGAGGATGCCCGCGCCAGCCCTGCCACACCCCGCCCTGCCACCGCCAAGGTGACCAGCGGGATGGGGCACGCTGTCCCCCGGTGCCACCCGTCCCCCAGTGCCACCGGCAGGTAACACCACCCAGAGGAATGACGTGGGGCCGCGCCACAGCCCCTTCTAGGAGAAACCCATCCCCTGGGTGCCGCAGGGTGACACCGGTCCAGCCACAAAAGGCTCGCCCCTCCCTAGCCCTGCGCCCCCCGGGGGCTCCCCGCTGGGGTCCCTGCCTTCCCTCCGCATCCCTCCCCATGCTCCCACTCCCCCCGCGATGTGACACAGCTCGATGGAAAAGCCCCTGCGTTGTCCCCATCACCCAGGCCCGTAGGGATTGCTTATTCATTATTTTTCCCCTTTTGATGGGGTTGCGCAGCCTCCACCCCGAGGGCCCTGGGGAGCATCTCCCCTCCATCCACCTGCCCTAAGATCAGCCCCCGGGTCTCCCCATGCTCTCCAGGGCAGCGCCCTCGCCCCCCAGACCCCATGGGCAGCAGGATGCCCCCGCTCCCCATCCCTTCTCCCTCAGCGCGAGGGGCCGTGACGGTGCAGTTTTTCGCCCTGCGGCACCACACGGGCTTGGGCAGCGCCCGGAGGCGAGCGGGGCCCCGTGGGGACAGCTCAGGGCCGGTGGCTTTGTCCCCACCACCCGCCCGGCTCCTCCTCGCCACCCCAGCGTGGGGCACGGCCATGGGGCAGCCTCGTGCCACCTGCGCCTCGCACGGTGTAAATATGTGGGGGCTCCGGTGGTGGGGCTTCTCCCACCTCAGCCAGAGGCCGCGGACACCCCCACGGGGGGACGTGGGTGCCAGCACCCCATGGGGAGCTGCGGCCACACGTGGGGACGGGGACAAAAGGGGCTGAGCGGCGAGGCTGTGCGGCAGCCCCTGCCCTGCAGCCATTGCCCCCCAGGACTCGGCGGCGCTCCGGTCCCGTCCCCAAGGTCGGCGGTGGCAGCTCGTCCTTGCTGCGCCCTCCGCCGCCGCCCCCCGTGCTCAGAGCCCCTCCAGCCGCCTCTGCTGCCGCCGTTCACTCTGGAGCGGAATGACGGCGGGATGGCGCAGCGCCACAGCCACCTGCCGCGGGGGGCACAGGGGGGGGGGACAACGGGAGCGGGCGGCTCGTTCTGGACTGCCGACCCCATTACCGAGCCCGGTACCGAGCCCGTTACCGGGGACCACGGGAGCATCCCCCCCCCCGCCCGGGGCGGGATCCTTCTGGAAGCCGGGGCGGCTCCCCCGCCAGCCTCGCCTCGGTGCCCGCAACATGGCCGCCTCCCCCCAGCCCCCCCCAAAGCCGTGATGGGGAGGCGGCGGCGGCGGCCGCATCCCGGTGCCGCAGCCCCCAAACCTGGCGCGGCGGAGCGCTCCCTCCCGCCGCCCCTACCTGTGCCCGGTGCCCGTGGCCGGCGGGGCGCTGCGCTCAGCCGCGGGCGGGGGGGGCCGGCATGGAGCGGGGCCGTGCGAAGCGGGGCCGGGGCCGGTGCCGTGCCCGTGCCGGTGCCGGTGCCGGTGCGGGCGGTGTCAGCCCCGCCCCTGCGGCCCCGCCCGGCCCCGCCCCGCCCCCGCGCGCTGATTGGCCGCCGCCGTCCGGGGGGGGCGAGCCGGGGATGGAGCGGTGACGTCAGCGCATCCCCCCCCAAAAACGGGCCCGCGCTGCGGAACAGCCGCAAGGGCGCGGGGAGGGGGCGGGACCCCCGCGTCGCCACGGCGACCGTCACATGGCAACCGCTACCATGGCAACCGATACCATGGCAACCGCCACCGGTCCTCCCCCCCCCCCCCATCCTCGCCCCGCGCCTGCTGCCCCCAGCCCGGGCACCGCTGCCCACCGTGACCACCCCAAGGCACCACCTGCCACCACCGCTGCCATGGGCACAGCGCGGCTCCATGACCCCCGTGAGCCCCTGTGAGCCCCCGTGAGCCCCCATGACCCCCATGAGCCCCAATGAGCCCCCATGAGCCCTGCCAGCCAGCCGAGGTGTCACCCTACATCCATCACACGGGGGCACGGGGATGTTTGCGGTGGCAGCCGTGCTCATGGACATTCATGAAACCCCACTGGCAGCATGCTGGGGCCGCAGGCCGGGGCTGGTGGCACATTAACCGGGCCACGAGGCGGCCAGGGCAGAGTCCGTGGTGGCGGGGGGAGCGCTTGGGGTCAGGGTCCGGGGGGACGCGGAGTGCTGCTGGCAGGGGATGCGTGGTGCCGCGGTGCTGGGCGCCAAGCGGGCTGCAGCTGCCGCTCCTCTCCTCCGGGCTCAGCTGCGGGGCACGGCGGGGCACGCCATGGCCACCATCCCGCCGCCCCAGGGGCTGCTGCGGCCGCTGGCCGTGCCGCAGAGGCTACTGCTGGGGCCGGGCCCCAGTAACGTGCCCCCCCGCATCCTGGCGGCCGGCGGCCGGCAGCTCCTGGGCCACATGCACCCCGAGATGCTGCAGGTGAGGTGCCCCCGTCCCGCCTCCCGCACCCCGTGGGGGGCCGGGGCGAGGGGTGACGGCGGCGCCGGTCCCCACCGCAGGTGATGGACGAGATCAAGGCGGGCATCCAGTACGCCTTCCAGACCCGGAACCGCCTGACGCTGGCTGTCAGCGGCACCGGCCACTGCGCCATGGAGGCTGCCCTCCTCAACCTGCTGGAGCGCGGCGACACCGTGCTGGTGGCCGTCAACGGCATCTGGGGACAGCGTGCCGCCGACATCGCCGGGAGGCTGGGTATGCGGGGACGGCCGGGCAGCTCCCATGGCCTGCTGTCCCCACCCTGGTGGCGGTGGCCTCATGCAGAGGGCTCCGGGGTTCGGTGGGGTGACGTCCCCCTGCGTACGGGGCCTTCTGGCGAGCCCGTGGTTAACGCCTGCCCCATGCCCTGCGGCTGGAGGCGAGCCCGACCCTCCCTGTCCCTCTGCTCAAATCCCTCCCAGGTGCCGAGGTCCGCGAGCTGCTGAAGCCTCCAGGCGAGTACTTCACGCTGCGGGACATCCAGGAGGTGCGTGGCAGCCGCGGGGCAGCAGGCGCGGGGCCGGCCCCTCGGCAGCATTCACCCCCCTGCTTTCTCCCCCCAGGGCCTGGTGCGGCACAAGCCCTCCGTGCTCTTCATCACCCACGGCGAGTCCTCCACAGGGGTGCTGCAGCCGCTGGACGGGCTGGGCGAGCTGTGCCACCGGTCAGCAAACCCTGACGTCCTCCGCTGGGGCTGGGACGTGGGGATTGACGTGCTGGGGACACGGGGGGGTGGTGGCAGCACGGGGTGGCAGGGCGAGGTGGCAGTGGTGTGGTGCTGAGCCCTTTCCTCCCCCAGGCACGGCTGCCTGCTGCTCGTGGATGCGGTGGCGTCGCTCGGGGGAGCACCCATCCTGATGGACCAGCAGGGTGAGAGCCACGGTGCCGCCGTGGGCACACGGGGGACCAGAGGGGTCCCACATGTCAGGGCTCACACCCCCACCTGCTGCTTCGTGCTGATGCTGGCAGTAGCTGCCTTGGCTGCAGCTGCAGGCCCCGTCCCTCTCGGGGGACCATTGGGGTGCCAGCGCATCCCCCAGAGCAGGGCGAACGCGACCAGGACCCGCAGTGCATGTCCCCTGTGCTCTCCGCTGGCAGCAGTGGGCTGGGGGCTCAGTGCGGTCCCTCTCGTGCAGAGATCGATGTCCTGTACTCGGGGTCGCAGAAAGTCCTCAGCGCTCCCCCCGGCAGTGCCCCCATCTCATTCAGCGAGCGAGCAAGGTAAGGGTGGCCCTGAGAGGCGATGGGGCTGGGGGCACGGGGGGCTGCCACCCCCCTGCTTTGCCAGCTCTCTGCCAGAGCCATCCCTGTGCAGCGGTGCCAACCCGATGCTTGCTCTGGGGCTGGCAGTGGGTAAGGGGGAGCTCTGCCCTCCCCTCTGCTCTGGCTCCAGCCCTGCGCTCTGCTTTGCCAGGGAGAAGATGCTGAAGAGGAAGACAAAGCCCCCGTCCTTCTACCTGGACATGGGCTGGCTGGCCAACTACTGGGGCTGCGACAACAAGCCACGCATGTGAGGGCAGGCTGTCCCGCCATGCGTCGCTTCCCTCCATCCCCAAAGCCCCCTCCTCACCTCAACGCTCTGCCCCCTGCCTGGGTCCCCTCGGTGGGGGCAGCAGGGCCCTGCCACCCTCCCCATCGCCCACCATCCTCGCAGGGCCAGGCGCCAGCCCTGGGGGGCTTGCAGGAGCTGCCCTGCGGGGGCTGAGCCCACCTGGGTGCTGCTGGGCTTTTGCAGGTACCACCACACGGCGCCCATCAACAGCTTCTTGAGCCTGCGGGAGGGCTTGGCCATGCTGGCGGAGCTGGTGAGCGGTGCGGGGCAGCGGGATGGCCGCGACGGGTGATACCCGCGCCGTGGGGGGAGCCGCAGGTGCCTGGCTGTCCCCAGTAGCAGTGGTGGGGACCGACTGACTCCTCTGTGCCACCAGGGCCTGGAGAGCTCGTGGGAGAGGCACCAGGCCAACTGCACCCTCTTGTGCCAGGGGCTGAGGGAGATGGGGCTTGAGCTCTTTGTGAAGGAGGAGGTGAGTGCAGGGAGCACATCTTGCTGGGAGCGTCTCTGGGGGGGCTGGATGCTGGGGAGGAACCCCCAGCCTCCCTGCTGGGCTCTCCCCTCACGGAGGCAGCTGAGGGCTGCGGGTTGAGCCCCCTTCCTCTCTCCTCCAGGTGGCGAGGCTGCCCACCATCACCACCGTCAGGGTGCCCGAGGGCTACGCCTGGCAGGAGATCACGGCCTTTCTGATGAACGAGCACGGCCTCGAGATCGCCGGGGGCCTGGGGCCCTCCGTGGGCAAGGTGGGCACCGCGCTCCCCTCCTGTTGCCCCCCAGCCCCGCACCTGACCCAGCCCGCCTCCGGCAGTGGGTACCCCGCGGCTGGCCGGTGCACACTGAGTGCCAGCTGCATGCCCCAAAAGGGGAATTGCTGCATGTCATCGAGTGGCTACACACACAGTTAGTGGGATCACGTCTTTACCTTGACTGAGAGTGACAAATAGGAAGAAACAGGGATGTGAGCATGCACGCGCGTGCACACGCTGCTCCTCGCATGCCCCATGCACTGTGGGAGCCGGTGCTCCCCGGGTGGATTCCGCAGGGAGAAACTCGTCCTTCTCCTCCCAGGTCTTGCGAATCGGCCTCATGGGCTACAACTCGACCAAAGACAACGTGGAGCGTGTGCTCGGGGCCCTGCGCGATGCCCTGCAGCGCTGCCGCCGGAGCAGGCTGTGAGCACCGCGAGCCGGGGGGCTCCTCTGCCCACCGGGGGACCTGGCAGGAGGCGCTGCCATCCCCAGGGACCCACGCGGGGCCGTGGGGTGCTCAGGAGTGGGGTACGTGCTGGTGGCAGTGGGCGTCTGTGCCTGCATGGGACCAGGTGTTGGATCCTCGTGTGCCAGGTGGGAGAGCAGCCTGTTGGCAGGACACGGTGCAGGGGCAGCTAAAAGCCCTCCTCCCCATCCCTCACACAGGGTCGCTCCTCGCCCCGGTGCCCTGGCCCCGCATCCCCATCCTCTCCACCTCTCCCGGCCCCGATGCTCAGCAGCCCTGACCCATGGGGTGGAGGCAAGACCCGAGCGCAGGGCCCTTCCCCTCCCGTCCCTTCCATCACCACCACCACCATCCAGCTGCCGCAGACGCGTGCTCCTTCCCTGGCACTGCCTTTCCTGAATAAAGCACCACGGTGCTCCTGGCCCTGCGTCTTGCCTGGTCTCGACGAGTTTCAGGGCCGCGTCCCCCCTTCCCCAGCCGACAAGGCCCAGAGCCCCCCGCAGCCCCATTCCCCCTCTCCCTGCAGACAGTGGGGGTGAGCAGGGGGTGCCTGGATGGGGTGGCAGCAGGTCCCGCTCAACTCCTCGTGGGGATTTCTCTCTGCACCTTGACAAGGAGCTGGGACATGGCCGAGCGGCGCGCGTCGTCCTGGATCCGGTAGACCTGCAGCTGAGCAGACCCATGGGTGATGAGGGAGGGGAAGGGAAGGGGCTCCCCTCTCGGCTCAAGCCCCACGGCGCTGCAGCAGCAGGGTGGGCAGCGGGTAAAAGGAATTGTCAGGGGCCGGGGGCTCTTGGGGGCAAACCCAAGCCTGTGCCTGGCACCGTGAGTGGAGGGGCAGGGACCCCCATCGCTCCCCCCGGTTACCTGGCTGAGCAGGACGTCAAAATAGGCTGTGTCCCAGTACGCCCCGTCCTCAGCAGGGAGTCGCAGGAGGGCTCTGACCTCGGGGTCTGCCTGCAAGCCCTTGGCGCTCGCGGGGAGGCCAAAGTGAAAGTGAAGGAAGCGTGGGGGGTCCTGGGCGAAGGCCTCCACCTTCGGGTAGAGCGCAGCGAGGTCCAGGCGCTCCCCATGGAAGAGGTTCTCCTCTGGGTGTAGGAAGTGGGGTAGGCGCCGGGTGGCCAGGCAGCGCAGGAGGACCACCAGCAGCCTGTAGACGGAGCCCTCCAGGTCCTGCCAGTCCTCCGGCGAGGGAAACAGCTCCGTGCTCCACAGCAGCACCGTCTGCGGGGTGGGGAGAGGGGGTGCAGGCTGTGCCGGGGGGAGCCTGGCCACCCCACCAAGGCTGCGCCTTCAGATCCCCAGCAGGAGGTGCTTTGTGAGGGATAAACACCTTCCGTGCTGTTTTTTTTTTTTTTTTTTTTTCCTGTTTGTTTGTTTTTTAAAAATGTCAAAGAGCACGGTATGAAATAAAGCCCCCTGGATTTGCTTTCAGCTGGGGCCGTTCCCTCGTCAGCGATGACTTTGCTGCGTTCTCCACCTCCGCCCTGGCGAGCCAGCACAGGGCAGAGCACACCGTGATTGTGACACCGGGTGCCCAGAGTGGCACAAACAGGTTCAGTGGGGAGAGAGGCTCTTGTCAGAGCGAACGCCAGCCCCAGCCCTCCACCTCCCAGCACGGCAATGCCACCCCCAGCAGTGACCGAGCCACAGCAGGGCCCAGGGCATGTGGCACCGCACGGCCTGCGCCAGGATCTGCCCTACCTTCAGGTGGTCGAAGGAGAGGCCGGCTCTCCCATCCTTCTCCCTCCAGTCCTGGCTGCTGAGCTGCTCCAGCAGGCGCAGGCTGTCCAGCCGGGGCCCCTGCAGGGTGTCCACTGCCCAGAGCAGCCTCAGGACGGGGAGGTGAGCCGAGGATCTGGAGAGAAAGGGATCTGCTGAGGGAGGCTGGAGACCCCGCGGGGCCCAGCCGGGGAGCGAGGGAAGGATATCTGCAGCTCCCAGGACTCCGCTCTCAGGCGCTGCCACATGCTGGCACCCTGCTGCATGCAAAGCCTGAGCAGGAAGCTGATTGCTGCCACCCCGTGCGCTGGTTTAGCTCCTGCGAGCGGCTCAGGGGCCTCCTTTGGCACCTGAACACCCTGCTGGCACAGCCTGGCCCGGGCAGGCGATCTGCGGCAGCGGGGTACACGGCACACCCCATGTACCAGCCTCTGCTTCCCCAGCCTTTCGGTGCTGCCAGCAGGATGGATGGGCACAGGTAGGGCCAGCGCCATGCTGTGCGTGCTGGAGCCACTCACCTCCAGCAGTGGGGAGAGGCTGGGACAAAGTGAGCCTCTGCCGTGGCCTTCTGGAGGCTGCCCTCGGGGAAGCCCCTGTCGCGCTGCCGCCCCTCCAGCCTGAGCGGCTCCTGCTGCCTCCTCACCACGGGGACGATGTCGAAGCGGACGGTCTTCCAGCCACCGCGGACCAAGAGGGACAGCTCCATGGCATCTTCCTTCAGGTTTTCAGCGCTGAGGTCGCCTAGATGTGGAGGGTTTGGCCACGTGGCAGGAGGAGGAAGGTTAGGAGGTTACCGCAGCCGGTCCCGCAGGCTGAACTGGGTGTGCACCGCAATACCTGCGGGCTCGTCCCACCCCACTCGAGTCATCCCTCTCCAATGCTGCGGTTTGGCTGCGGTTCCCCAGCGAATGCCATCTCCAGACCCCGCTGGGGTTGTTTTCGGGAAGGAGATGCATCGCTGCCGGGGGGCTCGGGGCCGGGCCAGCGGAGCGGGCACAGCAGGTACCCACGCAAGCCCCGAGCGGCAGAACTGGGCTGCACGGTTTGGCAGCAGAGTGACGCCAGGAAAGAGAACGTGACCTATGAAATATTGATCAGGAAAGGTCTCAGGATGCAGGGGCAGAGGAAGAGGAAGCATGGACTTGGATGAGGAGGAAGGAGGGAATGGTGGGTGTGCTGGGGCCGAGGTAGGGCACTTTTGGGCCCTCTCCTCCCCTAACATCCCCTCTTACAGCCTCCTCCAGGGGCTGCCTGCGCTGGGCGCTGTGGGAATCCAGCCAAGCAAGGAGTAAAGCAGCTGGGGCAAGCCAAGAACGCCGATTCCCTGTGCAAATTGCAGGGACCAATGGGAGAAACATGCCCATGCCAGCACCCAGTGAAGGGTGGGCATGGCAGGGAGCGGTCAGCATCCCCTTCCTTAGCGGGGAGCCAGCTCCCAGCCGGGGACGTGCCCCGGTGCCATACACACCTGGCTGGAGAAGGAAGCGGTGCTGGCAGTGCACGATGGCCGAAACAAGGAGCTCTTTCAGGCGCTGGAGGACTTTGCCCGGTGCCAGGTGCCGCACCGTGCCACCTCCCCGCTCCACCTCACCCGCGCTGGTCCAGTCCTCCACGCCGGTCACCGCAGAGGGCACTTCAAGGTGGCAAGTGCCGGGATCCCCGGGCTGGCACGGCCATACCCACAGCGCATCGCCGTCGAGGCGCAGGGGCACCTCCACCGTGACGGCGTCCTCGGAGGCGCGGAGCGTGAACTCGAAGGCTTCCAGGTTCCTGCAGTAGTCCACGAGGAAGCGGGGCTCCGCGCCGTGGACGTGCTCCAGGAGGGTCAGCAGGATGTCCTCCGCCTGCTGGAACTGCTGCACCCGCTGCCCCTGGCGGGACACAATCACCCCCAGGTAGCTGCGCCAGCGGGACCCGCCGGCTGTCATGGCTGGGGCCGCGCAGCTCCGCCGGCTGCGAGTGGGAGCGCGGCGCCGTGGGATGGAGGGCGGGGAGGCAGCTGGGCGGAGGGAAACCCCGGCTGCTGACAGCTGGGGCGGGAGAGACCGAGCCACGCCATCGCCCCACGCCATCGCCCCACGCCATCGCCCCATGCCATCGCCCCACGCAACCCCGCTCTCCTCTGCATGCTGCCAGCAGCCCTGGCAGAGGGGTGAAGGGGAGACGGGGGCCGGGATGGGGTGAGGCGTGGGGCCCCTCTGTCCCCTTTTGGGGCCTGTCCGTGCGCACCCACGCGGCCCCAAAGCCACACAGCCCCCGCCTGCCCTTCCCCAGCGCTTTGCCCCACCGCCGTGCGCCCTGCAGAGGGTGCGGGAGGTGGATTCCCTGCGCCTCCCTGCCTGCCTCCACAGCAGGGTCTTTCCCCCTGTCCTTCCTCCAGGAGAGGCTGGAGGAAGCAGAGGCTCGGCGGTGCCACCCGATGCGTGGGCATCCCTGCTGCTCCACGAGGGCCTGGGCCAGGCCCTGCTGGGGGCTCACAAGTGGCCAGTGGGTGCGGGTGGGGTGGAGCTGGAGGCTCTGAGCCACCAGGAGCAGGACAAGGTGAGCCCAGATCCTCCCATCCTCACAAAGCGGCTCAGGAGCCTCTGGGAGAGGCTTTCTTAGGCAGGAATTTGCAGTGGAGGGGACCGGCAGGGTGAAGGCTAGGAGCCCTCAGTGAATCCAGCTGTGCTGTGCCCGCCAGGAGGACGGCTGGGGCTGGGGCTGCCAGCAGGGGCCACGGTGGAGACGCAGAGGAGGAGCGGGCGTGCTCGTGCTGCAGCCTCTGCTATAATCCGCCTGGAAACCCCTCGGGAGCTCTCGCAAACGCGGGGTGGTTTGGCTTGTTTTCCAAGCTGCAATGCATGCCTGGGAGCAGCGGGGATTGGGGGAGCATGGGGGGGTCGCAGCTCATAAGAGCGGTTCAGAGGGGTACACGCACAGGAAGAACACCACCCCCCGACGCAAAGCGAACAGTCCCTGGGGAGTGAGGAACTGCAGCCAGAACAAGTCTGCAAGTCATTGACATCAAAGCTTGTTCAGGAACCAAATGCAACTGCATGAAAAACCTCCTCCCCCGAATTCCTGTGACGACCCTCCCCACCCCTGGCGAGCAGGGAGCTCTCGGACCCCTCTTCCCTCTGCTCACCCTCACTGGGACAGCTCGTGTCCCCGTAAGGGACCTGGCTGACAGCATCGTGGCTTTTCTTTGACTTGGGCAGCAGCAAAGGCAGAGCAGCCAGAGGCTGGGTGTGCCAGCATCACCCCAAGATCTCCAGTCGCATCCCTGGTCTCAGGTCACCCACCAACAAAAAGCTTCAGGGATGAGCCTGGCCCTGCGGCAGGCTCGTAGGATGCAAATCCTGCCTGCAGGTGAGAGGCACGGCCACACGCGGCGAAGCGAGGGGTGTTCAGGGCAGAACGAGGACGGGACACCGAGCCATAGGCTCAAACTCAGCACAGAAACATTCGAGGTGAGGCATCGGGAAAAATTTCCTAACAGCAGTGTCTGTTAGAGCATGGAATAATCTTCCCGAGGAAGTGCTGGAATCGCCATGGCTGGAGTGGTTCGTGCCTGGTGGAGACAAGTCACCGGGGACGCTCGCGGGGAACGGCCCGGCGCTGGCAGAGCGGCTGGGCTGGATGAGGTAATAGGTCGTTTTCCATCCCTGCGTTTTATGGTTCTGCGAATTTTCACTCTGTTAGAAACGAGAGAGAAAACAACCAGAAAGGAAAAAAAAAAAAGGAAGAAAAAAAAAAAAGTGCGACAGCTAGAAAGGGAGAGGAAAAAATAAAAAACTACTGGTGGCAACGGGGACGGCTCGGATGGCGCCCGTCACAGCAGGGGCACCGCAGCAGGATGGGACCCTTGAGTCCAGCCCCTGCTCTGCTCCTCCTCCGGGCTTCCTGGGGGAGCCCCCAGCCATTGCCACCCCCAAAAAGAGGCCGGGGCCTGACGGAGAGGCAGAGGTGGGAGGCACATCTGCCCCCAGCAGACCGAACCCGGCTGCTCTGCCTTGCTCCCCGCTCCAGCGTGGGCTGGGGGGTTTGGGGGGGACACGCATCCGCCACACGCAGCCCCGAACGCGGGGATGGGGCCGAGCGAGGAGGCCTGCCCCTTCCCAGCAGCCTCCCGCACGCCCCAGGGAGCCAGGAGTCAGCCTCAGAGCAGAGCGGCCTCGGGCAGAAAGGACAGGATGGGGCGGGGGGGAGAGGGAGGCAGGGGACTGAGAGAGGAAGAGAGAGTAATTTAACATGACAGGCTGTTTATTTTGGCAAAAACGGTCTCCTTTCAACAGATTTCAAAGCCCAGCCCCGGGGTTGGGGGGGGACCACACAGACAAGTGGGAGAGAGGGGCTGGGGGCGTCTGATGGGGCTCCCGGACCCTGCAGCTGGGCTGGGGTTCCGTGGGCACCGGGGCTGGATGGGGACGGAGCAAGGACCAGTGAGGACCAGCGGGGACAGAGCGGGGACCGGCTCGCACTGGCACCCTGGGAGCCGGGGCACACGCAGGCGGGCGGTGGGGGCACGAAGCCGCGCGCGCTCCCGCACGCACGTGCTCGCCTGCACGCACGCGTTCACACGCTCCCCCGGCCCCGGCTCCTTCCTCTGGGCCAAGGCTCAGCTGGAGCCTTGGATCCCCCGGCGAAATTTCAAAAGAGGCTTTTTTTTTTTTTAAATAAATAAATAAAAAAGCTGCTAGTAAAGAAATAATTATTATAATCACATTAAGAGTTTGGCTGTTAAAAAAGCCCTGCGAGAGCTGCCTTAGCAGGGAAGGCTGCTAACAGCAGGGGGGGAGCAGTTTTCCTACGTTTCGCTCTCTTTTTTTTTCAGTCCCAGTCCACCCCCCCCCCCTCCTTCCTCCCCTTTATCCTGGGAAATGAAAACAATTTATTTAATGATGGATCGTCCCTTTCTCTGGTCACTGACCTTCTGGGTGAATTTCTGCTGAGCTCTGCGGAAAACGCGAGGCTCGCTCGCAGATCCCATCTGGGGCAGGGGGAGGGGAGGGGGGCTCTCGCCCTCGTCCTTCCCAAAAACGCAGCAGCAGTCCTGGGGAGCAGGCTGGGGGGGCTTTGGGCAGCAGCATCAGGGTTTTTCTGTGCCCCCCCAGGACGTCCTCGTGGCCACGCTCTGGCCCCGCTGCTCTCTGGGGGTTGCGGAGCCTCCCGGAGCCCCCCCACCTCATCCTCAGCTCCCCTCTCCCTTTCCCTCACTGCTTTTGGGGTCTCGGGGGGTTCCCAGCACCCCCCAGAAGCAGTGCTGGTGGGACACGGGGGGCTGTGGTGGTGTGGCCACGGGAGCGTACGGCTCCATCGCACGCATCCCCGGTGGGCTCCTTGGCCCTGCAGCTTCGTCAGCTGGGTCCGAGGGGCAGGGGCAGGGTCTCTCCCCCGAGCCCCCCGTTTCGTTACCGGCCGCTCCCTCGCTCCTCTGCCCCCCCGGTGAGCGGCACGGGGCCGTGGTTTGGTGCTGTCAGCACCCAGCCCGCACCACGTCCCCCCGCGCTGCCCCTCGGGGCAGGGATGGAGCAATCCCTCGTCCTGCCCGCTCCCCTTTGGCCCTTCCTCTGTCGTGTCCCGTTGCTCCAAACGTGGTTCTTGTAAAAACGCATAAATATTTATACAAGAATAATTCAAAAAACATGGCCCGTCAAATAATCAAAGCACCAGCACATCCGAGGAGCTTTCGGCCAGATTGGGAAATCCGCTGTTGCTTCCCAATGCCACGCTGCGACGCTGGAGGTGCCCGCAGCTGCCGCTGGCCCTTGGGCCACAAGACTCACCAGCACTGGGCAAGTGGCTGGGGTCGGTCACGTCTCTTGCTGTATGGAAAAGCAGCGCCGCGTGGGTTTGCGGGAGGCTTGGTGTCCTAATTAGCAAGCCGGTTGCTGGTTTGGGGGCTGCAGTAGAGAGAGGCTATCACTTGAGCTAGCTGAAGCCTTTCGCTGCCCTCAGCTCCAGCCTGGACAAGTTGCCCTCTCCTCAGGGCTGCCCCTGGCACCACTTTGGGTCTCGGCCCAGGTTCAGCCCTGTGTCCCGCACCAGGAGGCATCAGGAGCCCAAGGACGTGCCCTGGGCAAAGCATTGCCTGGCAGCGCTGTGACACCGAGCCCCTGCTCTTTCTCAGGTTTCGTGCCCCTGTGTGGGCACAATGAGCCCTGGATTTGGGCAGTGGCTGGCACACCAAGCGGACAGGGGAGGCTGAGCTGGCAGGACAGCCCTGGAGGCCGCAGGGCAGGGACACTGGGCAGAGCACCCGGCAGAGCGCCATACGCACAGAGCCAGCCGTGCCCCGGGGCTTTTCCAGCTGCTGCGGGGTGAAGATGCGGGATGAGGTCTGTGAGCCCGGGCTGTGCTGAGCTGTGCCAGCAGCCCCTGCCCTCCGTCTGGTTTGGAGATGCCTCCTTCCTTACCCAGAGCCAGCAGGTGAGCCACGCTGGAGCAGAGCTCGCAGCCCCCAGCAAAGCAACGAAAGGCAGCCCTAAAAAAACATCAGGAGAGGAAACAAAGCCCTCCCCACACCCCAAGCCAGGCTCCGTGCGCTGGTGCAGAAGGACCTAGGGAGCCATTAAAGACCCAGAGACTGCTGAGCACCGATGCTTTGGGGCGGAAGGGCCAGCAGGCCAGCACGAAACAGCTCGTGTTCAATTCAGCGGAGGGCCCGAGCACATGGTTTGGATTTTGCTCTCCCCCTCCGTTACAGCTAGTTAGGCCAAGTCCGGAGAGTGTCCCCGCTGGTCCCGCACGCACGTGACGCCAGCGGGTCCCTGCGAGGCTCCGGGGGCGCGCTGCTGTCTCTGGGCAGGAAAGGCGAGCAAGTAGCCGGGGAGGCGTGCGCGTGTGCGCGCGTCCAGGGGAGCCGAGGAGAGGATTAGGTTTTAATGAAGTTTTGAACTCATTGCCTGGCCCGCATTCAAAGAATGCAAGAACGCTAATCATGCACACATAAATGCGTGTGGTGGGAAGCGACTGGAGGCTGGCCAGGAATACAGAGGTTACTGCAACACACATCTCGTGCTCCTGCTCCCCAGGCGCCCGTTCCCACCCCTCGCCTCCCTGCCGGGCCCCGGCCACAGCTTGCCAGGGGACACGGCCCGCGGGGACGTAGGTGTGGGGTGCCCCGCTGCTGGGGTGGTGTGGAGCCATGTGGCGGCGGGGCCCCCGAGCAGCCCGGCTGAGGCACCCGGTGCTGGGTTTGGGCTGAGCTATGGAGGCAGGTTCATCAGCTGCCTGCCCTGCGCTGTGTCCAAGCCCGAAGGGTGGCAGTGAGCAGAAAAATGGGGCTGGGGTGGTGTTCGGGTGGCCCCACTCTGCTCCGTTCATGGGAACGCAGCTCTGCTCAATGCCAGGTGGAGGGGACGTCCCGGGCTGCCCCACCGTGCGCGGGATGCGTTCCCATCCCCACCCCAGCGCAACCATCTCAAAAAACCCGGGCACCTCTCCTCTGCCCACCAAACCCGGCCCTGGGCTGGGCTCCGTGGGCAGCCTCGTTTGGGGGGCTGATGAGCAGAAGGGGGTCCTGAACGCAGCTCCATGGCCACTGTGGATAGAGGAAAGGGGCATTGGTTGCGGAAAGGGAGCAGGAGGCGGTGCTGAGAGTGCATCCAGATGGTGCGGGACACGGCTCCTTTCCCCCGCGCTCCTCCCCAGCGCTGAGCCCGGCTTCGCACCGGGTCCAGCTTCTGACCCAGAGGAAATCGCTCCGGGCCATGGCCAACAGCTGTTTTCCTGACTTGGTTACTGCTTTCAATTTACTGTCCTGAGGAGGCAGAATTCAGATAGCACATCGCCGTGTCCCAAAACCCACCCGCGTGCCGGTTGGGAGCTCCGTGCTGCCCGGCCCTGTGGGGAAAAATTGGTCCCCACTGGACAACTGCCGCAGGGGCGCTCTGGTGGGCAGCTGGGGGTGGATGAGTGGCCTGGGTGAAGGGGACAATGCGGCCACCGCTCCACCTTGGCACGGGATGCTTTCTGTCCCGGGTACGGCCCCATCCCCGATGCTTGAGCTGCCAGCAGGACCCAGCACAGCATGGGGACATGGCACAGCGCCAGAGGAGGGACACGGGCCAGGTCCGGGCGAGAGCAGGGCCAGCAGATGGGGGCTTTGGGGAGGTGGGGGTGACTTCCAGGGGGGAGGGAGGGGGTCTGGGGGTCTCCCTGCAGTGGGGCCGGCACCAGAGGGCTGCGTGCGCGGCGCCCCCGCCTCGCCTCCCGCGCGGCGTCCCCCAGGCCGGGGAAGGGGAGAGCAGCCTAATGCCTTCCAGAAGATCAGCTGTAAATGGCCAGGGAGGGTAATTCATATCAAACTCATAAACCCTTTATTAGTGTCTCAGGGGGGAAATCCGGATGTGGCCGTTTATTTATTTTGGATTTCGCTTTTTTTTTTTTTTTTTTTTTTTTTCCCTCTTTTCCTTTTAACATTTTCTTCCAGGAGATTTTTAAAGGGACAGGGCTGCCTTGCCTTTCTCCGAGGTTCATCTCGCCGCGGCCGGGCCAGGCTGAGCACCGCGGGCTCAGCACCTGCCTGCAGCTGGGCTTGGTGGGGCTGGCTGGGTGTTTGGTCCTGGGGTGTCTTGGCCAAGGTGCCGCGGCGTCTCCACGGCTCGCATGGTGCGGCTCCCCATGTGGGGCTCTGAGCCGGCAGAAAATGGGGGTCCCTCCTGGCCTCCCCCTGGGGCTGGGGTTGCCCCTTGAGGTGTGCGGCCATTCGGACCCTCGCCAGCGTGTGTGGTGGGGTGCGTGTGCTGACACACGGGGCAGGGGGGGCCTAAAAACGCTTCCTAAAGGGCCTCCGGGGCCCGGTCCCTCCGGAGGGCTGCAGGAGGGCTTGGCGCTGGGGGCAGCGGCAGTGAGCCCCCCGCTCAGCCTCACCCTGCAGCCGCACCAGGAGGCCGGGGAGAGCCTGGGTGCTCCAGGCAGGGAAACAGCCCTGAGACAGCCGCTGAGGCCCCATGTCCTGCCCGGTGAGGCCGGGCAGCAGCTCCGCGGGTCGAAGGCCTGGCCAGGACCCAGTACAGGCAGCGTGCAGTGTGGGCGACCATTTTGGGACCCCCCCCCATGAGGCAAACTTTCCGTGGGGGCATCCACGTAACGGCCCCCGGCGGCGGCGGAGCCCGGCTGCTGCTCGCCGCTCGCTTCAGCCCTTACATAATTTGTTCCTTGGCCTGCGCTCAGCGCCACGGCGTGCCTCGCGGGGGATTCGTGTCGGGGCTGGGCAGTAACGCACGGACCCCCGGGGCCGGGGGCTGCCTCCCGCATCCCCCAGCTTCCAGAGCTGCCCTGGGGGTGCTGTCCCCGTGTCCCCCGGTCCGTGGGGCTGGGGGCACCTCGGGGTGGGACAAGGGATGCGGGGGCACCGTGGGCTGGCTCCCTTTGCCGGGAGAAGTGGGGTTTTCGTGATGAAACGGGTTGCTGATGATAAACACGCCGGGTTTGTTATTATTGTAGTATTATTGTTAGTATTTATTTTATTATTATTTTTTTCTCCAGCGGAGACAAAGAGGCCCTTGAGCCGAAACGCGTAACTCCAAACATCGCATTCCGGAGAAGAATTTCCTGATAATATTTTTAGCACCTGAAAAAAAAAAAAAAAAAAAAAAAAGCAAAAAACAGC